>OY821518.1:118007922-118501394 GCA_963682025.1 Cordilura impudica
TAATGGTAAACGCATAAGTATGAAAAATAATTCAAACTTACCAACTCCGTTTGAGCTATTCCAGCTTCCCAGACTGTAAATATATTTTTATCTCCCTAATAAAAGACATTATAGTTGACCAATTTACTCCACATTGGCATTCAGATGTACCAGTTTAGGATACGAGTGTCCATAAAAGGGCCACATTCGGCCGTTTTGATCGATTTATCTCTACTCGGCGTTATGGCTTATATTTCCTTCTAAAATGAAGGATGTAATGAAAAGGAATATCTAAGTTGCCAAGCTTTATAAATAATGAGTGATGCTGAAGTGCTAGTTGAAGTTTTAAGGGCGTGAAGGCTCTAAATTATATATTCATTTAATTACTGTCCCAAAGGATTAGGTAAACACATTTAGAGAGAAAATCAAAGAACATTTTCATGGGCCAAGTGGGACAGCTTATCATGTCAACTGCTAAAAGAAATTTACAAAGTTGTACTGTAGAAAATTCTGTTCCAAAACTTTCAGCCTTGGTCTGATATCCTTTTGTAGATCCACATGACCACTTCGGGATTAAGGCTCGCAGGCCTTTTTACCCATAAAGCGGTCAAAGCTTTGCTGAAAATTTTAACCTGATTAGGATTTCTTAATAAAGGGTTACGATTTAATTTAAGAACAAAACGCATTTTTATGAGTGAGTGATGATATTTGATTGCATTGTGAAATAGATGTTTTCCGATTATGTATGGGATAGATATCCGACAAATTGCCACCGCGAATCTGGAAATTTTCGATGAAGTTTTAACAAATTCGTTATTGATAATACGTTGGATCTCATCTTTGAGATAAAGAATTGTTTGTGGTTTATTCAGATGGACTTGACCTTTCAAAAACCCCAAAGAAAAAATCGCACGGCGTAAAATTGCAGTGGCCATCAAGGCTAGTTCGCGTCGGATTTTCGAGAGAGGATTCGGTGTGGAAATCGTTGTTGTAATAAATCTGTTCATTTGAGCCTGCTGTGCCAGGTAGCGCAGTGTTGCTGAAACCAGATGTGGTTTATGTATACGGTTGCGAGAAAATTCTAATGAATTTTATTCAGTCGAATAATAATATCATAAAAATCTTAAACTTTGTTATTTTCTATAAAAAAAATATCTTATATTCGATCTTTATCATTTTAATGATTGAGTTAGAAATGAATCAGTTTTTACTTTAAATAAAGCCAAAAACCATTGGCACATTTGTTGTTTCTTATGTTTTAGTTTGTTGTATTGGAGAAGTTTTAATAGTATAACTCTTTCTTTCATTGCAAAGGTGTATAAATTTAACTTTTTACCAAGCGAACTATCTACTGCTTTAGTTCTTGATGAGGACTGGTTAACCGATCCGCAACAGCTGTATAATCGGTCATGCAGAATATAAACAAATGTTTGAGGCAAATGTGTTAATTCCTTGTCTTTATTTAAATTAAAAAAAAAACTGATCTTGAGTCTGATTAATTTCTAACTCAATCACTAAAATCATAAGATTTTTTTATTTTTTATAGAAATAACTAGCTGACCCGACAAACTTCGTTTTTTCCAAAAGGGATTTTTTGATTGAATTAATTTCGAATTTCTTTTCTTAATAGATAATTATCGACAGCTAACAGATGATGCAATAATATAATTTGAATGAAAAACTTTTCGAATTCGGTTGAATGCAATATCTTATAATTATAGGGATGGCTAAGCCGACGGTCTTCGCCTCGTCCAACATTTGTAGAAAATAGAATAAAATCAAATTTTAATTAAAAAGGAATAGAACAATGATTGTAATCAGTTTAATGCTGCACGATACAAAAAATTTTTTGTTGTCTGCTCCAGAGCATCAATGAATAGTGATGATGGTTTCCCAACTCGGGAACACGCAACATATATCTAGCTAGTGTGAAAAGCATGGCATTTCCAAATTTATGCCGCACACTTCCAGAGACTGTCCCTGTGACTTGTTTATTGTCATCGCAAGTGCAAGTTTCACTGGGAACTGAACGCGTTTGAACTGGAACGTCAAATCGGTTGAAATCAAGGGAATTCGCGGAATTAAGCATTCTTCTCCCTACAACCGCCCTTTCAAAATCCTTGCCACTATCACATTACTCATTAATTTCATCAAAATCGGTCGGTTTCTATTGCATAGTTTCGGGACTTGAAGATTTCATAGCATAAGAATGACAGGTCCAACTTTAAGTCACAAAAGATGAGGCGGCACTCCAGTCAAATTCAAAGAGTTTGGAAATTCCACTGGATAATTCACGACATCGTCCTCGTTTTCAACGCGATCGATTTTTATGAGTCCAATTCGCCAGGAATTTGATGCTGAATCGTCCAATTCAAATCATTGACAACAATATTTTTGCTGCGCGTTCAACTAATCATAGTAAGAAAATTTTGACCAATGTTCGGATATACTTTAGAGATGAGTTCATTTGCCATTGAAGTGAATTGGCAAATGGCAGGTGGAATTAATACTAAACCACTGGAAGTATCTACCAGAATTTGTCTATATCCAATCCTCAGCAGTTCTTTGCAGAAAACTTCTGCGGTTCTATCCTTTTGCAGGGACACTTGCATATTCATAGTCAATGAAACGACTTTTAAGCATCGCCACAAACACGGGAAGTGTTTGTCTGAGGTTTTCTGCCATCAATAGCATCAGACCACCAAATCTAAGATTATTGTTACGCAAATCTTTCCACGTTCGATCCAGTGCTTCTAGCGATCGTTTGTGCGCCATCGTGCACTCACCCCATATGATCAATTAACAATTTTGCAACACTTTTGCCATAGATGATTGCTTCGAAATGTTGCAAACAGGATTTTCGTTGATTTGCAAGTTTAACGGAAGTTTCAGTGCTAAATATGCCATTCTTCCACCTTCCAACAGTGTTGCACCAATTCCGATAGGTGCGAGAGTTATTGCTGATGTATTGCTGCTAATATCAATGATGTCAGGAATGTCTTCCTAATTCCGCCAGTCACATCAAGGAAAAATAGTCCACCATTAACATACATATCAACAGCATATTGTTGGAATAATCGTCAATATCTCAGTAGGTGATTGTCACTGTTTTGGCGAATCATCATTCGATTTGCGTAAAAGTTCCTTGAACTTACCTTCTTATTTGTCTTAACCTCTAAAAATTTACAATATATGCGTGACAATCAGAAATGTTTTTTGCACTAACCATTTTCCGAATTTATCATGTTGTAACTGAAGTGATATCCGTCTTGTTCACGGCAGAACATAAGCGGATATTGCAGTGCATCATATGATCGATGAGTCTCACTTATTCGCAAATTTTCACCAACAACGACAATTGATATTTCACTAACTGTAGGTGCATTGTCTTGTCGTTCATGAGTTCCTGCTGGTCGTTTGTCCGCTTTTATGACTATGTAAAGAGTTAGATTAGTTCATTGTGTTCGTGTGACATTTGCTCTAATTGCTGGACTATTTCTCTCTTCGTTGAATTAAAGATATTACAACGCCGATTTACTTCATCGTGTGAATTTCCAAGAAAGCTATTTGGAGATATTTGTATTCATGATCTAGATGCGGCAACAGCGATCCAGCAAGATGGAAAATTTGCCCATGAATCTGTGTAGTTGAAGGCAAATTATTTAATATCTGTCTCTTGTTGGCATGATAAATATTAGTTTCAGTATCGTGTGTGGTGTGTTAGTGTATTTTGTAGTATTTGTGTTGGTGTATTAACCTTCATTGCAGACGTTGGTTAAATTGTTCTGTGATGCTACATTAAGATCGACCTGTGATTTTGCGCCTACTTTGTTGTCAATATTTATTTAATTATTTATTTATATTTTTTAAAATTCTGTGTAGTAATGTCCTGTTTTTTATTTACAAATAAATATTACAAATTATATTCCCTGACGATGTAACAAAGAATCATTTTATAATAAATTTACGCTCCTGAGGAAGTTTGAATAAAGCAAACGAAACGTCGAGCAGAAATATGACATTAAATTCATTTTTATTTACACATAAAAACTGATTATTGACCAAAATAGCCCGTAAGGTAACCCCCCTTTTTTAAATCTAATTTAAATATTAACAACTGGTCACAACAACAAAAACACTTTTTATAAATTGCCTTCATTCATTTACAATTTCACCACCAAACGACGTCATTTAAAAACGATTGTTGTACATCTTTGCGTTGTAAGAAATGGTTCAAATTAGAAGATTCACCGTAAAGCAGCGTGCGTAATGGCACTGGTGCTGAAAGCAATTCTTGAAATTTCACCTTTCCGCACATGCAACATAATGCAGGCGGTTCTCTCTCAAATTTAATGGCATTACATTACTCACAAATGACAGATATATGGCCGAATCGAACCGATGTATGCGAAGTATATTGACTTTTAGCTCAAATCGAAAGGCTTCACGCTCAATATTTACCTGAATAATTTGTTGTTACCTACGTTGTCGTTCAACCATCGCACGTTGTGATGCTTCATCACTTGGTTGAGCAAGAACTTCTCTTCTTCTCAATTGTTGTTGCTCATTGTATATTTTCTGACTGTCGCACACGATTTCCAACCATTCTGGTTCGAACTTATTTCCTTTCAATAGCACGTTCTCCTTCCGTTCGACGTGCTACCACATTTCGGTGCCGCGTTGCATCTTAAAAACGCCGGCCAACATTATCATGAACTCCGCTTGGCATCGTAATACAGATTCGCAATGATATTTTTCATAAATGGAAAATATTTTAGTTGAAAAATGAATAAAAATTATGTATAAAAAAATATCCGAAAGTCAAAATGAATGTATGTATATTTCTAAAGAAAAGTTATTCAATAATAAACAATTTTTTTAAATTAAAGCGCTTATATAAGCTTAAATTTAAACATATTATTTTAAGATCCAACTGTGCTATAAGATTATGTGCTGGAAAACCTGGCATATGAAGTACGTTAAAAAGTCTTTTGATAAATTCACTACTTCATTATACCCTATACCACTATGTGGTTTGGGTATAATGACTTTGTGCTGCTGTTTGTAACTACCAAAAATATTTGACCTAGACCCATCTTTTATTATACCGATCGAATCAGAATTACTATCTGATTCGATTAAACGATGTCCGTCCGTCCGTCTGTGTGTCCATGTAAAGCTTGTAATCAAACTGCAGACCGCAAATATGAATATGTTTTGATGAAATTTGGTACGTAAGCTTCTACCAGCCATAGGATGAACGCTGTTGAAATTTGTGAGAATCGATCCATGTTAAGACCTAGCCCACATACAAATGACCCCTATGAAATCAACATAAATTGCCATAAGATCCAAATTATCATATAAATCTTAGTCAAATTGGGTTTGTATGTGTTTATTACATCCATTAATCAGTAGTCCAAAAATGATCGCTATGGGACAACTCTCAGTCATAGGCCCCATATAGAGCTGCTTCCCGATCTTCACTTAAATCTATCAAAAAACAAAAATATTGCACTGATTCTTTTCAAATATTTTTTGTATATATTTTTGCAAAATACAAGAGACTTTACCAAACACTCACATAATTTGTATAGTAATACAAATTCTATATATCTATTAATATAAATTTAAATTTTAAGTCATAACGAAAACAAAAACCTTGCTGTGAAAATTAAATTTAAAAAAATTATCTTACATCGCTGTATGTTGCATAAATGCCAACAATTCTTCGCCTATTTTAAAAGTAGCTATTTTATTTTAACGAATTTCGTATAAACAAAGCTTTTTTCATAGTGTTAATTTTGTTTCCATTGTTTTCACTTTCAAGTTGTTGATAACTTAATACTGTTTATTAATGAAGTAAACAGGGTAACCGATATATAACTAACACGAATAATATAATTCAGAAATTTGATATTGCTTCAAATTAAATTGAACCAAGTTACGATAAAAAAGGTGTCGAAGCACATACAACGAAAACTTAAATTTGGTTGATTTCAATGGATTTGAATTAGAGCAAACAAACGCTTTAATCAGTTTTCCCTTCATTTCTAAAAATATGAGCAAATAACGAATAATAATATGGAATAATGAAACACTTAGAATAATGTAATTCTAGAATTTTGTACATTTGAAAATTTTACGTTATTTTTAAAAGTGTTCCATTTCATATATGTATATTTTTAAACCGATTTCTAACTTTAAAACAAGTTTGGAGACAGGAATAATTGAGATTTCCAGTCATATATACATATTAAGTGCATAAGTTGGATTACAAGAGCTGGCGTAACTTGTACTTTAATTTCGAATCTGACTATACTGTAACCATCATTTTGTTTAAACTACGTCATATGGGCTTAGTTTTTATTATATGCCAATTCGTGGAAGTGAAAATTACATAAGTTTTTGAGGTACAAGCATCTATGACGTTAATAGTTAGACAATGCAATTTCTTGTGACCGATATAAAAATTTTAGTTACCAACTAATTTCGACAAAGAAAAACCCATTTGAAAGTTATTTCTTTTTAGCTGTCCTCCAAATCTACAGATTTGCACTGTCTAGAAAATTTTTTCGGAGTGTAGTTCATTTAAAACTATACCATGCACTCACGCAGTTCATTAAATTTGTGTTGAATTTTGAATTGGATAACATTGATTAGCGTGCCTTAGGCTCTTATAAAATTATTTGTTAACAAAGCAAAAATGCAAAAATAAAATTTCCTAGAATTTGCACTCGAATGTCGAAGGCTGGGCTCTGCAGTAAGTACCAAATAAACAACATTTGGTAGTTTTGTTTTTCTTCTTTAGTTCAAAAGAAATAAAAATTCTTCTATATATTCTCGATAAAACATGCGAATTGTGTCCTCGACGGAGGACACACGGATTGCAAGGAAAGTCCTGACTAAGTAAACTTTAAAAATTAAGAATTCAGGACATAGCTTAGTGAAGACTCATACTAAACCTAAAAAGAAGTAGCGAAACTTTTTGAACTGATATAACTCACAACTTCCAAGTGCCTAAAATCATTACGATTTATTAAAAAGCAAGGTAATTGCGCAATACAAGTTGAATTAGAGGGACGTCGATCAGCGATTATGTATCTGAAGCCGGTGTTGCATAAAATTGTTACTAGAGGTTATAAATTGGTTCATAACTATAACTATGATACTATCCGAAGGGAGGTGAAGTGAAAAAATTTGAAACGTTTGAATCGAGGATTGAAGCAAAAAGGGAGAGAGATGACAAGTTCTAACCCACCTGCCGTGTAGCCTGGACCACTTATTATGATCGATGGAGAAGGCCCAATTTTAAATGAAGTCATCAAACATTTAGCCTGATTCGTTCCGAGCCTCAAAAGATGTGCTTTTTTCTTCAAAGGCTTTCATAACTTGCTTTTTCATATTTATCAACTTTCATGAATTTTAAAGACTTTATACCCTATTCCACTATGTCGTTACGGTATCATAACTTTATGCTGATGTCTGTGACTATCAAAAATATTTGATATAGGACCATCTTTTATTATACCGATCGACTCAGAATCACTTTCTGAGTAGATATATCAATGTCCGTCCGTCCGTCCGTCTGTGTGTCCAAATAAACTTTGTAATGAAACTACAAGTCGCACATATTAATATACTTTGATGAGCTTCTGTTGCTCATGGGATGAACGCTACTGAAATTGGTGAAAATCGCTTCATGTTCAGCCCTAATCCCCGTACAAATCACCGCTGTGAAATCGACTTGACTTGCCATAATATCGAAACAAGTTAGAAAATTATATATATCAAAAAACAGGGATACACTGTGGAACAAATTCAGGTTAGCAAAAGTTAGGTCGATTCTGAGATGAGGGGTGAAAATAGAGGCCAAATTAGAAGACCCATATCGCGGGGTTTGTTTATGATAGTTCGAATTTTTTTTTCATCGACCTTCGATTTTCAGCATATTGTTTATATGGTTTTTTGGCTATAACTCGTCGACTAATTGATACTTTTTCAATCTGTAAAAGCCAAATTATTGCTAGAGACCTGTGCAACTATTAAACTTAAGAAAATTATTGTGGTGCTTATGAAGCAAAATGTTGGAAAAATTATTTTTTTCATGCTTTTTGAAAATATTTTCCACAAACCTGTCTTTTTTGCTTTCTGTTTTATCTATAATATGCTTCTCAGTTTCTTCAATAAATTTCGTTTAAAAAGAAAATGGTCTTAGTCGATAATTTGCGTTAAAAATAACAAAACCATTAAATAAATAGCGATTTAGGTAGAAGTAATTAAAAAGGGAAGTTCCAAGAATTAGGAATTAGTAAAACAACTTTTTTGTTTTCAACCACCGCACAGGTAGCGATTTTTTTTTATTTCGTACAAGCGAACTTATTTAAAAAAAAAAGATTCAGTTAAGACTCGAAACTCAGCCGAAGCTGATGTCTTTTAATTTTCGCTCGGTCGTGATAAAATTCGGTATTAATTTTTTTGGGACTTATTTCATTTTGTGAGGATTTAAGTTAAGAGCATCGGTTTCATAAAAATTACAAAAAAAAACATTGTATAATATACATTGTATTAAAAATGTCAGAACCTAAATGTAAAATGGACCATTTTTGTAATGTTTGTGGACGTTTCATAGCAAGCGATGAAAAATGTCGCAATGCGAGTGATTTTTTTTTTTGGAAGCCTATAAACAATATTTCTCGCATAAGAGTTTATCACTGACCTAAACTATGCCCCTAAAAAAGTTTGCTTTAATTGCTATTCAACTCTTATGCAATGGGAAAGTGAAAGAAGAAAGCTATGCCTTTTGGTATACCAATGATGTGGTTAGACAACAGCTCGCATCAAGATGGAAATTACTATGGATGTATCAACTACCATAAAACTTTGAATAGAAGGAAAGCAAAGAATAAAACTTATGTAGCAGTGCCAACTGTCCAATTACCATTACCGCACTTAGAATTCGTTCCAGTACCAATATACCGAAGTATTGATCTTCAAGCAGATATCAGTACTACAAACGCCGCTGCTACATTCACGGATTTCTTCTCAGAATACAAACCTGGTGAAGGTACATCCTATGAAACATCAAAGGACCCAATCCTAGTCACACGAAACCAATTGGATGGAATTGCTGCAAATTTGTGTTTGACTCAGAAAAAATCAGAACTACTAGCTTCATTTTTGAAAGGAGATAATTTACTGGCGAAAGGTACCAAAGTAACAGCATATCGAAAACGCCAAAAGAGTTTGCTTATTGCAACGATATTGAAAAGTTAATAGAGACGATAGGGTTAACCTATAAAAAAGATGATTGGCGTTTATCCATCGATAGTTCACTAATCAGCTTAAAAGTTGCGCTTTTGCACAACACAAATAGAATGCATTCTGTTCCGATTGCGTATAGCACTGACACTAGTGAAAATTTTATGATGATTTTTATTATGACTGTTTTCTTTTCAAATGAAATTTATTGAAGAAACTGAGAAGCATATTATAGATCAAACAGAAAGCAAAAAAGACTTAGTTTTGTGGAAAATATTTTCAAAAAGCATAAAAAAAAATAATGTTTCCAATATTTTGCTTCATAAGCACCACAAAAATTTTCTAAATAAATTTTTTAAAAAATTATAATAGTTACACAGGTCTCTAGCAATAATTTGGCTTTTACAGATTGAAAAAATATCAATTAGGCGACGAGTTATAGCCAAAAAAAAACCATATAAACAATGTGCTGAAAATCGGCATTTGACCGCAAAGTTCGAAGGTTGATTAAAAAAAAAAAAATCCGAACTAACATAAACAAACGCCGCGATACGGGTCTTCTAATTTAGCCTCTATTTTCACCGCTTACTCTCAGAGTCGACCTAAGTTTTGCTTACCTGAATTTCTTCCACAGTGTTATTGCACAGATTTTTCTCTAATTTGGTTTATATGCATTTTTAAAAAATAAGTGACTTTACCAAATACGGTCAGGATCGGTCCATTTTTTGACTTCGTCCCCATATAAATATAGCATCCTTTAAGAACTTTTTCATATCCGAAGGCACAAAAATTAATAACAATGCCACTCAAATTTGATTTATGCTTATTTTCTATATCTAATTAGTTGGACATAAGAGATAGGGTCTCTGAACGCATGGTATATGGTATCGTATAGTCGGTCTAGACCGACTATAATTTTCTCAATTGTCTTTTTTAAAAATTTGTGAATCAATATATTTAAAGTAAATATTGTTAGCAATAAAATGAGCTCTCATTATTATTAATAGAAAGAAAGTGGTAAAATCAGATATTGGACATAATTTGGCATATATCGAATTACAAACAGAATTGTATATTTAAATTATTAATAAATATTACTTTTAAATTTTGAAGTTCTTGAGAATGCTTAATTTATAGTTTAGTTGACCCATTGAATGCTTAAAGGGCAATATTTTATGGATGTCAAAAATAAGTTTTCATAGACATAGACGGTTGAATTCAGTGTAGACACAAACAATTTTTTATATATTCACTTGAAATCGAAGCCAATTTAGGCTTTGTTGAATTGTACTTATTCTCGGTCAGTATTCGCTAACAGGGATTCGCATAAAAGATTAAGGGCCGTGTGCAAAAAAAAAATAAAGTGTACTTCAGGTAGATTTTATCAACAATTTTTTATGAAAAAATTAAAATAAAGTCTACTTGAAATACACTTTAATTTTTTTGCATACGGCCCTTAATCTTTTATGCGATATTCTATTTGATATTGTTTGTTTTTGAAAGCACAAATTTTTCACAACAGCAGTTATGAAGCAAATGATTCAATACAACGACCACAAAAATAGCAACTTTACAGCTATTTACAAAATAAAAAAAAAATACAGCTATTTACAAAATAAAAATTTTTTAAAAACACCGATATCAATAACCTTTTCAGAACATTAATAAATTATTTTCAATAAAAATGCTCAACACAGCTGTACTACTGAGGGCTTGATTGTGATTTTCGCATACGGACAGACGGACATCGGTGTATAAACTCCGCTTTGATAAAACGATTACGAATATATTTGTATATTTAATGGGGCCCGGATATTTTTTTTTCTAATTATTACAAATGGAATGACAATCTTATTATATCATCTGCTCACTGGTGTGGAGGGCGTAATAAATAAATCAATTATTTAGTCCTGATAAAATATTTATATAGATTTCTTACGCACACAAAGTGACATTCATTTTGCAAATTCTCAAAAATATTTTATTCAAGATCGTTTAAAATTAAAATACTATTGAAAATTTTTAACTACAAAGCACTAAAATATTTTCGTTAAAAAAATTAATAAAAACATTTTTTAAACTAACTGAGTTAGAAATTATTCAGGCTCAAGAACAAATATTTTTAATTTTTTCAATCTTAAAATATTTACTTAAAACAAATATTATCAAAAAAATTTTAAAAGTTATTTTTCCCCTCAATATTTTGGTATGAAATATTTGTTTTTTTTTTTTTTAATAAAATGTGAAATTTTCTATTTTCAATAAATTTATTCATTATGTATCTGTATCAAGGAGAGCAGATATTTAAAATACGATGACAAAATTTATGAGCAAAGAAAAGGAATGCCGATGGGTTCTCCAGCCTCACCAGTCATAGCTGACATAATAATGGAAGAGCTTTTGGATATATCAATGGATAAAATGGACGAAAAACCGAGGATGATGATAAAATATGTAGATGACCTATTTGCAATAGTGAAAAAGGACAAAGTAAGTGACACCCTCAATAAATTAAATTCATATAATGGACAAATACAATTTTCCATGGAGGAAGAAAAGGATAACAAACTACCATATTTAGACGCGATCGTAATAAGAAAAAACAATCATTTAAAAGTCAACTGGTATCAAAAACCAACAGCTTCAGGTCGATTAATCAACTTCCATTCAAAACACCCCAGAAGGATCATCATAAATACGGCATCAAATTTCATAAGACGAGTACTTCAAATAAGTGACACGGAATTCCATAAAAATAATAAAGTTAAAATAATGGATATTTTGAGAATGAATGACTTCCCAATAAAGACAATTAAAAACCTAATAAAACGTGCAAAATCAAAACAACAAGAGGAAAAGGAACCAAAACGATACAAAAGCATAACTTATATATCTGGACTATCTGAAAGATGGAAAAACTCCGATATTTATAACGACGAAAAGTTTGAATTAGCATTTAGGTCAGACAATACTGTGAATCAGCTGTTCAGCAAAACAAAATCTAAACTAAAAAAGGAAGAAAAATCAAATGTTGTGTATCAAATTCCGTGCAATGGTGACGGGCCCAATATATGCGACAAAGTATACGTTGGGACGACAAAAACAAAACTAAAAACTAGACTATCATCTCACAAATCTGAACAAAAAGCTACTGAAAAACCAATTGACCAAAAAACTGCATTAGCAGCCCATTGTGCAATAACAAACCACAAACCAAAATTTGAGGAAGTAAAAATATTACAAGAAGAGAGAAATTACTCAAGGAGATACACATTAGAGATGCTACATATAATAAATGTTAAACCAGAGCTTCGTCTCAATTACCGACAAGACACAGAAAATTGTGCACACATCTATAGGCAATTAATAAACAAACACAGACGATCAACAAATTAGTTTAGTAACAAAAACCCAATCAGAGGGACAACAAGTATAAAAAGAAAAAAAAAATTTTGTGTTATTTTATTATTTTTAAATGTAATTATCGTCAATATATTATGTTCGTTTTTTGTTTAATAATAATAAAAATTGTTTTGTGTATTTATTCAGACCCCCGAAGATGATTAGCGACGCTAATTGAAATATTGGGAAGAATAAAAATATTTAAATAAAAATCAAAAGTTTTTTATTTATTCAACGACCTACAGCCAAACAAAAACAACAAAATAAAATATATAACCTTTTTTGAAAAACAAATTATTCAACAACAGAATTTGTTTACATAAATATTTGTTACATTGTATGCTTCGTACATTTAAATGCAATATAATAAACTTTATATAGACAAGCATAAGTGTAAAACTACATATAAATTGCAATGTACGTCAGTACGTGTTAATATGCCTCATCCTTATAATTGTGTGTTAATATGAATGTTTTCAGAAAGAGGCTTTCAAATTTAATTAAAGAAAATTTATTGCATACGCACAGGTAAAAAATGTAAAAAAAAATTATTTGTTACAAAGGCACATACTTTCGTATATTAAGGATAAACTTAATTAATTAATTTCTTTTAAATTTCAGACAATTGAAAAAAGTAAAAAATTATATTATACCATATTATTATACGATACCCTATATATACCATGGTTTAAGATCCTATTTCTTCAGTCCAAATAATTCGATATAGAAAATAAGCATAAACCATATTTGAGTGACATTGTTATTAATTTTTTTATATGGGGACCTAGGTCGAAATATGGACCGATCCTGACCATATTTGGTAAAGTCACTTAAATTTTGAAAAAATATATACAAACCACATTTGAGAAAAATCTGTGCAATGTTTTTGTTCTTTTGATAGATTTGAGTGAAGATTGGGAAGCAGCTCCATTATGGGGCCTATGACCAAAAATTGTCCTAGAGGGATTATTTTTGCACTACTGATTAATGGATATAATAAACACATACAAACCCAATTTGAATGAGATCTATGTGATAATTTGAATCTTATGGAAATTTATGTCGATTTCATAGGGGTCATTTGTATGGGGACTAGGTCTAACTAAACATGGACCAAATTTCACCAATTTTAATAGCGTTCATCCTATGGCCGATTAAAGCCTATATACCAAATTTCATCAAAATATATTCATATTTGCGACCTGCAGTTTGATCACAAGCTTTACATGGACACACAGACGGACGGACGGATGGACATCGCTAAATCGACTCAAAAAGTGATTCTGAGTCGATCGGTATAATAAAAGATGGGTCTAGGTCAAATATTTTTGGTAGTTACAAACAGCGGCACAAAGTCATTATACCCAAACCACAGGGTATAATGAAACGAGATAATCTTTTTCACAGAAAGGCTATCGACCAAATTTTATATCGATCAGATAAGGGGAAATGAGTTTTCAATAACTCCGTGTCCGTGCGTGAATATGCGTGACTATGCGTGACTGTGCGCGACTAGGTCGAGTTAAAAGAAAGGGTTTAAAAATAAGAATAAATCAAAATTTGGCCCAGATGATATCGCATGAAATTAATATACGCAGGTTATATGCATAATAATTGGTATGTTCTAAAAACATATGCAAACGTGGAGCATAAAGATTATTTAGATACTAGCAGGTTCCAGCGCTCGAAATCCGAGTGCAATTTCTAGGCAACTTTTTCGGTTTATTATTATTGTGGATGAAGATAACAAACTCATTAACAAACACATTTACAAATTTAATAAACACACACATAGGATATGTATAATTTTATGTATGTGTTAGTAGCAACTTCATATGCAATTTACTCAAAATAAAGGAAAAAATTTAAATATCTGTAAATCTGAGGAACAGCAAAAAAGAAATACCTTTCAAATAATATATTTTTGGTAAAAGTGGGATAAGACGGTAGAACAAAACATCGGTAACAAAAAATCGCCTAGCCTATTAATGTTATAGATATACATATATTTACTGTCTGTTTTTATTGTCTTAGTAATCCCAGGAAAAAAAAACATTACCAAATAATGGGTTTTAGAAGGAGAAGTAAGTGGTTGAAGTTTGCCTGCTAAGCTCCTTATTTTAACACGGGGATGTCTTAAGAGGTAACTAGTTGCCTAGGAACTCATTATTTTCACTTTCAAAGTAATGCAGAGTGCAAGGAGTTTTCATGAAATATAAGTAGCTGTATAACACATTATTAGACCAATTGTTTCACCGATTGACCTGTGTTCACATATATACTATTTGACGTCTTGTACTTTACATATTTCAACTTTAGTGCACCACCCATTTTTGAACGGTGCAGAAATTTACTAACTAACAACAGAAAAAAATTAAGAACAGAAAAAAAGAAGCTAAAGTTAATTTTCATATATATTTTTTTTTTTTGTCATTTTCCAATGTTTCCAAATTGAAGAAAAATAATATTAAAATTCTTTGAATTCATATTCTCATAACATCTCTAAGCATAAACTATACACATAAATTCTTTTGAACTCCAGATTACAGAAATCACGTTTTAAAGCAACAAAACGTATTTTTTTTTTTTGCCAAATTCAATTAGAATATAACAGTAAAATGTCAATGTAAGTAAAAGAAAAAGCGCGATACAATACAAAACTAACTGTTAATATGTTATAAAAATGCAAGGGTTAAACTTATTTTGAATATTAAAATTTTGAAAATATTGTCTCAATGAAATAATAATCTAACCCATAAAACCAAAGTTTTGAGTCTCTTCGCGACAGTGCGTGACTTTGCGTGATTATCTTAAAATTAATCTTTGGCCACAACAAGTCTATGGACAAAGTTTCAGGTCGAATGAGGGGAAGTGGGGTTTTAATCTCTGCCTGACTGTGCGTGGCTATGCGTGAATGTGCGTGACCATGTCAAAGTTAATCTTTTTTCACAGTAAGTGTATGGACCAAGTTTCAGATCGGTCGGATGAGGGGAAATGACATTTAGATTACTCCATGACTATGCGTGACTAACCCAAAATTAATCTGTAGTCACAACAAGACTATGGGCAAAGTTTCAGATCAATTGGATAAGGGGGAATGGGGTTGCCCCACGACAGACAGAGAGATTGAGTTAAAAGAAAAAGTTTAAATAATGAACATAATAATTTTTTTAAGTTTTTTTTTTTCACTGAATTAAACTATTACTAAACTATTACTACAGTTAAGAACATACTTTTTATTTTGCAAGTATATAATTTTTTTTTATTTGGTCAACAAAGTTATAGAAAAATACATAAATATGAAAGTAACTTGCTTATATATTTATGTATGTATACACAAAAAAAACCTGGCAACAGAATTGTTCAAAAGCTTAGAAATTGCATTTGCGTTTGTATCAACAGAAGTTTAAAATTTTTACTGTTGAGACAACAGAACTTAATCATAATCAATCTGAAAATCGATTACAATAAATTAATTCATTAGCATGTTGTCTGTGCGTAACGACTTTATTTGGGAACTATTTTCATTCGAATTTAATATTTGCTCTGATCGTAGATAATTTTTATGCTGTATTGAAAAGACTTATAATTATGAAAATTCATCTTCTGATCTCCGCAGCCACTTAACACCTTAAAAATCTCCAAATTATAAATGTGGACAGTTACCCAACAAAACTTTCCATTACATGTAATAAGCTTTAGAATAAGAAATCAAAAGTGTTCAGTAGTTACCTTTCCATTACGAAACCCATTACTTTAACATGGGGTGTCATTGGAGGAAAGACCTTACCAGATCCTTACTAGGTTCTGATACAAATAACTAGTTATTTATAGATAACTAGAAGGGTTTTGAGTAATTTATTACATGTATGGAGTAAAGTAAATTTCTGTAAAAACGACACATTGACATCGCACAATATGTTGCTGCGGTTTTTGTCCAATGATGACAATCGCCACGAAATAGTTTGTTTCATTAAATGTAACACATTATTTATAGTTTTTACTAATACAAAACAGTGGTCATTACCAGTAAGTATTTACATAAATCATTATCAGTAGGTCCTTACATTTAGCTTGAAATTAATCAAAAGGTATGGGGTTAACATTACCATGTAATGCAATGGTAATAACTAATCATTACTGAGGTTTTGCTGGGTAGTTATTTATTATCACCACTGTATGATGATAAGTTTTAATAAAAAGTAACCATTCTTTCAAAATTTACCCTTAGTAGAAAAGTACCCCTTATTCAAAAGAGTACCCATTTAGAAAAAAAAAAAAACTTTTTATACCAGGGACGACTCAAGAATGAATTAAGAGTAGCCTATTGTTAAGCTAATTGTAACTACTTCCATAAGAACGACAAATAAAAAAAAAGTAATTGATTTTAATAGCCAACAGTTCAGATAAATTTTAATGTACAAAAACTAGTTACCAGAGATACATTTGCTGATCACCAGACAGCCTTGAACAGCCATGAAATTTTGATTTCATAGGCCAAAAGTCTAATATTTTTTGTCACCGATTTTTAAAATTTTAACACCTTTTTGCGGCTAATATATCCAGATTAGGTAGCCATAAAATTAAGTTAAACTATTGCTAATTGTGGGCGTGGCATGCTGTCAAACTCAACTGTTTTTTTAATTTCAGAAAAGGGTGTTTAAATATTTACTACTATCATCGATAATGACCTGCGGTCTTCTTTTATAATGTTGGTAGGATTGTAGTCTTTAGTTGTAGCAAATGGTCACAGCCCTACCGTTTAATATAAGGGGCGTTATGAAATATTTATGAAACTATTATATATTTCTCAAATTTCAACTTTAGTGGAATAGAACTTCTAGGAAACAAAAGGGAACAAGTAACGTATACCACATGGAGAAAGGTGAAAGTGTCCTCTTTAACACTATATATACTTTTGCACCCGTGACGACACGTGAGTGGAACACTTTTTTAATTTAAATGAAATTAGTCTAAAAAAATTCAAATTATGATAATTAAAACCGCCCTATAAGTACTCGTACACAGTGGTGTATTAAATTTGTGCTTTAGGTATTTTATAGCTTATAATAGTCATTATTTGTTCAATTACCATAATATATTTGTTACTAAGAATGTCAATGCACAGAGGATGTAACTCATTAGTAACTTGGGTTTTTTTTATTATCATACCTTTTTTATACCTTTTTATTTTACCTAACAATGCACTAATGCAGATTTCAAAAAATCCTAGAAGTACTTGCGTGTAATGAAGAAAGTGACTCTAGAAAATTTGGAGATTATGCTAAGGAAATTGCAAAAATATATACAACCAACTACCTATGGAGAAATATGTCTGCAACAGTTCACAAAGTCCTTTATCATGGAGAAGATGTCATTAAGTATCATTTGGTGCCTCTTGGAGATCTATCAGAGGATGCTCAGGAAAAAAGGAATAAGGATTACAGATTTTATAGAGAGCACAATACTAGGAAAATATAACGAAATTCCGCAAATGAAGATCTATTTAATATATTATTGGCAATATATTATTAACAAGTGGAACATCGGGATTTAGATGAAGAAGTCAAAAAACTACTAAAGAACAGAAATAACACAGAACAAAATATGGAACATTTGCAGTCAATATTTGAGTCAAATGAATAATAATTATAATTGCCTTTTATTGTTATTTAAGTACGGAGAACATAATATTAGTAAAAAAAAATAATAATAAACCGAACCCTACCATTGTTACAAATGCAATTAAAATCTATTGCAGTTTTTATTCTTAAAATGTTTTTTTAAATTATCAAATTTGACAGCTAAAAATGATAAATTTTTCTGTAGTAATAGCAAGATCTTTAGATAATATTATTGATGTTTTTTAAAGTGTAAATATTCTTTGAGTGTAAACAAATTTGCAAATTTGACAACAAAAAATTTTTAATTTTTCAGTAATAATAGCAAAATCTCCAGTTGACTTTACTATTTTTTTTTTTTTTTGAGTGTAAAAATTTTTTGAGTGTAACATTAAAAAAATCCCATTACTATAAAAAATGTTTATAATTATTATTAAAATCCAAATATTAAATTTTTTAATAGATAAAGAAATAATAAACACATATTTCATTCTAAACGTTAAAAAAAAATCTTAAGTTCAAGTCCTCAAGTTCAAGTCCTCAAACAATTTTAATGTAATTAAAACTGAGTCAAGCTGAACTAAATATCTATCCATTAATATATTTTGATCGGTTCCAAAGTTACAGAATTTTGGCCAATGAAAAACGATTTTCAACCACTGTGCCTCGATTCTTTGGGACATTACTATTTACCGGTTATCATTCTATTCCCAAAGTGCAAAATTATTGGAGCAATGAACCTTCCTAGGGAATTGCTATCATAAAACAAACAATGGTACGCATTATTTTCCAAAGATTTTAATCAAAATTCCACATTGAAAAGAACGACGAATCGAAAAAAAAAATATGACAAATTTGCTAGGTAAAGACCGTTATTTGCTCTTCTGAATACTCGATTTATTCAGTTTGGTGTTTTTGAACCAAATCATTCGATTGATAAGCACATGGTACCATATTTTGGGTGCCATAGTTGCATGATATTTATCAGGGGGAAACCAATGCGCTTCGGATACATATAATGGTGTTTGAGTTTATGAAAAGGGTATCTGTTCTACCGTATTCTTGAGCATCGAATACATATGATAAACAGCCGGGAGTTGGTGCTAGCGTGGTTATGAAGCTAACGTCGGTTTGTGAGTATCCTAGACAACAGACTGTTCATTGCAATAACTTATTCACCGGATACCACTTGCTTTTAGTTGTAAAAGAAAAGGTATTTGTGCAGCTGGTACAAGCTGTGCAAACAAGAGCTGGCCTAATCTGATATGGATTAGGCATTCGTCCAAGAACATAAGATTGCATTGGCTCGCAGAGGTCACGTTGGCTACGCACTATGATCATATGGATCCGATAAGAAATGTAGTGCGATACGATAGAAAACAAAAAAAGGGATCACTGTACCCCAAGACAACCTTATTGCTAATTACAATAATCATATGGGCGGAGTTGGGCTGCATAGATATACTGTCGCTAATTATAGGATTGAAATCAAAGACAAAAAATGGGGATGGCCACTTTGGATTATCTGCTTGTACAGCGCCAGTACCAATGCATGGAAAGCGCATTGCATGATTGCTGAAAACACCAAACAGAAACCCATGAGTCAAAATGATTTTAAGAAGTACATAACAAAAACTCTGTTGTTATCCGTCGAACCGGTAAAAAATGCCGAGTTAGCTTCGTCTGATGCAAGAAATATACTGCCTATACTTGTTCTAAGTGTAATGTAAATTTACATATGGGTATTTGCTTCGGGACCTACCAAAAGAATTTAAAATAAATTATTTGACCTACCGTTTTAAATAGTCAATACTCAATGAACATAATTAAAAGTAAACTCTAAACTCCTCGACCATTTTATTTATCTTAAACTTTAGGTCTCGGATTTATCTAGCTTATATTTAATATCATAACATATCACACAGAAAATTGGTTGCTCTAATTATCCCAGCGGTCGAGATCTCGACCATCGGTTTTTACAGGCAATTATAGGTAAAAAAAAAAAAAAAATAAAAAAATGTTGATATTAGTTTTGGCCAATTTCAAAATAACCATGAAAATTTCATTAAGATATTAGAACATTTATGTAGTCTGCCACAAAATGGATTAAAAATTCCAGTTTTATTAAGTACCTTTTTGATTTTTTTGATTTATTTTTATATTGGTCTATGGTTATAATACTTACAGACCATTTATAAAAAAAAAAAAAAGAACAGTTTAACATTAATTGCAGTAATATAGCTATTCATGAATTTAGAAAACATATTATTTTATTAATGTTGTTTTTGGACCAGATTTTATTATTGTTGATTGTTTGATTTATTGGGTTTACTGGTCAGTTTTTATTTTCAGCGCAATTGAAAAACCATCAATTCGCTTTTTCTCTTACGCGTTTCGGATGATATCCATCCATCTTCAGGGAGCCTTTTTTATTTGAAAACACATTTAATATTATAAACAAATTACAATTTTTGTTACAGACTACTTACAAATAAAATATATTTTTCAACACAAATTTTGTATGAAACAAATTTATAAGTGTTACGTCGTATTTACAACTATTGTTTTTCTTTTGTATGTTTTTTAGTTAATATTTGTTCCGTCTTTGTCTTCTTTAAAATTGACAGCTCTCTCAATATTTTCCTGTATTCTTAAAGTTTCCAATGTCATTCTCTTGTTCCATTTTCTCTCAATGTCTAAAATACGCGCATTGTCAAAATCAGCTGAGTGTCCAGTAGTTGTGATATGATGTGATAAGGCTGTTTTTTTGTTTCTTCTGAAGTTTTTTTGTTTCTTGCGTCTGCTTTGTGTTCGGCTACTCGTACTCCAAGCGCTCTCTTAGTTGTACCAATGTAAATGTGATCACAGTTGCTGTTTGTGCTTTTGTTGCCCAAGCATTTTATTTCGTATACTAAATCGTGTTGTTGTTCTTGTTTTATTTTGTCTTTTGTTTTCGTGAATATTTTTTTAAGTGTTTGATTAGGTTTATGTGCGTATATGACGTTTTCATGCTGTATCGTTTTTCTCATGTTTTTGGTGTCTGTAAGTCCAGGAATGTATGCGACTCCGACATATTGGGTGTTATTGCTGGCCTTGTTGTTGTTTGGTGTGGCGTTTTTATTTTACTTATACATAGTTATAATATCATTTAACCCTTTCATGCCCGAATTAATTGGGTCGTGTTTAAACATTTATCATGGTAATGTAGTTGTTAGTTTAGACCTAAATATGAATTGATATCAATTTCAAGGTCCTATGTATCCTGGTTTAGGAATTATGAAATGTTGCCTATAGGCAATATTGTGTTTAAAAAATGACTGACCACCGTCTAAAAGTATTTTCTAATAGTTTGTTTCTAATTTTCTTACCTTTAAACAATATAAATTTAAAAGCATTTAAATTTTAACTTTTAAATACAGTAATTTCCGCTTAATTGATTTTCCTAAAATGCATGGTTTTTGTAGCAATTAAGCGGGAAAAACATTTACCCGATACTCTGTTAATTGATTCACGGACGCAGTTAAAAGAAACGCGTTTAATTAAGTAGCTTCATAATCAATAAAACAAAGACTGAAATGATTATGCACGTATGTATGTATATATAAAAAATGAAATGCATTACATATTGCAAATTGTTAAAATTCAAATAATTTATTAAAAAGAAACAAAAAAGAAATCAGGTACGTTCAATGTACAATTGTTAAAAAGGAACTAAAATATCATAAATAGCATATAAAAAATGAGATCAAATATATATATATGTATGAGTTCATGCTAAATCTACTATACTATGTACATAAATACATAACTAAATATGTTTAAAAAAATCTTTCATCACCGTCTGAATTTGTGTTTTGTAACAGTGTTCGATAATATTTTTTTTTCCATATTATCAAGTTCATTTGAAAAATTATTATTTGTTAAGAAATATTCCCGAAGGATATTAAGACAAGCCAATGCTTCCTTATTTGAAGGAGGATTGTTAACAATTTCCTCGTTTTCTTCATCTTCGGAAGACTCTGAAGTTAAAACATTGTCGATTTCTTTGATTATCTCCTGATCTGTAAGTTGTCCACAGCATTGCAAGTTATCGTCGCAGCGGACGTAATTTTCAAATTCACCTTGGTTTTCAACATTAATACAGAGTTCCACAATATTGTCTTCTAAATCGGCATGGGTGGAGGAAAAGAACTTTGCCTAAAATTTTAACATTTTGAAGGGGTACATATTCAGTTATTGTATATGTGTAGTAACACTTTAAATGAATGCAAAATTGCCTTTTTGAAACAGTTGGTAATAGTAGTAGGTTTAACAAGCCACCAAGAATTTTTGATGATATGCATGGCACGGAAAATGCTTAAGTTTTTCACGAAATCTCCCATAGTTCTTCAACTTTCTATTGCAGAAATTAGTTTGCGTACAATATTTTATCGGTAGTAAGATTTAAAACAGTGAATAATATCTGATCTAGGTTGCGCAATTGATGTTGTATTAGCTGGTAAATATTCCAAGTTAATGTTTGCTATAACTGCTGATGTCTTATGAGAAGGTGCATTGTCAACGAACAATATTATTTTGCGTCCTTGTTTTTCCATTTCAGCATCAAGGGAAAGCAAAATTTTATGCCGTAAATCTTGAGTCATCCAAGCTTTGTTTTGGGAGTAATACTCAAGAGGCAATATTTTGTTTTTGGCTTTTTTGACTTACCAATGACAGTAACTTTTTTATAATCACCGGTTACGTTACAAATAAAAAGCAATGTCAATCGTTCTTTTGGTTCCCTTTTTCGTTTAAAGTTGAATTAGGCAAAGCTCGGAAAAATAAACCGCTTTCACCAGCGTTAAATATATCTGTAGGCTCATATTTCGAAATCAAATTCGGCAAAACCGAATCAAAGAAAACATTTGCGGCATCAATATCAGCGGATGCACCTTCTCCTTGCACTTTTCTTAGTGTTATGCCTTCTCTTTTCTGACAACGATGAAGCCAACCAGAACTGGGATTGAAATCTAATTTCATTTCCACAGCAAATTTCTTAGCTTTTTCCAAAATCATGTTGCGTGAAATAAGGGCACCAGATTCACGCATTTGTTTCAACCAAAATAAAAGGGTTTTCTCCACATTTGCGCACGCACCGGCTCTCTCTCTCTCTTTTGGTTGACCACTTAAAAGTCTTTGACTTTTCTAGAATTGTGTCTTTATTTTTTAAAATTCTATTTATGGTGGCCTTAGAGCACTTATATTTTGCGCAAAGTTCATCCTTTCCAAGTTTTTTAGCTTCAGCAATAAAAATTAATTTTTGCGTAATGTTTAAATTGGTGTGTTTTCTTCCACTCATTTTTCACAAAAACTTCTAACACACTTTTTAATCAAGTAAAGGATAAATAATAGCATATGATTTTGGGAGTTGCCACATACTTTTATTTTGGATTTATACTAATTATCATTTGTGGAAATTTTCAAATAGCAATTAACCGGCAGTTTTGTATGTGATTTCCGAAAAGGGTTGATATTTTTAAGTTAATTAAAAGGGTACCGCAATTAAACGGAACTCATTTAAACGGGAATTTTTCCACGAACATTATATTGATATTTTTCATTGCTCTTTTTTAGAATAAATTAAGCAGGTAAATCAGTTATGCGGGGATCAATTAAGCGGAAACTACTCTATCTTTATTACTTTTTTTTTATTATTTGCAAACTGACATTTTGCAGAAAAAAATTTTAAATATCCAATCAAATACGATTAGCTCTCAAATAAGCTCCATCAATACTTATAATAAAATATTTGCAATTTGGTTTGCATGATAAAGCAAGTTACTCTGAGAAAAGCTCGTAGGAAAAAAAATAAAAATTACGGGATTTATAAGCTAAAATATAAAATGTTGCCTATAGGAAACATCGGGCATTTAAGGGTTAATGTGAAACTCATAAATCTATAAAGTTGATTGAATTTAGTACATTCTCTTGAATGAATTCTCCTTAGAGGATCTGCGATTGCATAACCAGCTCTATAGAACTGTACTGATAAAGAAGATAAGTAACGTGTTGGTCGTTGAGGAATGTTGAATGATATATTCTTAATCAGCAAACAAGTACCCTTTCTTTAAAAAAGTCATCTTTTTAAAAAAAGTATTCTTTTTTAAATATATATAATGAGTTTGTGTTGATGTCTGTTACTATCTTAGTCGAATTATCGAGGTTCGCCAAGAACCATTTAAAATTTTTTTGAATTATCATATGACTTCTAAGGGCCCAAAACATTGTTACAGAGATGAAAGTGCGTTTCATTAGTGTTCTATGAAGCACTTAGGAAACTTTTAACTTTTCTACTCTAATAAGAGAAAAATAATGCCAATTTTCAGTTAGTAATTAATTCTTTCTATACAAAACACGATCATTGTTTCTTATAATAAGAAATTTTAATAGAAGCTGGCTAACAAGAAAAGCAATTAGCTCAAAATTTAATTGGTATTCGAAGTTAAAGTTTCAGTATCGGCAACAATTTTAAAGTGGTAGTCATTCCCAACATTTGTAATAATATTGAGTTAACTATGTTCGCCTGTCCGACTTTCTGTATGTGTGTGTGTCCATGTAAATTTTAAATTCAAACAGGAGGTCGCAAATATGAATATTTTTAATGAAATATTGTACAGAAGCCTTTGTCGGTTACAGGATGATTGCTATTGATACTGGTGAAAATCGGTGCATAGTCATACCTAGCCTCGATATGAATGGCGCCGTGATATCGACTGACATGGCCCTAAAACCCACGTTATATAGATCAGCGTCAAATTTGGTTTGTGTGGGTTATTGTAACCATTAATCATTATAAAGTTGATTCTTGGCCTTCATTTTTATTTTATTAAAAACACAAATACTGCACAGAATTTTTTTCAATTCGGGTTTTAGAAAAAAGTGACTTTAATAAATATCGTCATGACCGGTCCTTCTTCTACTTACTCTCCATATAAAAATAATAATAGATATAAACTTTTTCATATTTGCATTTCACAAATTAGTTACAGTAGCACTTAAATTTGGTTAATGCTTTTGCCTTGGCAAGGTTGGATCTAAGAATCTCTCTCCAAACGCATGGTGTAGGGTATTGTATAACCGGTCTAGACCATCTATAATTTTCAAACTTGTTTTTAAGTTCTTTTTGTTTTATTTTAATTTACATATTTATTTATATTATTACATTTTGTTGTTATTTACAATATAAAATTAAATGTGCAATTTCAATTTGATTAAAAATACGAAAAGAAATCAATAATTTGCGCTTTATTTATTATAGCCGAACAATAATTCTAAATTCAAATTTAATTTGCAGCATATTAATCAAAAATTTGTTATAAAATCCAATAACATATTTCAGGTTGTTATCAATAATATATTGGATTGAATTGTTCAATAATTTGTATAAATACTTTTGTTAGTAAACTGAACTCAATTTGCTGTTGAAGGTATTTCATTTTATTATAATTAACTTTAATTCTTATACATTTCAAAATCTATAATACTAATAAGCAAGGCGATTTCTTGAGATCGATATAAAAAATTTAGTTACCAACCGATTTTGACCAAACATACCCTTTTGAAAAGTACTTCTTTTAAGTTGTCCAACATATTTCCAGATTTTCACCGCCTGGAATATTTTTTTGGAGTAAAATTCATTTAATACATAAAACACTTATTTAAGCTTGAAATATAAAACTATACAATGTGTGTGTGCTTATTAAATTTGTGTTGAAATTCGAATTGGCTAAAATTGATTAGCATACATTTAGGCTGCTATAAAATTATTTATTAACAAACCCATTTGTATATCTTCTGTGTGTTCAACAGATATTTTTAATTGAATAAATTTGCATTCGAATTCCCAGGGTTGGACTCTGCTAGTATTAAATAATTACAATAATAGTTCTTGTTACCTAGTTCAATAAACCTAAAATAAATTTGAAAAAATTTAGAAATTGGCTTAATAATTTATTTAAAACAAAAAAAACTTTGTTTAGTTCACTTTCTTTTTCGTAGTATGAAAGTTGTTATTTTACGTTTATATATTTAAACAGTAAATAAAAAAATATTTAAAATTTTGAACTTTCCTCTTAAAATTTTGCAGTTACTCCAATGTTTGTTGTTTTCGATTTCATAAAAAAGGTAATTGGGGCTGATACTAAAAAAGTGGGTAGATAAAAAAGCGGGTAAATAATATATAAAGTATTTAAAAAGTTTATACCCTTTGTTTATAAAGTTTATACACTTTGAGATTTTTAGAGACATAACACTTTAATTCAGACTAGCTGATTCCAATCCTCGAAATTCGACCACAAATTCTAGGAAATTTTATTTTTTCATTGAAAAGTATTCTAATGAATTATAGCCAATTCAAAAATCAACACAAAAAACAAACTCATTTTTATTACAAACACATTAACAAATTTAACAAGTAAGAAAATTATAATCGGTCTCGACCGACTTTATGATACCCTATACCATGCATTTAGAGACCTTATCTCCTAGGACCAACTAACTGGAAATAGAAAATAAGCATAAACCAAATTTGAGTGGGATTTTTATTAATTTTTTTTGGCTGCAGATATGAAAAAGTTGATATCGGTTGCTATATTTATATTTGGACTAGGTCAAAAAATGGACTGATCTTGACCATATTTGGTAAAGTCACTTATATTTTGAAAAAATATATATTTACAAACAAAATTTGAGAAGAATCGGTGCAATATTTTTGTTTGTTGTCCCAGCGATCATTTTTAGATTACCCATTAGTGGATATAATAAACGCAAACAAACCCAATTTGAGTAAGATCTATATGACAATTTATGTCGATTTCATAGGGGTAATTTGTATGGGGGCTAGGTCTGAACATGGAGTGATTCTCTCAGGTTTCAACAGCGTTCATCCTGTGGCCGATAGAAGCTCACATACCAAATTTCATCAATATATATTCATATTTGCGACCTGCAGTTTGATTAAAAGGTTTACATGAACACACAGACGGACGGACGGACGGACGGACATCGTTAAATCGAATCAGCTAGTGATTCTGATTCGATCGGTATAATGAAATATGGGTCTAGGTCAAATATTTTTGTTAGTTACAAACAGAAGCACAATGTCAATATACCCAAGCCACATAGTGGTATAAGGTATAATAGACACACATAGCATTGTATAATTTTATGTATGTGTTAGTAGCAACTTTAAATGCAACAAGTTGGAAAATTATAGTCGGTCTAGACCGACTATACGATACCCTATACCATGCGTTTAGAGACCCTATCTCTCACGCAGATATGAACAAGTTTATATCGGATGCTATATCTATATGGGGACTAGGCCCAAAAATGGACCGATCCTGACCATGTATGGTAAAGTCCCTTGTGTTTTGCAAAAATATATACAAACCAAATTTGAAAAGAATCAGTGCAAAATGTTTGTTTTTTGATAGATTTAAGTGAAGATCGGGAAGCAGCTCTATATGGGCCTTTGCCTAAAAGTTGTCCAATAGGGATCATTTTTGACTACTGATTAATGGATGTAAAAAATACATACAAACCCAATTTGACTAAGATTTATATGATAATTGGGAACTTATGGCAATTTATGTTGATTTCATAGGGGTCATTTGTATGAGGGCTAGGTCTGTACATGAATCGATTCTCACCAATTTCAATATCGTTCATCCTATGGCCGAGAAAAGCTTATATACCAAATTTCATATGTTCATATTTGCGACCTGCAGTTTGATTAAAACTTTACATGGACACACAGACGGACGGACGGACGGATGGACGGACGGACATCGTTAAATCAAATCAGATAGTGATTCTGATACGATCGGTATAATAAAAGATGGGTCTAGGCCAAATATTTTTGGTAGTTACAAACAGCAGCACAAAGTCATTATACCCAAACCACATAGTGGTATGAAGAAAACAATTCAACTCTCCGTCTAGCAACACTTCTGGTACCCTTAAAAGCATGACGAGGTCCGTAGGGACCTATTTTTGTTGATATGAAATTTTCTATAAAAAAGACATTTTAAAATTTTTGTTTTGTTATTTTATTATTGTTTATTAATTAAAGTGTTGATAAATAAATGAAAATATATATTTTTTTTTATACTAACACTAGATGTAACCCGGTGTGCTTCGCTACACCCTCCCCCTCCCCCCCTCCCGAATCGTTATTAAAGGGCTCTCTCATTAATACAGTAATTCAGGTATATCACATTTAATATTAAGTTTGTGTGGGGGTACCACGCGCATTCGTCTAAACCCGCCCAATTTTTTGTCTGACTACTCACGTTAATAATAGATGACCTGAGATAAATTTGCAAAGCTTTCTCTAGCATAGTACTTAATATATATGATATTAAAAATGCACTTTATATGGGAGGTGCCACGCCCACCAAAAATATTTAGAAAAACTAAAGCCTGTAGCACTCCCATATCCGCAGTAAGACTATGTGAAAATTTCAGGAAGATCAGATAAGTAGTAACGGGGAGTACCTCCTACAAATAAACAAACAAACAAATATTACCTCTTTATTATGTTAGTATAGATTATTAGTATAGATTTTTTATTTCAATGCTGGCTGATGCTGATATATAATGTTTTTTGTTTTTTCATGCGGTACAACAATTATCAGATTTTTCGGCGTTCCTACCCTGGAACAAGGTAAATGTAGCTGCCCATGAGAAGAAGATGGATTATCCATATTAGATCTGGCAACACTTACTGTTGGCCTTGAACTTAGAATATCATTTGGCATTTTTTTCATTTTAGCGATTTTTGGTTTTGCCCATTTTTGATTTTGAAGATTTTTGTTTTTGGGCTATTTTTATTTTACCGATTTTTGGGTTTGGCGATTTTTGATTTTGGCGATATATTTTCCACGACAAATCACATTGCTAACTAATGAACTTGTCGAAAGACTGTCTCTTTCGTAGTGCTTCATATTTTTTACATAGGAGGTGCCACGCCCAATAATCCCATCTCGCCCAATTTTTATCGGACTACTCACAATAATATCTGATGGACTCATGCAAAATATGGAGTCTTTCCCTTTTATAGTACACCAGTTATATGATATTAGATATCTACTTTGCATGGGCGGTGCTACACCCACTGATTCCATCACGCCCATTTTTTTGTTCCACTAATCATACAAATAATCTATGGGCTAACGCAAAACCACAAAGCTCTCTCTTTTACAGTACTCCAGATATATGACATTAAATAATTACTTTGCATGGGGAGTGCCACGCCCATTGGTGTGAACCCGCAAATTTTTTGTCCGACTACACATACTAAGATCTGATGGTGTCGTGCAAATTGTCGAAACTTCTCTTTTTTGGTACACCAGTTATATGATATCATATATTTACGTTGTACGGGCGGTGCCACGCCCACCGCTCCTATCACGCCCATTTTTTGTCCAGCTAATCGCATGCATAACTTATGGGCTCACACAAAGTTCCAAGACTCTCACTACAACAGTACTTCAGATATATGGCATTTTATATTTAATTTGTATGGTAGGTGCCACGCCTATTGGTCCGATACTGCCCATTTTTTGTCCCACTAATCACATTAATAATAGGTGACATCAGACAAATTTGAAAAGCTCTCTCTGTCACAGTACTCGATATATATAATATTAAATTATTATTTGTATGGGAGCTACCACGCCCACTTATCCGATCCCGCCCATTTTCGGCGTAGCTACTAGTATTAACAATAGGTGACCTCATACAAATTTTCAAAGCTCTCCCTATCATAGTACTCAATATATGTAGATGATATTAAAAATATACTTTGTGTGGGAGGTGCCACGCCCACTAAAAATATTTAAAAAATTATAGCCTATAGCACTTCCCATATCCGCAGTAAGACTCTGTGAAAATTTCAGGAAGATCAGATGAGTACTTACGGAGATTACCCTCTACAAACAAACAAACAAACACACATTACCTCTTTATAATATTAGTATAGATAATTAATTTTTATGAATTTTATTATGAAAATTTAGTTTTACAATGAATAAAACTTAAAAAAACTATTGTTGCGATGGTTGTTCCTCATTTTGAGTGCAGGTTAAGCACCGATGCATTAATCTTGAATGCTTTGCACAAACTACATTGTTGCAGGAACAGCAATAGGCCCATGTTTTGCTTTGACGACCGTACTCTGAACGGTATAGTCGACATGATGGCCTGTTTGTCCATAGCGCAAACGACGGTGCAGCTGCTTCTCTTGGTCTTGGTACTATCTAAAATGAAAAAATATATATAATCATTCTGCTTTTGACCTTTAGAATTCTTAATTCTTACCTTGACATCAAATTCCTCCATTGCATTCCGTATCCTTGGATATGCAGTTATGCGAGTATTCAGGGCACGTTCTTCAATGTTGGGTAATGCCAATTGCTAAGTAAGCATAAGGAGGAATGAGCGCCGTCTGTCCCTTCTCTTCACTGGCTTCATCTCGTTGAATATTATGAATGAAGCTAATGCAGCGATGTCGAGCATATTGTAAAACATGGCCAGCGGTCAGCGCTTTGTTGAGCGCTTGCATGTATACGTACCAAGCATCTGGTCCATAGTATCAACGCCTGATTTGTTGGCATTGTAATCAAGAATGGCTAAGGGCTTCTTCTTTTCAGTATCCATGTTCACATCGCAAGTGTAGTGTTGTGTAGATAGCAATATTACTGATTTATTCTTCCTGGGCACATATGAGCATAGTGCTATATCGCCTTCGTTGAACGCAAATAGAGATTAGTATTAGAAGGTAGTAAAATAAATGTTAAATTCGAAGAACTCGTTTAAAATGTGTTCAAACAATAAAACAGCTAAAAAGAAGCCAAAATAAAGTTTATGTCTTAATGATTTCTTGTAATTTCAGTACAAGGTCCCTACGGACCTTGTCATGAGTTCCTGTGCTACTCACTTTTAAACCTTAATAAAAACTAAACTGTTAAGCGTATCACCTTGAATTTTCTTTTAGACGATTTGTAACAAAATTCTCTTGGAAAACAGGGTAACTTTTGGGGTACCTTGTCCTGGCCGAAATAGAAGTAATTTCGCTAACCGAAGGGTTAAAAATCCGTAAATCTGCAAAACGGCTAAAAAGAAATAACTTTCAAATAGTATACGTTTGGTCAAAATCGGGATAAAATGGTAAAACAAAACATCAGTCACAAGAAATCGCCTAGCCTATTAATTTTATAGATATTTAAAAATTTTGTGCTAAAATGTTTTTTCCTTTAAAAAAGCAACATGATATTTTTATAGTTTAAACGGATTTCAAATATCCGTAAATTTCATTAATAAACATTTTATTTTATATCTGGCTGTATGCATATAAAAAAATATAAATAAGTTAACAAACCAATTCTGCAACTGTGCATGCAATAAAACAAATGTTGTGGTAAAAATTTAAACTACTGTGGGCGAATCAATATGAATGAATATATAACCAGACAAAATATTGACATAAAAACATTTAAAATATTTAGTTGAGAAATAAAAGTGCTTACACATGTTTTGTTGGTTTGCTAGCCACAAACAATATAAATATGCATGCATTTATTTATAAAAACATAAACAAAAATTTTGATTAATATTGATGTTAAAATATTTGAAAAGAGTTATTTATTAGGCTAGAGGCTTATTGCTGGGAAGTGCAATTTAAATTAGCACATAAAACAGTTAAAGATCAATAACTCTATTTCTGAAATTGGTGAGTCTAAGGAAGGAAAAAATAAATAAAGTACTGGAATTTTTGAGTTATAAATTGGAGTTTTCATTAATCTTTAATAACAATATTAGTTTAACAAGATAACATTATCAGCGAAACCATATTAATGATTTATAAATGAACATAACAAATCAGTAAAATACAAAAACATATTTGCATTCACTGAAATAACAACAAAATAACCAACACTATGGATGTAAAATAATTTATAGCACTAAAAGAAAAAATATGGCGTTAAACAAAATTTTAAATTTAGATTTTTTTTGGTTGAAAGTCGAAAATTATCTCTCCATGAATTCTACTTCAAAAAAGTTATATTTCAAAAATTTTTCTTATATTTTTAACGTTTATTTAAAAAAAACTTATCTATAATATTAATAGGCTAGGCGATTTCTTGTGACTGATGTTTCGTTCTACCATTTTATCCCATTTTCTACCATTTTCTACCATTTTCGTTTCGTTCTACCATTTTATCCCATTTTCTACCATTTGACCAAACGTATATTATTTGAAAGGTATTTCCTTTTTTTTTTCTTTATTTTGAGTAAATTTCATTTAAAGTTGCTACTAGGTTAAGTTAGGTCAGGTTGATAAGAGAAGCTATGTATACACATAGCTCACATCCGTTGTGTCCGGATATACACCTCAGCCAGTAGGTCGGCTTGTTGTACGCTCTACATCTCTACGTTCATCCGGTTATCTACCCCACTACTAACTTAGAAAATCGGTTCCATCAGCAAATTTTTTAAGTATTTTCCAGCTTATCCCCCTAATACCTGTCAGGCCTGGTAAGATGTCGTTGGATAGATATCTGACCCTTGTTATCGCAAATGCAGGACAGTAACAGAGGTATTGTTCTAAGGTTTTGTCGTCCTCTCCGCAAACTCTACAAGTGGCTGATTCCGCCCGTCCTATACGGTATAGGTGAGCCCTCAGCTCAGAGTGTCCAGTGAGGATGCCAATTACCCAACTAAGTTCTACCCTACTCAGATTCAGGATCTCCCTAGTTCTTGTAGTGTTGGGAGATCCCCATAATATCTTTGTAACCTTACCCACGACAGTCTCTTCCCAAATTGATACATGCGAACTGGTCGCCCAGTCTGCCAGTTCCAATTTGAGAGACTTGAAAAGTATTGGGTTTTCCAAATTTATTCTTTCCAGGAAAGAAACATTCCTGGCCAGTTCGTTTGCAGTCTCACTTCCAATTATACCACTGTGTCCTGGGATCCAAACGATTTCAAGTCTGCCTCTTCTGGAGAAGTTTGAAATGTCCTCCTTACACTCGAGGATAGTCCTTGATCTAGTTTTGTCTGCGGATATCGCTCTGATAGCCGATAGACTGTCCGTAAATATTTTCACGTCTCCGGGACTTGGGGAATCCCGTGCGTTAATAGACCTAATACATTCCTTTATCGCTACCAACTCAGCCTGAAAGACAGAGTTGTGGTCCGGAAGACGGAGGTATATCCCTGTGGAACGGTCCTCATCGTAGAAACCTATTGCAGTCTTACCGTTCAGACTTGAGGCGTCTGTATAGTAATGTGACCCTGGAAAGTTTTGTAGAATATTCACGTTCATCCAACTTTCCCTGTCTGGTATCCGTATACTGCAGGGTATATCTGTTGACACTTCCGCGATTCTATCACAGCTAATATTCTCTGTGTTGAGTCCCGGAATTTGGCCTAAAATAGTCTGGTATCTGGTCATGTAGTCGGTGATATATTCCCCTGTTACCCTTAGTCGTAACATGGCCAGAACAGCCTCATATTTAATTTTAATTCCGATTGGGTGTATAGATAGAATATTCTCTAAAGCCCTCGTAGATGTAGTCGTTATTGCACCACTAATTCCTATGCAACAAAGGCGCTGTATCTTTTGGAGTGGTTTAATGTAACATTTCCTGTTCGTTGATGTCCATATGACTGCGGAAGCGTAAGCTAGAATTGGTCTAACGACGCTTGTGTATAGCCAATACGTCATACTCGGGTTTAAACCCCATTTTGAACTTATAGCTCTTCTGCAAATGGCCCATATCCGGTGAGCTTTCGCGACTTTGCTCTCAGTATGGTCCTTCCAAGTGAGCTTTTTGTCGAGAATCACCCCAAGGTATTTCACCGTTTGTGTGATTCTATTCGTTTTGCCCTGGAAGATGGGTTCATCGAATTCGACTATTCTCGTCTTCCTGGTAAAGAGGCATATTTCAGTCTTTTCCGGGTTCACATTCAATCCCCTCGGTTATGCCCAATCGTATGCTATTTCGAGTGCATTCGATGCCCTCCTACATAAATTTCTACGATCTGTCCCCCTTAACAGTATCGCTACAACATCTGCGTATCAGACAGGTTGGAAACCCTTATTGGCTAGAATCCTTAGAAGACTGTTTATAATGGTCACCCAGTTTATAGTGGTGTCCCGCAACAAACCGTGTTTCTTATTTTAATGTCACCAACCTCGCAACTTATCCATCTATTCTCTAGCATGTGACTGATCCAGGCTTTGATATCCCGGTCAATGACGAGTCGTTCTAGGGATTGGAGTAGCGAATTGGTTAATACATTGTTAAAAGTTCCTTCTATAGCAATGAATATAGCTAGGGTGAAGATTTTTAGATCAAAAGATCTGTCGATGTGGTGAACTACTTCATGACGCGCAGTTTCCACTGAGCGTCCCTTTAAATGAGCATGCTATTTGAATCTCAACAACTCATTTGGGATTTGCTATTTAACCATGTTATCGGCTAATCGCTCCATGGTTTTCAGTAGGAAGGATGTAAGACTTATCGGTCGATAGGCCTTTGGGTTCGCGTAGCTTTCCTTTCCCGGCTTTGGTATGAAGACCACTTTGGCCTCCTGCCAATGCCCTGGAGGTGTACTCTAATTTTAGGCAAGCAGAGAATATGCTTTTTTGTAGCATAGCAGGAAAGACTTCATCTGGGCCTGCTGGCTTAAAAGGGGCAAAGCTTTGTATTGCGTTAGTTACCATATTTTCAGTTATTTTTATCTCGATATTGTTCCTCATTAGGCCCTTCATATTGTTCCCCACACACACATAAAATTATACTATGTGTGTGTTTGTTAAATTTGTTAATGTGTTTGTAATAAAAATTAGTTTTTTTTTTGTTGATTTTTGAATTGGCTATAATTGATTAGCATACTTTTAGGGTCTTTATTTAATGAAAAAATAAAATTTTCAAGAATTTGCGCTCGAATTTCGAGGGCTGGAATCTGCTAGTTATAACTAAACTACAAATAAACAAACAGTAGACAGTCTCATGCGGTCGTTGATCGCGAACAGACGTATTTATTGTTACTTTCTATAAGTATTGCTATAGTCATTTAAAAAACAATAGTTACAGTTAAAAACAACATCATACTATCATAGTAAATTGTATTTACTTACAACTTTACTAAAGTAACCAACAAAAAAACTAGAAAAAAAGTTATTAGTGAATGCCTTAAAATGAAAGAAGTGTTGAGGAAGTGCCCCAAAATAGGAATAAAGTGCAAAGGAAAATCGATTTAAGATATTAAAAATTTTGATGATGAAGAAAACACTTTCAGTGAAGGTGAGAAATTAAGGATTACAAAATTGTAATACCCCCAATTTCGTTTAAATGATTTTACTAAATGGTTTTACTCCATAATATAACTTAATTTGGAAAGACTTCGAGTTCGAAAGGATGTCAGTCGGCACGACAATAATTTCTTCTTCTCTGGTAAATTATGATATCGCAAAGAAAAAAATCACCGCAGCAACTTGTAGATTCAATACTCATGAAAGTAAAGATACTAAATATGTTATTCGTATATCGCCTACTACAAACTGACCCAAAAGCATTAGAGGAAGAGCTTTAATTAGAATACAATGTCACTGCAACTAGTGTTAAAGAAATAAAAACTGTTCGTTCTTCTGTTGATGATGCATTGCAATTGTTAGAGTTTGCCCGAACTAAAACTCAAAATCACAGATATTCAGCCCAATTACGAATATTCTCAAGGAATGAGAATGAATCTCACGGGAAATACTTTTCTCGAGAAAAAAATCTTCCAATTATAAATTCCGCGTTAACAAAAAAAGGAATAAGTGGCATCATCGAATTTCGAAGCCAGTTGTTTTGCTTATTGACAATTAACTTTCTATTTTTTTTTTGTATATGCAAACGAAAATAAATTTATTTTAAAGAAAAATTAAAGAAAAAATGTATAGCATAGCTATGATGCGAGCACTCGTGGAGGAAATTGGTGTTCTAGGACAACAACAACGAAATAGCTAAAGGATTGCTAGAAGTCAATCGCGGAATGAATCTATGGAAGACGCAATCAATGCCTGAATTGGCTTGCATTAAAATCAATAAAACTTGAAGTTTCGCTTTATTTGTGGTCTTCAGCCTACAAGATTAATAAAATATTAATTTTTTTATTTAAATTTTGTTTTATCAAAATACTTCTTACACTGTTTTGCAAGGAAAATTTTTTGAGAGAAAAAACCAAATTCAAGTACATTGAGAATAACTACTTTTTTCCCATCGAATTTTTTTCCGAAGGAATTTTTATTCATAACAGGGGAAAAGAGGGAAGTGAGAAATTTAATGTGGAATTTTTGTTTAGAATTGGGCTGATTAAAAATTAAAACGAAACCCCCTATACAGTAAAAAAGGCCCTACTCAATGTACCAAGTGCGCAATGCACGGCCATGGTTCCAAGAACTGTTATCGCAAATATATCTGTATTGCATGTGGTGGTGATCATGATTTATCAGTTTGTCAAGTAAACAAGATACCAGAGAGAAACGCTGCAGCTTACAAGTGCTACAGTTGTACCAAGAAAAATGTAAAAATACAAATTATAGAGCAAATGACCCCCGTTCCCAGCAGTAAATAATACCTTGCCATGCATGATAATATGAACAAGAGGAAGCAGCCTACACGAAACCATCATTTCCACGAATTTGTTGAGCAAGCTCCAAACAATACGACGCAATGGGTTAATCCTTCTAATTCTGTGCCGATTGGAAACAGTCCAAATTTTGCCGCTAAGAGTTATGCCGATGCAGTAGGAACAGCTACTCGACCATTTTTTATAACGATGAATGTATCAATATAAATATTTATGCATTCTGTACCTGTCTTACAGAAGTGCACTTCAACGTAATACTGCAATTGCTTAAATATGCAATATGCCAAAAAAAATCAACTTTTTCATTTTCAAGCTATGAATCCCGAATGATTTTATGTGTTTCGGGGGTAGAGTCAGGTACCCTACTTGCTTATTAGAATGCCCCTGACTTGTCCTAAAACGGATATTTAGGGTGGCCCTTAAAACTTGGATTTTTTGACTTTTTATGAATTTAACGCAGTATATATGTTAATAGCTACAAAATCAATGTTTTTATGTGTTGAATAGTTAGCTTGGGTAGTAATCTTCCATTTTTGGTTTTTGTTGGAATAATACACTGAAAAAAACAAAGTGGCAACAACAAAACTTGGAAGTAAGAAAATACTACTTCTAACATTTAGCGCGGCACAAATTGAGCTGAATATTATGGCTTGCCATGCAACACAGTTGTTAATGACATTAAAATCTAAAATTCTGCCGTGGTGCTTGGCCATCGCATTTTTCGTTTACAAGAAAATTAGGAAAATGTAAAAAAAAGGCGAAAAAAATTAAACAAATGGGGTTTTTGACCTTCATTCACTTATAACTTTTGAAGTAGGAGTTTTATCTTCAAGCACCACTGCAGAATTTTAGATATTTTAGTCGTCAACTACTATGTTTTCTCCCAAGGCATAATATTCAGCCGAATTTGTGCCGTATTACAAACAGTACAGCCTATTTTCAACAAATTTTATTAATTGATTAAAAAAACAGGGTGAATTTTTAAAAAAACGTAAATTTATGCTACTGAAATTAGTTATACATTATTTATTAAGAACATAGACACTGTTTTCACTTTGGGAAACAAACTTCCTTTCCATGTGATAAGTAAATATACTTATATTTCATTTACTATTGTGATAAAGCGGCAGTAGATATGAATTCATTTCTAATGACGGAATCGAATTAAGAAGGTCAAAATACATAAGGATTAGTTTCTGGGTCTTATTTTTTTTTATTATCTTATCTTATTATCTGTTCTAAAATGATTTACTAAATAAAAAACAGACGAAAAAATAAACGTCAACAGTCGTTTGCTTCACTTTCAATAATTCAATAAAATTGATAATATTCAAAAGTTGTCATTACCTTGTCTTCCTCAAATTATTTCATTGTAAATAGTCCGTTACAAGTTTTTTATGTTATTGTTTTTTTTATGGTTTTTCTTTGTATCAATGCTTTTATTTAGAACATTTTTTACTGATTTACTCTTATTTACTCTCTTAGAATATACAAATAATTGATAAGAGCATCTTTATTAGTGTGATCAATAATATCAGAATTGCATGCTAATTATTGCATAGGTGCAACGATAATAATTTGTTGTTATCTTTTATAATTTATTCTTAATTGATTAACTGAAAGTCAAGTAAAAAGAAAGTGGTTTTTTAATTTTTTTCCAATACTGTTTTCTTTAAAAATTGTTTAAAAATGTATCAAATTTGTAAAGCTTCTTTAAATTGTTTATATAAAGATACTTACAGTCATTTAAAATGGAAAAATGGTTTGAAAAATAGTGATGTGTTTGACTTTTTTAAACTTTTTATGGTTAAAAATATAAATGCGCTGTGTACTTACGATAAAGATAAAATTTTTGAATTTTTAAACGAAGTAGAAGGTCCTCTCGAAAGAAGAACAGTGCTACGGAAATTTGATTACTTTAAATTGCAATGCACCAAAAAGTCTAAAGAGGTTTTTTTAAACCTTCAATTCGATGGCATATGCAAAAAATTTGATTGGTTTAAAAACCGTTTTAGCAATCCCGAATTCATAGTAAAACTTAAAGAAAAAAATATATTACAGCTAAAGAGTCAGCTGAAATTTTGCAAAGAAAACAACAATATCATTGAATCAAAACAAAATGATATTGCTATCTACAAGATGTTGGAAATGCCAGTCAGGTATACTAAAATCGTGGAAGTAATGCGGCTTTTTAACAGAAGTACTTCCCTTAGAACAATTTTTCGATTAAAGGATAAGTTTAATTATTTGGTTGAATTATTAACAGCTAAAATGCTAGAACAAATACTAAAAAATGGTAACAACTTTACTCTCCATCATGACGAGACAACTATGGGAGTGCATAAACTTCAAGCTTTTGTTTTAACGGCCATAATGGAGAACGAATTCCATGAAATTTTAATCGACACTGAAAAAGTACCTACAAAAGGAACACATTATCAGTTGCAAGTGTTGCTCAGCTATTTAAATAGAATGGACAAACTCTTGCATTCTGCAGGGAATTTAAAAAAACAATTTTTGATGAAAATAGAGGCATGCCTTGCTGACAGTGCTGCAACTTCTGCTGCCTTTAATAAATTGCTTAGTGCAGAGAGACTGAAAATCGCAAACGAAGGTGAATTGGCAGTGCTTAAAGAATTGCAATTAAAGGACTGCTTTGTACATGCCTCTACCAATGTTTCCAAAGACACCATTGAAGCACTCAGTAATACTTGCAATGAGTTCGTTTCCAAAATCAAAAACATTGCAAAAGTTATGAATTTAAAAAATGCTGCTTATCACCCTATATCCGCTGATTTCAGAAACTTTCAGACCGAAATGGAAATTTCCCACCCAAAAAGCATTGGTAATTTGGCAGGCCACAGGTTCATGTTTTTATCTGATTTAGCTTGGCAAATATTGCAATGGAAAGATTTGCTATTTCAGTTTGTGCAAAAATATCCTGAAGCGTACACTGATGCGAAAATGATTCATGATTATATTACAGACACCAATTTTTTGTATCAACTTGAAGTCTATGTACTTAGCCACGCAGCTTGCATTGAACCACTAAAACATATTAGCACTTGTAAATCAATTGTTGCTTGTGATCATCTTACTTTCAAGGATGTGCTGTATCAAATATTTGAATATTTAGAGTTCGAAGAAATAAATAAAACATCGTTGTTAAATTTAATTCCCCACAAATTTCAATATGCGTTTAACACAGACAAGCTTAATTTGCTTACTGCAAATTTGAAAAAAGATGTTAACATTTTCCAAACGGTTTTAGCGACTGCGAAAGATTCAATGTTAAAAAGATATATCGATAGACCTGTAGCTGAAGTATACTCATTCCACAGTAATATCAATGTGGAGAGAGTGCTTGCGATGGCGAAGAGGAACGAGGATATGGCACCTCATAAATGAAATATACACCAGATGTCAGCAAGTAAAGGCCCGGCAAAACAAATGCATTCACTTCCTTTTCGATATTTTGCAGTTCTATCCAACGATGCAAGATATGGAAAATGGTGTGAAAATAATGAAAAAGATTTTTCAGGAAAATAAAAAATGGAATGCTAAGGAACGAATAAAGAGATTGGAAGAGATGGAGAGCAAACAACAAGTAAAAAAACGACGCACGGAGAGTAAAGTCCTATTTCTAAATTTGCTTGATGTGAATGAGCCTATGGAATTATTTAATTTATTAAATGAACTATCTTATGTCGATGTACAGAGTAATAGGATATAAATTCTTAAAAAGCAAATAAACATGTTGAGAGGTTTAAATTATAAATATCACGGTGAAAGAGTTTGGCAAACAGAAAATTTGGATTTAGAGTCCCAACTCAAAGAAAAGCTAAAGAATTTGCACTCTTATGTAGATTTCTAAAAATTTAAATAATAAAATAAATTTATGTTTTTAAAAGTATAAATAATGAAGATTTCTGTTAAATACAATTCTAGTAAAATAACAAAATTTTTTTTCGCAAAACTAAAAATGTAAACTTTAATGATCAATTTAATAAAAGTTACATACATATTTTAATATAAATTTGGTACTATTTCATTATCTTATAGATCTTTTCTTTCTCATTCGCTTACTTTTCATCTGATTTTTAAGATTTTTTTTTCTGTTGGAAAGGCATTTAAATTACCTTTCTAATTGTTGAATTTTGTTAGTACAAATTATTGCCGCTAGATGGCGTAAAAATAATTTTTTTTTGAAAAATGCATCAAAACACCCTGTATTTGCAAATATTTTGAGTTCATATGTTCTGTAAAAGTACTCGCCATATGATTTTCTACAAAGTTGCCAAACAATATTTGGTCGAATTCTGGAAATTTAACGGTCAAAATTTTGATTTTCTTCAAGAACCTAAAAATAACGGTAATTTTGTAAATAACGGAACTATAAAAAAGTCGCGGAACAAAAGTTGCTTCTGATACCCCAAAGAACCATCTTCAACAATAAAAAAGTTCTTTTTCGCAAAAAGTCAATTTTGAAGTTCAACGGATTGATTGAAGTTTGTTATACCTTGGCAGTTCCAGTGCATTACATGAAGGCAGTTATTTCTCTTGTTAGATGGCATATTGCTAAATATCCGTTGAACTTCATTTGTTGTTGAGAGAAAAAATATTAATATTCTTCCTCTTAATGAAACTTATTTAAAAGCAAACCATTAGTTCAAGTCACCTGGTTATATTGTGCACAGAAATGATAGAAACTCTCACGGAGCAATAGCTGTATGGTCGACATTGCCGCATAAGTGGGAAATACCACTTGATGCTAATATATTTGAAACACATCTTAATCCTATAACTCCTGCCAGTTGCAATTTCTTTATTCTTGAAGACTTTAACTCTCATCGCACCAGTTGGAATGGTTCAACATCTAACAGAGCTGGTAAACTTATATATAACCATTGAAAGTTGTCAAACTACTAATACATTTTCCGTACCACGCCACTAGTTTTCCTCACGATATAATGTATAGACGTTAGGGTCGGTTAAATTGTAGGGGACAGAAAAAATCTCCATGAGTTCGTCGCGATTCTGGTACTATGGGCCATAACAAGTAAAAATCGAAAATCGTTTTCGAGCCTGCCAAAATTTCGATGAAGATATTTTCATGATATTTTCCATAATACTCATTCAAATGTAAAAAGAAATATTGAAAATGTGTATACTGGGGGGTTTTTTGGGTAAAAAATCCGTTTTTGACATATATTTTTAACAGCCGCAGGGGGCGTTTTCGTGCATTTGTGTGGATTTTTTCATCTTTTATAGTCGGTTTAGACCGACCTATACCATGCGTTTAGAGACCCTATCTCTCAGGCCCAACTAACTGGATATAGAAAATAAGCATAAACCAAATTTGAGTGGGATTCTTATTAATTTTTTCGGCTGCAGATATGAAAAAGTTCATATCGGATGATATATCTATATGGGGACTAGGCCCAAAAATGGACCGTTCCTTACCTATTTGGTAAAGTCTCTTGTATTTTGTAAAAATATATACAAACAAAATTTGAGAAGAATCAGTGCAATATTTTTGTTTTTTAATGGATTTAGGTGAAGATCGGGAAGCAGCTCTATATGGGGCCTATGACTAAGAGTTATCCCATAGGTATCTTTTTTGGACTACTGATTAATGGATGTAGTAAACACATACAAACCCAATTTGACTAAGATTTACATGATAATTTGGATCTTATGGCAATTTATGTTGATTTCATAGGCTCATTTGTATGAAGGCTAGGTCTGAACATGGACCGATTCTCACCAGTTCCAGTTCATTCTATGGCCGATAAAAGCTTATATACCAATTTTCGTCAAAATATTTATTTATTTGCGACCTGCAGTTTGATTACAAGGTTTACTTGGACACACAGACGGACGGACGGATGAACGGACGAACGGACGGACACAGTTAAATCGAATAAGAGAGTGATTCTGATTCGATCGGTATAATAAAAGATGGGTCTAGGTCAAATATTTTTGGTAGTTACAAATAGCAGCACAAAGTCATTATACCCAAACCACATAGTGGTATAGGGTATAATTGTTGTTCCCGTTTAATAAATCTCCTAAAAGAAATCCCTTCCTTAAATTTTTTCTAGAGGTAAACGGAAATGGATTTCTTAAAATTAATTAAATATCTTGGCGTAACACTACACACAGAAAAACGATTGGTTGGAATTCGGTTAAAACTAGCAAAATTTGTTAAAGTAATTAGAACTTTTATTGTAGTTCTTGAATATTTAAAAATAAAATAGATATTCTATTAAAACTATCGTCTAATCACAATTCATTTAAAATTAAGATATCTACAACAACAATGTCAGTTGCGGTTACCAATCAATATCTTTATGTAAATTTCGAATTTCATTTTATGAGGAAACCTAATAAAACCAAAAATAACATGCGTCAGTGCCAAATATTGCAACTATCAATTCTATTATAGCAACATTTTTCAAACCGAAAATGTTTTAACAGATAATGTAACGAATAATTGGATTACTATATTTAAAATTTTTATTAGGAATGTTTTTTCGGTTCTAGTAAAAGAAACCTAAATTTGTACTCTCTTTTGGTATTTCTGACTGAAAGGAAATTCTATGAATCAATTTCTGTTGTAAATTCCAAAAAAATTTAAGAATATAATTAGCCGAATTGTTGACTAAATTTGTGATTTGTTAAATAAAATAAAATAAAAAAAATCTAGTTAACATATTGGATAATTTAGTTTTATAATTTATAATCATAACGTGTCAAAAAGTGATAAATTATTGTTAAAATGGATGATCGAAGAAATACCAGTTACTACGGTATATGTGTGTGTGTTTTGTGTTTTTTTTCCTGATATTTATAGTTATAGTTTAGAAAACCTATCTGCCAATCAAGAGCATACTATCCTTCAGTGCATCAAAGATACACATGTGTAGATACCCAAAACGTAGTCAGGTTTTTATTTCGGTGGCAACTCGCGATTTAGCAACACAAATTCAACACGTTGTATTCCACAATGAAAATTCCACAAACATCTATACTAGCGCTACAAATGTTCGAGAGGACATGTGTAACCTGAAACCTTGTTATCAAGCTGTGGTCAGCACACCCAGTTATAAGCAGGCATGATTAACTGCAATGTTCTACGAACGAATAAAATCAAATTTTTGTATTAGACTAGGCACATGAATTGTTCCAAGATATATTGCATGATCTGACCAATTCCAGGATGTATTCAAGAATTATCAGTGTTTCTTTTTTCAGTTAGATTGTCACGAAGGCAGCGGTTGTTGCAAAGACGATTATCGTAGCGAGGAGATTATCATATTGTGTAAGTAGTAAGTTTGTGCCTATATTCGTACTACGAAATATATATCACGCGAACATACCTTTCATAATTTCGACTCACGACACAAAATCACTTTTTCTTCACTTGTAATAAAACTATCTTTTGCAAAAAAAATTTTGCTAATTAAATAACATTTTATGATACAGCCATATAAATATGTTGTAACAACCACTAATTAAAATTAAGAATTCCATTGTATGAACTAAATATCATAATTCATACAATCGAATTTATATATAATATCAATTGCTTTTAGCATTATACGGTAACATGTGTCATATAATTCAGTGATCACAACAGAATATTGTGATAGTACATGGGACTGCAAAAATTCGGTTGGCACCAAATTCAGTTACAACAACGAATCAGATGAGAAACTGACTTTCACTGTCTTTTCACTGACTTTTCACTGTGGTCAAACTCTGTATCCTATTCTTAATAGCAAATCAAAACTGAGTATTTAAAACAAACTTCCTTTATACAAGTTTTGTATCAGACCTATTCCTACAAATGACTGTGTCGTTTCGAAAGATTGAGCGAAAACCCAGAAAAAATATTTATTTATTTATTTACATTATATTTTACAAACTAAATTTATAAAATATGGAAAAAAGAAAAAAAAAATATATTCAAAATAAAAATTTTAAGATTACACTTAATTTACCAAAACGATTATTTCCCATTTAGAATTGCATAGAATGACAGGACAAAGAACTATCGAAACGTTAATTAAAGAAATGTCACTGGCATTCAATTAGAGAGGCAGAAGGTCAACTTTTGCCCACTTTAAAGGTTTAGATAGCATGGAATAATTGACTCTATACACTCTGGGATGGTTATAATTAGTTTTTTATACCCTATACCACTATATGGTTTGGGTATAATGACTTTGTGCTGCTGTTTGTAGCTATTATACCGATCGAATCAGAATCACTATATGATTCGACTTAAAGATGTCCGTCCTTCCATCCGTCCGTCCGTCTGTGTGTCCATGTAAACCTTGTAATCAAACTGCAGGTCGCAAATATGAATTGATGAAATTTGGTACATAAGCTTTTATCGGCCATAGAACGAACGCTGTTAAAATTGGTAAGAATCCGTCCATGTTCAGACCTAGCCCCCATGCAAATGACCCCTATGAAATCGACATAAATTGCCATAAGATCCAAATTATTATAAGTTTTTATATGCGTTTATTACATCCGTTAATGAGTAGTCCAAAAATGATCCCTATAGGACAACTCTTAGTCATAGGCCCCATATAGAGCTGCTTCCCAATTTTCACTTAAATCTATCAAAAAACAAAAATATTGCACTGATTCTTCTCAAATTTTGTTTGTATATATTTTTGCAAAATACAAGAGACTTTACGAAACATGGCCAGGATCAGTCTATTTTTGGGCCTAGTCCCTAGTCATCCGATATGAACTTTGTCATATCTGCAGCCAAAAAAATTAAAAAAATCCCACCCAAATTTGGTTTATGCTTATTTTCTATATACAGTTAGTTGGGTCTAAGACATAAGGTCTCTAAACGCATGGTATAGGGTATCGTATGTAGGTCTAGATTGACTATAATTTTTTTACTTGTTTGATTAATAAAAACCTTTCAAATCTCCCTTTGTATTTAAATTTTGTACCCCATATTATGTCGTTTGTGTATAATGACATTGTGCTGCTGTTTGTAACTACCAAAATATTTGACCTAGACCAAATTTTTATTATACCGATCGACTCAGAATTACTTTCCGAGTCGATTTAGTGATGTCCGTCCGTCTGTCTGTCCGTCTGTGTGTCCATGTAAAGGTTTTAATCAAACTACAGGTCGCAAATATGAATATATTTCGACGATATTTCGTATGTAAGCTTTCATCACCCACAGGATGAACGGTATTGAAATTGGTGTGAATCGGTCAATGTTCAGACCTAGCCCCCATACAAATGACCCCTACGAAATCGACTTAAATTGCCATAAGATCTAAATTATCACACAGATATCAGTCAAATTGGTTTTGTATGTGTTTATTATATCCATTAATCAGTAGTCTAAAAATAATACCTATAGGACAATTCTTAGGCATAGGCTCCATATAGAGCTGCTTCACGATCTTCACTTAAAACGATCAAAAAACAAAAATGTTGCACAGATTTTTCTCAAATTAGGTTTGTGTATATTTTTTCTAAATATAAGTCACTTTACCAAATATGGTCAGGATCGGTGCATTTTTCGGCATAGTCCCCATATAAATTTAGCACCCGATAAGAACTTTTTGATATCTGCAGCCAAAAAAATTAATTACAATGCCACTCAAATTTGGTTTATGCTTATTTTCTATATAAAATTAGTTGAACCGAAGAGATAGGGTCTCTAAACCATGGTATAGGGTAGCGTATAGTTGGCCTAGACCGACTATAATTTTCTTACTTGTTTCTTACTATCTTTTTCCTATAAACTAGAATAGTGTGTTTGAGAAATGTTAACTTATATTTATAATATTATTAGGCAAGCCGATTTCTTGCTACCGATACTACTGTGCCAGTTTTAATCCTATTTTGACCACACGTTCCTCATAAAGGCATTTCTTCTTAGCTGTCCGCTAGACTTACAGATTTTTAGAGTTTTAATTTTTTTTGGAGTAAACACATCAAATTATACAATGCTATGTCTGTTTTTGTTAAATTTGTTAATTTGTTTGTAATAAAAATGAGTTTGTTTTTATAATTGATTAGCAAACCTTTAGTGTTTTAATTTAATGAAAAAATAAAATTTCCTAGAATTTGCACTCGAATTTCGATGCCTGGAATCTGCTATTATTAATAAATTATGTAATTATTTGCTGTAATATCTTAACGATAGTAACTCAAAATTGTTTTAGAAATAAGAAACTCAGTGACTTATTGATAGTGAATAAACAAATAAAAAAAACAATAGTCATATAATATATGTATGTTGAAAAGAATAGCTTGCTGTACATAAAAAATATATTCTTCGCCTTAATTATTATTAATTAATATGCTTAGTAAAATATAAAAATTTATCCAGTTTAATACGTATGTATTTGACAATTGGCTTGTTTGGAGTACTAATATTGGAATTGGAGTTTATTTCACAATCTCTGACTTTTTTTTAAATATAATAATTAAATTTTCGTAACTGAGGCCACAAAAGTATAGTTTCGTAATTTATTTTGATTTAAATATTCCTATTAAAGGCACATTTTTCTATGATATAAAAGTAATCTTGCAATCTTTCATTGATTTTTTGATTTTCTTTAATTAAAAAGGTAAATAATAATTTCAACAGCAAATCCAGTTTTACTATCAGTTTGGTCGTATTATTTTATTAATAATAATAAATTTCCTTGTAATTCTTTGATTTTGGTTGTATTATTGAAAATATTTGCAAATGAGCATATACTGTATAAGTACTATAAAAAATTTAATAAAAAATAAGGTAAACTAACATCAAACTTCTAACCGTTTTATTTCATTTGAACTTAAAAATCAACACTGCTCCTGTCTACTACCAATTCTTGATAGACTGCTATAAAATTTTTGAGCAAGATGTTTCATTAAGTCCATGTTTGACAGGTAACGTGAGCAGACAACCTCGAGAATTTTGACAAAAATTGAAAAAAGTTAATTTCGAGTGCTCATAAAACATTATATTTTGCGGAAATAAAACCATCAACAAAATCCAACCAAAGGCATTACAAATAATATAGCGACACTTAGCCAAAACTTCAGAGGTTCAGAAGTGGTTTACTGAATTCTGTTATGATCTTATTAGCACAAGTGACACCCAACGTTCATGCTGCCCCAAAGCGGCCGTCAAGCCAGAAATTGTTGATAAAATCCATGGAATGTTGTTGAGCGATTAGAGAGTGGAAATGCGTGAAGTAGCTGAAGCTTTTGGCACCACAACTGAGTGGACACTTCATATTTTACATTTTCATTTGAAAAAGCTATATCCGCGAAATCCGTCTTATAGATTATCGATATTGCAAACATCGTACTGAATTACTTTTACTGATTCCGGAAATGATTTCGATCTTAGTTTTAAACTATGTTTAAATTAATTATATTCTCGCTCCATTATGCAATGTATTATTTGTCTGTAATATTGAAAGTGGCCTAAGTCATACGTTTTTTGTTACGAACAAAATTAAAGATTTAAGTTTGAAAAAATACAAAACTATTTTGATAAAAGCCTAATTTCTTTCTTTTTTTTTCTTTAATACATTTTTTTCTCTAATATTTGACTAAGACCACTTTCATAATTATAGGCACATAAACATACAATTTCCGTATGTATACTTGTCTAATAAATGAAGTTCAAATGTAACAACATAACCATAATTGTTTCTACTTTATGGGTTCCACCATCGTGCAGACAAATATACTTAGATAAATGATAGAACCACATATTCTATGTAATCATAGGCATACACATACATGCATACAGCCAATCTCTTGCTCATATGAGGTTACAATTACAAATGCGTCCCTGCACAAACACACTTACTTTTGAAATGCAAACATTATTTACAAAACTATCAATTCATACATTTATAATGTTAATTTTCGAAAAGTTTTTCCATCTTTCGTAAATGCTCGTATATCTAAATTTTTCTATTATGATTCAGAACAATATTCACAGTCATGTTTTTCTGCTAATACTTGTTGTTACAGCTAGCACATCTCAGAGTACAAATTTCATACACAAACATATACACATTATTAAAGAGTAAGGGACGCACAGTGGGTTAGAATAGCAAGTTTTCTTGGATCAAATCAGGGAAGCTATGTTCGGATAATTTTTCTTTATTTTTTAGTTAATACCATCAAAATTAGTCAAAAACAAGTAAGAAATTTATAGTCGGTCTAGACCGACTATATGATACCCTATACCATGGTTTAGAGACCCTATCTTTCGGTCCAACTACTTCGATATAGAAAATAAGCATAAACCAAATTTGAGTGGGATTTTTATTAATTTTTTTGGCTGCAGATATGAAAAAGTTCATATCGGATGCTATATCTATAAAGGGACTAGGTCCAAAAATGGACCGATCCTGATCATGTTTGGTAAAGTCTCTTGTATTTTGCAAAAATATGTACAAACAAAATTTGAGAATAATCAGTGCAATATTTTTGTTTTTTAATAGATTTAAGTGAAGATCGGGAAGCAGCTCTATATGGGGTCAAAGGGATCATTTTTGGACTACTCATTAGTGGGTGTAATGAACGCATACAAACCCAATTTGAGTAAGATCTATATGACAATTTGGATCTTATGGCAATTTATGTCGATTTCATATGGGTAATTTGTATGGGGGCTAGGTCTGAACATGGACCGATTCTCACCAATTTCAATAGCGTTCATCCCATGGCCGATAAAAGCTTATGTGCCAAATTTCATCAAAATATATTCATATTTGCGACCTGCAGTTTGATTACAAGCTTTACATGGACACACAGACGGACGGACGGACGGACGGACGGACGGACATTGTTAAATCAACTCAGAAAGTGATTCTGATTCGATCGGTATAATTAAAGATGGGTCTAGGTCAAATATTTTTGGTTGTTACAAACAGCAGCACAAAGTCATTATACCCAAACCACATAGTGGTATAGGGTATAAAAATGTTTCCGTTTCCCAAGTACATTTGACTACAATTTTAATAAATAATACTAAATACCTGTGTAGGTATATAGTGAAAGGAGTACAGTATGAGAACGTAAACATTACATTTTATACATCTTAAAGTAAATCATCAACATCAGCATTATCATCTTCATCATCATCATCATCATCATCATCATCAGCAACTTCATCACCATCCTCATTATCATCAACATCACTGAAATAGTTATTGTTCGGAGCTGCAGGTACAATTAAATCAATTGCCTGCTCTGGCAAGCTTTGAACCTTCTTTGTAGGCAATTTTCGCATGCTAGAAATAATTGGGTCAGAGGTTATCAAAAACATATTAAAAATGTCTTGGTTCGATTTCTCGCGACTGCACTTTCGTGAATGAAACTCCCTATATTTTTTAAAATCTTTATTTCGAGCTTCTTGCGCTTTTTCTGATAACTGCCCAATAGGTAAAATAGTATTTGTCCTATATTGTGTGCATATATTTTAAATTTTGCATTTTTTTTATTAAATTAACATCTATTTTTGTTATTTCGGCAGATTTTTCAGCGTTTCGAGAAAAACGTCTTGCCGTATTCACATCATTCGTGTTTCTAAAACGAGGTTGGTCAACTATTAATCCCGTAGTCTATTTAATTTTTTTCTGAATTTCCTTTTTTGTTTCATTTACTGTTCTTTTATAATCAGTTCTAGCCTGCCACTTTTGTAAAGGTATTTTATATGCCACGTGCAAAAGACATTTAAATCTAATCCAGCCATGAAGAATGGATAGGCCAAATATTAAATTGTCTACATGTACAGCTCTTTGGATCATGTCTTCTATATTATTAAAATCCTTACTTGTAGCGCCACATAAGTAACACTTTTGTGTTGATGTGGTTTCTGTTAAGGCATTGCAAACTTTTCCATCTACCATTGCCAAAATTAATTTGTGGAAAACATGTACAACTTCCTCACCAATCGTGAGAGTTGAACAGGTTAAATTCTGTATTTCCTCTTCAACTCTTTTTTTTCACTATTGACACATATGCGGTTTCCTTGATAAATGAAATTTTCAAGGCTCTGCAAAATCTATTAGAAGAGGACCGTGGATTTTGCCAAATTACGCTCTCTTCAAAGATAAGCCTAAGTGGTACAATTGTGGTTAAAAAAAAACTGATGAATCCCTAGCATCAGATCCATGAAAGGCTTGTTTGTATCAGATATGGCCTGAGCTTCCATCAAAGCCCCATTTTGAATATAATACTACATTCGACTTCGTAATACCTAACGAGTCAAAAAAAGTTTTTGAAGTTCTATTAGTCGCTCCGCTGTGTGATTAAGAAGACCTTGTAAAGTTACTTCAACGGAGGTCTCACTTACTTTAAACCTGGTCGATTCTGGGTAAGTTTTTTTTCAGTTTGAATATTGTTGTAGCAGGGAAATATTTGAGGAGCAGATTGTCTAACAACATTGTATTGATGTCGAGTTAGTTTAGCTTCTACAACAATAGCCAAAGCTTTTCTATTCGATATTTTCAAGGAGGTAAGTGGTTGCTTCAACTTTTTGTTTAAATTTATGCCTTTGCAACACTTTTGGTTCCTCTACATAACCTGCGTCTCGTAATTTAACCTGTGAAGCATGATGTAACTCTGGCAATGATATGGTGTCCCTTAAAACTTTTGTTTTTTTAAATTTACTCCAACCACTGGACTCGGTAAAAAAAATTTCTTTTCGACCACGTTTAGCAGTCGAGGCACGAGTAAAACCAATAGAGGATTCCAACCAGATTTTATTTTGATTAATAAATCTCATTTCCATTCTACGCGCTCTAGTCCACCTAGATTTAAATTCATAAAAGAAAGCATTAATTCGTTTATTAAAATCGCACACATTATCCTCTGAGCAGTTGGTGCGTTTTTTGATTTCTTCTTTTAAAAATATCATCTTGTCATTCATTGTTTGAGCGCTTGAATTCATCATAATATCAAATAAGCTTCGACGAGTATAAAAAACAACGTTCGAACTAGTTTCTATAAAAAAAAATGCTAATAAAAAAAACTTTTAAAAATCCCTTTTACCCGATTACTTTAAGTTGCACAACACGATCACTATTTGTCAAAACAAAGAATATTATTAAAATAAACAAAAACAAAATATTATTAAAACAAAGAATATTATTAAAAGAAACAAAAATAACATCATTAATATACTGAAAATAAGACCACAAGTAAATAGAAAAAAGTAACATGAAAAACAACAAAACAAAACACACAACACACAACAACAGCAGCAGTCGCGAGATCAATGTGATTTTTAGCTAACTGGATTGCTGCAACACTTGTATTAAAAAATGCATAGCTTCAAAAAGGCACAAAAATGCAGACTAGAATTTTGCAATGTAATAGAGATTGATGTCCTCTTTAATATAAACCAAAAATTATGTCACGAATGTACACGAATAATAACTATATATCCATTTAAAATATAAAAATGCTAATTTTTTTTTGCATTTCCAATATAAATAACAAAATCTAAAACACTTTGACACACACTTTCATACACAAATATTAACGAAATATTTGCAAAATAACCTGATCTTGATGGTTCCATTGAAAAATTGTTAACTTTTGCAGTATTTTTTAAAATAAATAAAATTTTCAACATTTATTTTATTTATTTTGACATTTATTTTAACGACAAGTGATGTAGAATTTTACATACTCTAACCGGGTACAAACAATTTTGACGATACTTAAAAATTTTTTTTTAAGTAATCCAACAAAACAGGCTATTCTAACCCAATGTGGGGCGGTGGGATCAGTAGCAAAATAATTTTATCAAAATTCGCTTGAAGTTTAAAATGTTTCAAAATGATTCTGATATGTAAAATAAAGAGGTGCTTAATGCTCATTTTGGTTAATAACTTCAGAAAATATTTTGTTATTGTTTTTATTTTTCAGAAATGGAAAAATTACAGCTGGTTGAACCAACCTAAGTGTTAGTCTAAAAACAATACAACAAAACTAAACTAGAGCCGTATTTTTCTCTAAACCATGTCTTTAAAATCGGGTACCACAACGCAGACCCAGAAATAGCCCGATTTTTTTTTTATTTCGCTTGGTGTTTTTTCAAGAAACAGCCTTTTTTATGTAAGCATACATAAACGCATTTTTTCCTTATATCGCGTCAATTAAGTCGCGTGCATTGAAAGCAAAAGTTGTTCAATTTTTCAATTTAAATTCTATATTCATGTAAGATTTATCAGTTGTTAATTTAACAATTTTTAGGATACATATTCCTTTTCTGCTTAAATATATTTAGCAATAATATATAATGTATTGAATTTACATAATATTACAAAATAAGGTTAATATTCTCAAAAACCTTATTGATTTTTTTTTTTTTTTTTTGGTTTTATTTTTAAGATAAAAAGTTAAAGGGTTAAGGATAAAATTATGATGAGATAAGCTCATTAATGTAGATAAATTCCGAATTAACACATTTGGAATTGAAGTTTATTGTAAGCCGTTCAATCTTGTTTGCGAGATCGACGCGTTGGCTAATGTGTGTAGTCGTTGTGTTGAGTAATGCCAAGGTAAATTGTATATCATTTTTAATAATTTGTTTTGAGCAATATGTACATTTTTAGTATGACACTGCGCAGCAGTAGACCAAACTGGAGCAGCGTAAAACATTACGGCGTAGAAGATAGATTTTAGTATTAGACTTTTGTTTTTAATGTTTGTACTATTTTAATTAATTGAATTGGAAATTAAATCTCATCATTTTATATATAAGGCCATTATGCCAGACAGAATCGAATGCTGCTTTGATGTCTAATAGTATCATTCCCGTTGATTTTCCATTTATGAAATTTGAATTGACCAAGTTTCGTATTCTCAAAAGTGGCTGAATCGTATTATGCTCCTTGCGGAAGCCAAGTTGTTGAGTCGGCAGTATATTTTCTGTGTCAATAAAGTCGATATGTTTTTCTTTAATGACTTTTTCTAATATCTTGCTTATTGATGATAAGAGACTTATAGGATTGTGGACAGTCGGGCGGTATATCAGGCTTCTTTATCGGTACAATTTTTGAATGTTTCCATACCTTAGGATAATAAGAAATTTGCAAGCAAGAGTTGATAATATATGTGAAGAACTTTAATCCTTTTTTTGGTGACCTTCTCCGAGAAAAGGGACCAAGTGTGTGAAAATTAAGTTTTGAGAAAAAAGCACATTTGAAGTTTCTACACCCTTTTTGGTACCAGAATCCACCGTTTTTGACACAACCCGTTTTTTGACACACTAGGTCCCTTTTCTCGGAGAAGGTCACATATATGTTTGTAATACCATCTGATCCAGGCGATTTCTTTGTCTTAAGATTTGCAAAAGTTGTTAGTGTCAGTATAAGCTTATAATTAATAAAATGATGTCAGAAGGTATTTTCTATGTACAATATCTAATATCTTTTTTACCCAACGTTGGACATCGAATGAATGACGCCCTCTTACCAAACAGTTCAACACTCGTTCTTTATTTTGATTGAAATAACATTTGATGTTTCTTTCCATTTTGTCGACTTTCTCGTATTTTCAATTCGGCTTAATTTTATATTATTTCCCTCGTTTTTTATAAGTTTGCATTTCAGATTCTAGCAGTAGTGCTTAGCTGTAGAAGTGTTAATGTTCTTGAAAGAAAAAGTGTACACGATGCGGAATAGGAAATGAAAAAGAGCACAGAAAAACCACTTTTTCTCAAAGTGTACGAACCCAGTATATCAACAACAGGCCAAAGTTGGTTTGTTCTAGTTGCACACGCTAAACCCAGTCGTACTATTTATACCCTATACCACTACGTGGTTTGGGTATAAGGACTTTGTGCTGCTGTTTGTAACTACCAAAAATATTTGACCTAGACCCATCTTTTATTATACCGATCGACTCAGAAACACTTTCTGAATCGATATAGCGATGTCCGTCCCTCTGTCCGACTGTGTTTTAGGTCGCAAATATGAATATATTTTGATAAAATTTGGTATGATGAACCATAAGATGAACGCTATTGAAATTGGTGAAATTCGGTCCATGTTGAGACCTAGTCCCCATACAAATTACCCCTATGAAATAGACATAAATTGCCATAAGATCCAAATTATCATATAGATCTCAGTCGAATTGGGTTTGTATGTGTTTATTATATCCACTAATCAGTAGTCCAAATATAATTCCTATAAGACAATTCTTAGTTATATGCCCCATATAGAGCTGCTTCCCGATCTTCACTTAAATCTATCAAAAAATAAAAATATTGCACAGATTTTTCTCAAATTTGGTTTGTATATATTTTTTTCAAAATATAAGTGACTCTACCAAATATAGTCAGGATCGGTAAATTTTTCGACCAAGTCCCCATATAAAAATAACATCAGATATGAACTCTTTCATATCTGCAGCCAAAAAAATTTATAATAATGCCGCTCAAATTTGGTTTATTATTATTATTTTATATCGAATTAGTTGGAGGGAAGAGATAGGGAAACCATGGTAGAGGGTATCGTATAGTCGGTCTAGACCGACTATAATTTCTTACTTGTTTTATTTAAATGTCGCCTATTATTTTCTTCCAAACAAAATACACAAAATAACATAAAGAAAACAAGTTTTTACTCTTTTATTTCTCACTCATTCATTTTTCAATATTCTACAGGTACAGGTAATTCAGCATATGCTGAAAACAAAAAATATGGCAAATATACCTTGGTGGTATAAAAAGGAAGGAATTTGTTTACCTCAATTTGGTATTACTTTTTTAATAAGCTAAAAAAATATTCTCCCAAATAATTTATCAACAAACCTTAGTTGAGGAATGTTTGAGGATTGAATTTTGCACAAATTCGAATGTTTGCCTCTTTCTGTTTTGATTTGTGGTCTTAGTATAATGTGAGGGGCTAATTCGGGCCAGAAACTTATCTTCTCTCGTCGATATTATTTTTCTAGATGTTTCTGAAGAGCTACAATTTATTTTTCATTAGAATTTTTTCATTGACAGCTTTAAAATATTGACTCACTTAAAACAAGTTCACTTATGACTACAGTAAAACCTTTCTTAAGATTTTCGTTCCGATGCTTTACGTCTAAACCCTAAAAAGGATTTTTCTGCCATCCATTGTATCCAGTTGTAAAATAAGGCTAGTCATCGATTAGATTATTTTCTTTTATTCATTCATAATCAAAAAGCTTTCAGTGACCAACAGAGAGGAATCCGAAAATTATTTTTGGGAATCTTGGCGCTACCTGATTTGGTAGAGGTTTTGCTGTCTCTCAGTGCCGGTGGTAGTTTTTCATTGACATCACATGTCTAAGATTGTTGACCATGATTTTGTGGTATTTGAATATTCTTCCCAACTCACGGTACCATTTTTCACTTTGGCTCATGGTTTCAGTTTAAATTTATTTTTTTTTTTTGATGTTTTGAGTATATTTAATTAATAATATAAATATTACTTTTAGATTAAAAATATAAATTAAATAATTTTATGTACAGATTTGCGCATATATATATTAGTGAGGGTCGATTTGTAGGGAGGAAAAAAAATCGCTCAAGTGACAAGGAAAATCATATTCTAGGAAAAATAAGAAACTTACCTCTATAACGAATTCTGATGTCCCGACTTTTGACCTGTCTGTCAGTCTGTTTATCTGCCATGGGGCAACCCCATTCCCCCTCATGCAATTGATCTGAAACTTGGCCCATAGTCTTGTTGTGACTACAGATTAATTTTGGGGTAGTCACGCAGAGTCACGCATAGTCACGGAGTGACCTAAAAGTTACTTACCCTCATCCGATCGATCTTTGGCAGAAAATATTAGATGTAACAAATGAAAATAAATAATTCGCTTACAAAATTTTTCATGGACTAGACTAGTTTCAGGTAGTTTGAAGGCACTTATATGAAATGGTACTTTTCACCAAAAAATTGTTTTTATACAAGTCAGTTTTGTAAGAAAATGTACTTTCTTAGAAAAAATACTTATTTTAGAAAATTTACTTTTTTAAAAAAATGCACTTTTTAAAACTGATATTTTGTGAGAACACATACTTTTTTAAAAAGGGTACTTAAAAAAAGGACTTTTTCCTAAATAGTGCTAAAGGTACTTTTAAGAAAAAGTGCTCTATAGGAAAGATACTTTTTAAACAAAGCATTTTTTTTTCGAGAAAATGGGATTTAAAAAAATGTATTTCTTTTAAAAAGTACCTTTTGTCAAAAATAACTTATCTTTTGAAAGAAAATATATTTTTTTTTTTAAGAAAAGTTACTTCTGTAAAAGAGGGATCTTTTGAAGAATTTGAACTTTGTTTTAAAGAAAGGTACATTTTAAGAAAACGTACTATTGTAAAAATAAGTAGGTTCTATGAAAAGGTATTTTTTAAGAAATCGTAAATTTTTAAGAAAACATACTTTTTTAAGAAAATTAGCTTTTTGGAAAAAATGCGCTTTCTTAAGAAGACGCATTTTTTAAACTTATTTTTTTTAACTCTACGTTTTTCAAGAACGGTTACTGCATAAGAAAATAAAAATTTTTAAGGAGAGATTATTTTTGAAGATAATATTTTTGAAGATAATACTCTTTTTAAGAAAATATACTTTTTTAAGAAAATTAATTTTTTGTAACAAAAAGATGTATTTTTGATGTATTTTTCATTAGGAAAAGGTACTTTTTAAGAAACATATACTTTTTTAGGAAAAGTTATGTTATTACCAAAGGAACTTTTTTTAAAAAAAGGTGTTTTTGGCAAAAGGTTCTTTCAAGAAAAGCTACTTTTTAAGAAATTTAATTTTTTTTTAGCAAAATGCACTTCTTTTTTAGTAAACTAGCTGACCCAGCAAACGTTGTTTTGCATTATAACTTATTTCTAGTGAATATTTTTGTTGTTAGTTATTTACCATGTATGGAAGGTTTGATCCCGCCCATTTTTAACATAACTTCTCTCATTCATCATTCTTCAACTCAGACCTCGCTTCAAGACTGTCGGGCTTATACTACTCCAGATAATATTTTTTGTTTGGGAGGTGCCACGCTCACTATCCCAATCCCGCCCAATTTTTGTGCGACTACTAACATTAACAACCAATTGATGTGCAGAAAGTTTCAAAACTGTGGCCATCATAGTACTCTCGATATTTACCATGCGCGGGAGGTGCCACGTCCGCTGGTTTTCCCCGCCTATTTTTTTCGGTACTAACACACTAAGTCCCAAGATTTTATCTATTAAAGTACTCTAGATACATGACATTAAATATTTACTTTGTATTGTGGGTGCCACGCCCATTGGCCAGATCCTGCCCATTTATTTAGCAACTCTCAAATATTAGCTTAATACGTATATGTGCATAGTTTCAGAACTCTTGCTGTCATAGTACTCCAGTTATTATATGTTAAAAGTAGATGTTAAAAATTTATTTTATATGGTATATGCCACGCCTATTTGAAAAATCCAAACAAATAAAATTTGAAGACATCGATCCAGTGGTGTAGTCTCCTATAAAAGACAAACAAACATACATACATACATACAAACATACAAACATGCATCCATTTTTATATCCTATACCACTAAGTGGTTTGGGTATAATGACTTTGTGCTGCTGTTGTATTGTATTGTATAAAGAGGTGTTCGAAGTACTGCGACCAAAGTGATCTGTTGTACTGCCCTCTGCTAATGGGTCGTCCCTATAAACTCTTATCCAACCCTGAAGCCCTCAGCAATTCGAGGATGTTGGTTGGTTCTAGTAATTTTATGTCGCTACCTAGTATCTGGAAGGAACCCATATGCTGTTTCCTTTTGTGCATTAGCGCTCCACAGTTCCCAAGTATGTGCTCTGGTGATCCGGCTTCCTCATCACAGAATCTGCACATAGGATTTGCTACAATTCCCAACCTGCTCGTATGTTCCCTGAGCCTGCAGTGACCAGTTAAAGTCCCAGTTAGTATTCTCTGACCGTTCTTTGACAATCCAATGCACGACCCAAATCTCTTCTTGTTGTAGCCACCCAACAACATTTTGGATTGCCTCGAGAAAAATTCCCTTCTAACACAATTTTCATGTTCCCTGAGTACTCCTTCCCATACTCCTTTTCCTATTCCACAAAATGGTTCCGGCCCTATTAATTTTGTGGAAGCTCCCCTTCTAGCAAGTTCATCAGCTTGCTCATTGCCCTGAATCCCAACGTGTCCCGGGACCCAACAAAGGCTAACCTTGTTGTGTTTACCTAGCTCATTTAGCTTCTGCAGACACTCCCATACTAGCTTACAGTCTACTTCATAGGAGCGTAGTGCTCGAATAGCAGCTTGACTGTCTGATAATATGGTTATGTTCCTTCTTTTGTACTTCCTGTTCAAGTTTATTTGTGCACATCTATCGATGGCGTAAATCTCTGCTTGGAAAATGCTCGTATGTATTCCCGTTGGCTCGAAGTATTTGGTTCTAGGCCCGAAGACTCCCGCCCCTGTTCCACTTTCGGTTTTTGACCCATCTGTGTACCATTTGATTATATATTCTCTTAGAGAATATGCTATACTTAAACCGCTCCATTCTCTCTTATTGCTATGTTCCGTAATAAAGTATTTCCTGAAATAATATTTCTTCTCAGCCTTGTTCATGGGGCAATCTAGGAGGGAGTAATCATTAACTTGGCTTATTCGGTTCCATTGCCCTTCATAAAGCCTGGTTATAGGTTTCTCTCCCGTTATTCTGATTGCCGTTGCCAAAGCTTTCTTCTGCACCATGTAGTGGGCTTAGTTCCAATAGGATGCCGTTGGGCACATCCTCATTGCACCCGTTATCCCAATGCACGCTAATCTTTGAATCTTACCTAGCTGCATTTGAGTCCATAAGTTACTATTGGGCGGACCATCATCGAGTACATCCAGTGTAAAATGCTGGGTTTACATCCCCAGTTTTTACCCGCTACCCTTCTGCAAATCATTGTAGCTCGCTTTTCTTTTTCAGTGATTTGGTCGACATGTGCCTTCCATGTTAACTTGTTGTCAAGTTCTATCCCCAGATACTTCACTTCTGCTTTTGGTTCAATGACTTCTCCCAAAATTTGAATTGCCCTCCATCTCGGAAGTTTCCTTTTCCTGGTAAATGGTACAATAGTGGTCTTCGCTTTCCTAGAATTTCTATAGGAAGATGCCTCAGTATTTAGGCCCTATAGCGAAAATTCAATTATTCTATGATTGGATAATGTAACTTCATCGGATACTCTCCAATTTCTTGCAATCCTAGTTAAGCTTGGACTGGCTACTGTGATGTCTAGGACCTCCTCTCCAACTCTTGTGACGAATGTAGGTCTTTTACCCTCATTTAGTATTTCTAGGTTAGATGCTACTAGGTATTCTAATAAGTACTCACCTCGATAATTTGTATCAGTGCTGCCCCATGCTGTGTTGTGTGCATTAGCATCGCATCCCAGTATAAGCTGTAGGTTCTGCTCTGTACAGAAGTCCACCAGCTGCCGTACCTCTGCCGGCGGTAGTGAAGCTTCCTCGCCCGGAAAGTATGCTGATGCTATCACTATCATCTTTTGGCTGCCTTCGATGTCGATGAGAGCTTGGATAGGAACCAAGGCCCGCGTCATAAATTCTGTAAGACAAATATGATTAATATCTTTACTAATTAAAATACATGCTCTGGGCGACGTATGTCTACTGTCCCACAATACCTTGCCACCAAGACCCATCTTTTATTAGACCGATCGACCAATCACTTTATGAGTCAGTTTATCGACGTCCGTCCGTCCGTCCTTCTGTGTGTCCATGTAAACTTTGTAATCAAACTGCAGGTCGCAAATATGAAAATATTTTGATGAAATTTGGTACGTAAGCTTTTATCGTCCATGGGATGAACGCTATTGAAATTGATGCTATTCGGTTCATGTTCAGACATAGTCCCCATACAAATGACCCCTATGAAATCGACATAAATTACCATAAGATCCAAATTATCATATAGATCTTAGTAGAATTCGGTTTGTATGTGTTTGTTATATCCGTTAATCAGTAGTCCAAAACTAATCCCTACAGGATGATTCTTAGTCATAGCTTCCATATAAAGCTGCATCCCGATCTTCACTTAAATCTATCAAAAAACCAAAATATTGCACAAATTTTCCTCAAATTTGGTTTGTGTATAATTTTTCAATGTATAAGTGACTTTACGAAATATGGTCACGATCGGTCCATTCTTCGACCTAGTCCCCATATAAGTATAGCACCCGATATGAACTTTTTCGTATCTGCAGCGAAAAAAATTAATAATAACGCGACTCAAATTTGGTTTATGCTTATTTTCTACATCCAATTAGTTGGACCGAAGAGTGAGGGTCTCTAAACCAAGGTACAGGCTACCGTATAGTCGGTCAAGACCGACTATAATTTTCTTACTTGTTATATATAACATGGACTTCTTAAAAAAATATATTCTTATGAAAAAGGTACTTTTTTAAGAACTGGTATTTCTTACAAAGGTACTTTTTGTTAAGAAAGTGTGCTTTTTTGTAAAAGAGACTTTTAGGAATAGGTACATTAAAAAGAACTTTTTGAAGAAAATATATTTGTTTAAGAAAAGGTGCTTTTGTATGCAAATACGCTTGTAAAGAAATGATAATTTTTTAAAGAAAAGCTACTTTTTTAAGAAAAGGTACTTTTGTAAGAAAAGGTGCTTTTTATCTAATTAAAAATTTTTTTTTTGAACAAAAGGTATGTTTAGTAGAAGATACTTTTTTTTAAAGAAAATTAATTTTTTTTTAATTTACCTTTTAACGAAAAAATACTTTTTAAATAGTTTAGTATTCTAAGAAAAATAACTTTTTTGAGAAAATTATACGGCTACAATAATGCCCCACTATGCCAGAAAAATATATTATAAGTATATGCGAATTGCTACTTTGTGGGAAAACTCAAGTGAATAGACAGCAGACGAACACTTACATAGATATAAAGAGAAACAATTCCCCAAACATTTTTCCAGTTAAATCAGAAAATTATTTTTCCATCCATTCGTACACATGTGTTTGATAACTAGTTATAGATGAAACGTAAGTTTCATATATGTGAGGGAGTCTGTACACTTGTGGTGATTGGGGTGTATATTTATGCGTGTAATATACTTCTTATACTATATTTTCAACACTTTATTTCGAATTGGGATCCTCATTACTTTATTGTATCCCAGAACAGTATGTGCAGTTATATACTTTTAATGTTGTTTTGCATACTTTCAATTACAATTAAAAATATGAGAATAATGTTGTTAGTTCAAGTAGCAGTAGATAAGAATTTGTGTTTTAGTAAACTTTCATATAAAATTTAACAAATGTAATATCAAATTGCAAACTAATATTTTTAATTATATTTATTGCAATATATATAACAGATAATTTGGGTTTCTAGTCCCCAAATTTATCAACATTTGCAATTTAGAGACTGTTTACAAAAATTAATAGGGAAACCAAGTGTACATTGTGAAATGGATCCCCTAATAAACACTTATAGTTATACAGAGAAGTAATTTGATAAAAATGGAAAAATTCTCAACACTGTCATTGTACATAGAAAAGTTATACACATCCAGGAAGGGAAGCATTTTTAAAGAGAGATGACAGAAAACAAGCTATTAAATTAAAGTTTTATCCTTAAAAAGTGGAAACCTACGATAGAAAATTATAGAGAAAATAATGATATAATTACCTTTTATTATATAATTTTAAGGATTATTATAAAACATTTTATATATATTTAGGAAACACGAGTAATCGAATAATGATAAGTAAAATTTCGTAGAGTTTTGGCTTCTTAAGCAATAAATACGATATTTATTAAAAAAAAAATTCTATATTCTGGTAGGTGACTATCGAAAACAATGTTCATAACAAAATCAAATATTAGCATCAAAATCTAAATTCAGATGTATAAAATGGTATCGCATGATCATCAGCAGAAGGTGTGTGAGCCAGCTGAAATGATAGGCTTTTCAAAAAGCGTAATACATTCTATATTGGTCAAAAATTTGGAAATGAGAAAGCTTTCAGCATGATTGGTGCCACGCTTGCTTGCAATAGAACAAAAATAGCGTCGTGAAGACGTTTCAATAGAGTGCTTGGCGATGTTTCCCTGCAATAAAGGCGACTTTTCGTAGACTGGAATCTGAGAATCGTGTCCAAAAAGGAAGCGTTCAAATGATGAAGTTAAGAAAAATAAAATAGGGCTAAGTGAACGAAAACAAAGCTTTGTTTGATTAAAATAATGCACCAGTTAATATATCCACTATTGCGATGTCCAAACTCCATGCTTAATCCTTATTCGCTAAAGTCAGCTGCCTCGTATCATTTTCTGTTTTTAGACATAAAAAAATGGGATGAAAAAATTGTGGTAAAAGAGTTGTCAACAATGAGGATGTGGATACTGTGGTTGATGGCTATTTCTAAGAGTTAGACAGTTCTCTCTGTAAACATGGTATCGAAGCTATCGAATATCACTGGGAAACGTGTATCGCTATAAAAGGAGTTTGTGTTGGGAAGTAAAAAATATATTTCATAAATTTTTAATATTTTCTTTGTCTGGCCGTGTTGTGCTGGGACCTATTTTAAAATATTTTAAAATCTGTTCACATTAGTTTCGATAAAAAATTTGTAGAATTTTTATGCAATTGGATTATTCTCTTTATACCCTATACCACTATGTGGTTTGGGTATAATGACTTTGTACTGCTGTTTGTAACTACCAAAAATATTTGACCTAGACCCATCTTTTATTATACCCATCGAATCAGTATCACTAACTGATTCGATTTAACGATGTCCGTCCGTCCGTCCGTCCGTCCGTCCGTCTTTGTGTCCATGTAAACTTTTAATCAAAGTGCAGGTCGCAAATAAGAATATACTTTGATGACATTTGGCATATAAACTTTCACCAGCCATAGGATAAAGGTTGTTGAAATTGGTGAGAATCCGTCCATGTTCAGACCTAGCCCCCATACAAATGACCTCTATGAAATCGACATAAATTGACATAAGATCCAAATTGTCATATAAATCTTACTCAAATTGGGTTTGTATGCGTTTATTACATCCATTATTGAGTAGTCCAAAAATGATCCCTATGGGACAACTCTTAGTCATAGGCCCCATATAGAATTGCTTCCCGATCTTCACCTAAATCTATCAAAAAACTAAAATATTGCACTGATTCTTTTCAAATTTTGTTTGCATATATTTTTACCAAACATGGTCAGGATCGGTCCATTGTTGGGCCAGATATGTCATCCGATATGAACCTTTTCATATCTGCAGCCAAAAAAATTAATAAAAATCCCTCTCAAATTTTATTTATGCTTATTTTCTATATCCAGTTAGTTGGGCCTGAGAGATAGGGTATCTAAACGCATGGTGTAGGGTATCGTATAGCCGGTCTTACTTGTTTTAGAATGATATAGTAGGTTAGGTTACGTTAGGTTAGAATGAAAGGTGCTGCTAATCCAAGGATAAGCACACGTAGACTCTGGGGTACATTATGATACCACGGGACGAATGGGTGTTCCCCTTAGTCCCCACCATAGAACTAGTTTGAGCTCTTGATGAACCCCTGAGATGTGAAATTTTCACATTTGAGAAGTCAGAGAGACCATGTAGAAATGACGCACAGTGTTGCAAAACCGGAATTTTTTGGAAATCATATTGCCTAAACTGTAAGTTTAATTGTATCGATGAGAAACTTCTACAGATTGGTCAGAATGAAATCCCAAACAGAATGAGTGAAAAAAAAATGTACACCGAAAAAAATTGTTGGGTCAAATTTTCAACAAAAGTCAAAAAAAAAAAAAATTGTTCGAAAAATTTACAAAAAAAAATTTATTTTAATTTTTCTTTTATTTCTGATAAATACCCTGTGATTAGTTTTTTAAATAAACTATAGGGTGGACCGAACAATAATTATAAACGTAAAATTTTCATGATTTTTCGATATTTGTTGAAAAACTCTGAAATTTTATATAAAACCAAAATCTATTTTATTTCTTATTTGAAAGGTGGCAATAAAAGATTTAATTTGATACCGGCTTGAAGTCAATAGCTTCAGTTTTAAGAGAGTTATGTTCATTTTTGAGGAGTGGTAGAATAGATGTAGAATAAAAAAAAATTTGAAGATACTATTTTATAACACAGGCATATTTTATTGCATTCTACAGAAAAATTACAAATTATCAGTCATCTACCAATAAGTTCATTGCTTCCTCTGATAATTCCAGGTGTTTCTTCTCCTTCAGTATTCTCCTACTTGTGATTGCGGGATCAGAATTGGCGAGCCGATAATGTAATATGTCTTCACAATTGTCTTTTCTTGATGCTTTCTTCGCATGGTAAAGCCTTGTGTTTCTGAAGTCCTTGTTCTTCTGATAGTTGGCCAATGGGGACCAAAAATGAACGAATTATTTCAGCTCCATGAATAAGAACCTTGTGGACAGTTGGTGGCATATAATGCCACGAATATTTCTTTACATAGAGAGCAGCAGTTTCTATTCCGTACTTAGAGAACTTATCGCAGTCTATCTTATATCCAGAAGTTATAGCTTGAAGAATAGTAGAAAACCTTCTTATAAGTTCGCTATCTACTCCTGTGGCCGTCATTAGTTGTTCCACTTCCTTGTTTCACAACATCAACAGTTATTTGGAGCTGATCTTTCAGATTTTGTTGAACTTCATTTTTTCTTTGATCTCTAATAATCTTCTCATCTTCACTGAGCTTAGTTCTCTTTGTTTCCCCTGCCTTGCGCACAGTGATTTGATAAGCAATGTTCAGTAGGGTTTCCATAAATCTGATTCTACAATGTAATGTTGATAATCCAAATCTATAAGCTTCCTGATTGGGTGTCCTTTTAACAATTTTGTCCAACTGATTCATTTCACTGGGCTTTGCGTGGCAAATGTAACACGTTGCTGCACACTTGTTATGAGATAAAGAATTACAGACTTTTCCATCAACCATTGTTTCCTCCACTTTATGTTCTACTTTAAATTGTAATCCGCTTATGTTGATAATCGTTTCGTGTATACTATTTATTTGTTCTTTCATGAGATCGTCCTGTTGCTTTGTATACTCTACAGTCTCCTTAGCATATTCAAACTTGATTGGTCTGCAATATCTGGTTGATGATGGTGTTTGATTCTCCCATACTTGTTCTTTATTGCATGAGAGAACTAAAGGAACCATAGATATACTGAACAAGCTACTATCAGTTGCTGTACTGTCAGTAAAGTTTTGTTTATACTGGCTATGGCCTGAAGATCCATCCATACCCCATTTGCTAATCAATAACATTTCTTTCTCTGCATATGCTTGAAGCTGGTCAATTGATTTGGATTCCAGTATTCTATTCGCGGTGTGATCCAAAAGAGATTGTAGTTTGACTGAAGCAGACTTTTCAGTTACCTCGACATCCTCTGGATAACATTTCTTTTTCTCCTCTAAAAGTTTTCTGTAACTAGGAAAGTAATTGTATTTTTCATGATATTCTTTTAACTTTTGCCACTGATAAACGCTGAGTTTCATGTCCATGAAGAAAGCCAAAGCTGCCTTTATATCCCCTTCTTCCTCTTTTCTCAATTCTTCAGCTGTGTATTTAATTAAATCTGCAGAAACCTCTTCTGTTTCCATTAGTTCCATACTTCTTTTCTTCTTTGTTTTCTCACAGCATAATATAAATTCCTTAGGTTCGGGTTTTCGTTTTGAAGTACTTGGATGATTTCCAACTTCAATATAGTCCTTTTGAATCCAGTCCGTAGCTCCAAGCCGTTCATACATCCTGTTAAACTTTTGAAGACGTGTATTGTACTTATTGACAAACTTTTTAAATTTATCTTTTATGTTTGGAAATATTAAACTACTTTTCACTCCATGCTCATGACCAAGCAATTCCAAAACATCCTCCACGTTTCTAGTTTTACTCTATTGCATCAACTCATGCAGTTCCTGATAGGAAATTTTAATGTATTCCATAATTCTTGACTGTCAAAATTATAATTATATATTCTGATGTAATATTCGAACCATTAAAACACTTATATGAAAAACGCATCAGAAAGCAATTAAATGTAGTAAATGAAGGGAAACCACAAAATAAAAACAATACAAATACCAATACAATACCTACCTAGACGTAAAAACAAAGGGGGAGAGAGAGAGAGCGAAAGAGAGAGAATAAAATAGTAAAACATCAGAGAGAGAGAAAGGTACCACCACAAGCTAAAAGAAAACACTATATAAAGATGGACACACATGCGGACTAATTAGTGACAAAAAAGAAAACACTGAAGATGGCGATGACGGAAAGTCACCCAAAAACCAATATGATTAAATTATTCAATAAGTGATTCCGAGAATTTCCGTTCTATTTCTATGGAATAAATACTGAGAGTGATATACTAAAATCGCTATAACTCCCAGGAGGGCTGGTATCGGTTGCTGATTTTTTCACAATTCGTTGAAAACAAATTATGTAACATTTTTTTAGTGGCTTGGAACTGGGACTCTCTGCGACTTTTTAGATATTGCTTACCTAACCCAAATTTAAAGGAAAAATGGACCTTTAGTCGGGGTTTCGCTCTAAAAAAGGTGCATATGAAAATGTCTCAAACAACATTCCTTTTTTTTACAGAAGATACTTGTCCGAAGGCAGATTTTTTTTCCGAATCAAAATATCTGTCACAAAAATCAAATGAGATCATTTTGAATACAGCCCTGAAATCCCCTCTTTTCGTGAAAATTTTGTATATTTGACTTCTAAAATCAATTAAAAATCAACGGGCCAACACAAAAATAAGCTTTATGTGTTTTTTGTTTACTTGGAATGTCTGTGACAAAATTGCATCATTAGAAACACTGAAAAAAATAATCGGAAAAAAGTTACTTTTCCACTAGCCGCAACGCAGTGCGACGATCCCAATGTTCGGGGTCTTGTTCTGGAGAGCACCGGGCAATAGCAAAAGAAATGCTCTATACTCTCCAACTCCTCCATATCCACGCAGCTATGGCATAAATCATTTGATGAGACGTTGAGGCATTCAGCGTTACTCCTTCTGAAGCAGTGTCCAGTGATGACCCTCGAAAACTTCCCATGGGAAGTGATATTAGCGTACTTGTGCGCTTTCGATTCAGAGCCGGCCAGATTTTTCTGGTAATCCTAGAGGTTAATCTATTGGTCCATCTGTTATTCGTTATGACAGCGGTGCAAAGTCGAAGTTCCAGCTTGCACGATTCCAGGGGGTACCAACACATTCCAAATCCACTGGAACCTGTAAGGTAGTACCCTGTCTTGCCAGCTCATCAGCTTCGTAGTTTTCCGGTATATTCCTGTACCCTGGAACCCATATGAGCCTCTAATCGAACTGCTTGGCCATCTCATTTAAGGACATGCGACAGTTAAGGGGCGTTATCATTTTCAGGAACATTGATTCCATCGATTTTTCCACAGCTTCACTATCAGAGTAGATGTTGACTGTGGTTGTTCACCCAGTCAATCAGTAACTTCCTTTAATGCCAGTACCACCGCCTGATATACACTGCAGTGGTCTGGCAACCTTCGAGCCAGATTTAGTCCAAGCTCCCCTGAATAGACTCCGAATCCAACTTGACCTTTCATTTTCGATCAGTCAGTGTAGAAATTTATGGAACGCCTGCTACCTAGAGTCTTCGCAGACCAAGTTTCCAGTGTTGTTCAAATACCATCCTTGTTCAAATACCATCCGTGGAGTAGTGTAATACATGTTCAATGGTAAATGCCTGACGGTCAGGATCACTCCGTGGTCGCAATTTCAGCCTCACCATTGTAGTATGCTCCTTAGTGGAATAGCTGATGAGGCCGCCGAATGTTTCATAACATGTCCAATGGTATTAGGTATAAAAGGATTTTCAAGGCATCCGAAGGTGTAGTACGAGAAGGTTGTTACTGGAGGCCTCCTCCAAAGCAGCCCACCAAACGATGACCCCATACAGCAGTATTGGGCTAACTGCCACTGTGTAGATCCAGTGAGCAATTTTTGGGCTAGAGCCCCATCACTATAGTCGTCCTCTTTGCTCGCTCCTCTAAGTTCCGTCTGAACTTCAGCTTTCTTTCCAGGTATACGCTAAGATATTTGGCTCCATCAGAGAGGGCGATTTCAATGCCATCGAAGGAAACAAGAACGAATCTAAGGATCTTATACTTCCTTGTGAAAAGAACAAGTTCCGTTTTGGTGGGATTAACCCCAGACCGCAACTACTTACCCAGCCAGATAGCCCCGTGAGAGCTTGTTGCAGAATATCCCTAAGTGTAGATAGAAACTTCCTACTTACGGCTGTGGCCACGTCAACAGGATAGACAACAACGCTGCAGCCTTGTCCCTCCAAGGAAATCAAAATTGAGTTTAGCGCTAAGCTCCAGAGAAGTGCTAGCAGAACGCCTCCTTGCGGCGTTCCCCTGTTCACAAATCGGGATATTGGAGACGTTCCTAATTTAGACGTTATCCGCCTGTTGGTAAGCAGATTTTTAATCAATGAGGTGATCGCGGAACTCACTCCTAGACTAGATAAAGCCATTATTATCGAGTCCGGTGTGATATAAAAGCCCCTTCTATATCCAAAAAGCCTGTCATGGTGTATTCTCCTACCAAGAGCGACTACTCGATAGTAGCTACAAGATCGTGTCTTGGTTGACCTTCCCTTGCTGTAGGCATGTTGTCTCACCGACAGCAGTTTACGTTCAATAACTCTATGTAAGTAAGAGTCTATTATACGCTCCATTGTCTTCAACATGAACGATAGGAACTTATTGGTCTCAAATCTTTCCGGACAGTGTGTGAGCTTTTTCCAGCTCAATGCTTTAGTATATATTCAGAATCTTAATTCTTATAAAAAACGCAGTTTTACAACTTCAAGTCATAATCTTAAAACTTTCAATGCAAAATACTGTATTCGAATTTCTTAAACAAAATTCCCAATAACAAAACAAAAACTTTCTGGTGTAATGAACATTGTCCGTCAAAATCACTTAACAAAGCATTCATAATTTTACTTATTTTTATTAGCAAAACCACACCTTGCAGACAAATTATTTTTCATGTAAAACTTCCCAACACAACATGCAACACAGTTGTTATTAATGTTGTAAAGAAGAAAATCTTGGAATAAAGAAATTATAGCAGACAACAAAGTAAAACTTTCAGCAAAGTAAAAATTATTTATAAAACATCATTAAATTGATGATTTATTAAAAATAAATGTTAGATTAATAATTGATATAAAACAATGATAAGCTGAAAAGAACGTAAAAGAATGAAAGTTGGGATTTACTAAAGAAAGTCATCATTTATTAAATAATGATCGTTTCCAACGTACTGTTATATTTTTTGTTGGTGTTGTTGATTTTTGCACACGTCACATGTCATTATAAATCAACAAGCCACAAGCAGCAATGATAACAACACGCACGCACTTGTGACTAACGTTTTTGTTCTTGCTGTTGCTGTAGTAGCACACAGTTTAACACTCGAACATTCTGAATGTTCATTTATAAATATATTTATAAAAAAATATTTGCTAAAATCATTCTTAACAATTTTTTTTTTTGCAGAAAACAGCAAGTCATCAAATCTTTCATGTTTCTAAGAGTGTTAACCAAATTTAACCGCAGTTGGCGAAATTGTGAAAGAAAGTTTTACAAATCTGATTTCTGCCGTTTCATTAGCAAAGAGAAAATTTAAGTACACGTTGCAAACAGGGATTAGTTACGAGATTGTTGATTGTTTTACTTTACGATTTAAGTAAAATAAAATTAAAGCAATTGTAATAATTATATATTATATGAATAAAATAAGCAAAGGAGTTTTCCATAGGTATATCTTCTTAAAACATTCATAATGTTTTAATACCCTCCAGATCACTGTTCAAAAGGTATATCTAATTTTGTCATTCCATATCTATCTATCCATACATCTTCTTATTTATACTTTAAATTTATATAATACATTTTTATTATAAATTTAAATATTTTTCATGTTAAGTTTGTTTAGATTTTTATTGATTTTCATTTTTCTTTTTCGTAGAAAATATTTTCATTCAGTTTTCAATTTTTCAAGTGTTGTGTTTATATTAGAAGTATTTATAAATTAATATATTTAAATTTAAATATATATAAAAAATGACTATCCTTTCACCAAAGTAACGTATCGAAAAATTAATTTGCGATCCCTATAAAAACTCGAGTTGATATAGTTATGTCCGTCCGTCCGCCACTTCGTCTGTCTGTTGAAATCACGCTGATTCAAAAAGTGAACCAATTTCCTCGAAAAACTTAGAACAATATTGTTTGTCATTATTTTAGGCAGGTTGGTTTTCAAAATAGGATAACTCTGACACCATAGTGGCAAGATATAATATAAAATATGTCAAAACGTAAATGTATTTGTTGTAATAATTTAGTGTAAAGTTTATCATGTGGTTTACTTTTTCAAATATTTTATTTAGATTTGTTATTAGTAATAAAAATGTATTGGTTTCAAAATAAAATTTAAATTTTATTACGTCAATTGTGCAGTAAACTTGAACGGCGATCATAATTAATTAATTTTCGTTTCGTTTCTTACCAATTCAAGAATTTGAATATGACGAATATAAAGTGGTCACCGCGACGCTTGTGGAAATGTTCATCAAGTTATAATATCATTCGCCCAGGCTAAGGAATTGAATTCTCAACAAATACAGCATATTTCACAATTACAGCAACTCGATGGTTCTCATTGACTATCTGTGGATTACTGGAATATGAATTAGGTTGCTCTTTAAATATCTATATTTTTCGTTGCAAAAATCATATCTTTTGAACCGAATAACATAATTGAACAGTTTAAACAGCATATGATAGATAACTGTTCAGCCTATGAAATGAGCGTTTGGAAAGGGTGCTACGTTTTGTAGGGGCATACTTATGGGTTATCAAAGTTAAAATTTGTAGAAAAATCAATTTTATGGTAACTAAAAAAAATTATTTTTACATTTTTAGATTGTTTTTTTTTTTCTTTAGGGTTTTATGTTTTATATTATTACCTAACAAATTAAAAAAAAATTACTTCTTTTTTAAATTTATTTTTTCAATTTTCTGTAAAATATTCATCACAATTCGTAAGAGAAGGTATATCTAAAAGACTAATCATTTCTAAACTATAATTATTTTCTAACTCTATTCGTGACTTCACATGCCGCAGGGAAGAAATAAGTGGATCGGAAGATGCTGCCAACATTTTGAAGAGGTCCTCATTTTGCCTTACCCTTGATGCTTTGAATGTGTTCTGCAATCTATATTTTTTATAAAATTTGTTAAGAGACTCCTGTGCTTCTTCAGAAAACTCTCCAATTGGCAATTATATCTTTGCCATACGCCAATATTTTATGGACGGTCGGGGTCAACTTCTTCTGTGGATACATTTCTGCTAAATAGATGCAGTTTTCGACGCATATTCTCCATATTTTGTAGAATTGTCATTTTCTTTGCAGTTTAATACATTCAAGATCGTTCCGAATCTTTTCACGATTTGATTGTCAATTCGAGTGATTCTAGTTACTGCCTCGTCATTTTCAAAAAATCTCCTAGAAGTGTTTCCATCGTTTGAGTTACGTATCCGTGCTTGGGACAGTCTACTTTTAGTCCAACTTGTTTAAAAAAGCATCCTGTGTTTGCTTCTTTCTGATCTTTTCCTTATCCTTTATTGATGTATTTTCATCGAAGTTTTCCTCCTCTTGTGGTAGGGTATACGCCAGTTTTAGCAAGAACTCCATACACCTTATCCTTGCGTGCAATGGTGACATTCCATATTCGTAATTCTCCTCGTTTGTAGAATCGTTTAAATTACCAAAGTTCTTCTGACTCTTTTTGCAAATCGGGCATGACAATGTTGAGGTTGTTCCTGTCAGTTCGTTTACGACTTTTCCGTCAACCATGGTCAGGTGGAACTTGTAATTGCATTCAATAAATTTTTCCTTCTCCAATTTGCAGCTTTGTAGATTTAATCTTGCTTATTTGTTCTTCAATGTCCTTCACCGTGGTCCTTATGAGTTCTGCCGATTCCTTTGCAAACTGAAACATTATTGGTCGGCAATAATGCACCGATGACGGACGTGGATTTTTCCAGTATAGGGAAACATCAGATTTTAGCCGCAAAGGAACAACAGATGCCATAAACTATTTCCGTCTGATATTGTAGCGTCATCGGAAGATATCCTTTGCTTATAAACGCTTTGTCCGGATAATCCATCACAGCCCCATTTGCTGATCAATGTCAGTTTCTCAGGAAGAATTTTCACCTCATTTTCAGGAAGACTCTCCAACAACCGGTTTGCTGTATGGCCCATGAGATCCTGCAGATTGGCTTTTCCCAGAGACTTCCGTAAACTCCGTATGCAGTGGTCGTGAATTTATTTTGGCTTGCGTAATATGCTTGTATCCTGGTAAAACGTCAGCCCCGTGTCACATCAAGGATGCCCGTAGTATCTCATATTTTTCGTTGGAAAGTTGTAAGTCCATAAACAAGGCCAAGGCTTCGTCGGAACCATACTTTTTAATAAGTGCGTTTGTGGGCGTGGGAATGCTTTCCTTAATCCTTTTTAGTCGCAGTGGGCTTGCATCAGAAACAGATTTTGTAATCTGCGGCCTAACTCTTTTACTATCCTTTGTATATTTAAAAGACAGCACGTCCGAAAATGCTTCGTGGTCAAGTCATTGGTGGCATCCGCAAGTTTCCTCTTTCTTGTGAAAATTGAACACTCCTCAATACTATTTCTTTTGTCTTCCCTTTGCTCCTGGTTGATGTGGTGGGTTTATCTACTGCCAATATATCCAGGATCGTGTCTTCATTAAGCCAGTCCTCGTATTTGGTTCTCGTATTAGTTCTGAATGGTTCGATTAGATTTCACCCATTTTGCCTTAATATTTGCATATATCAGATAAAAATTATTTTTTATAATTCGCTTCTCTCAATATTTCCGTATAAGCTATCAAGTTCTACTAAAGCAGCTTCCGTGAAAAACTTTGGTGTGGTTGACTTTCTAAACAGTTCAAATATTTTTAAATGGTTTAACGCCATGGTTTGAGTACTTGTTGCGCCAACTTTCAGTCGTAGACTAATCCAGGTATTATACTTATTTTGCAATATATAGGCTTATGCTACCATGCCTAAAAATTTACCTGTTCCCTGCATACATATGGATTTAGGCTGAATTATGCAATTTTGATATTATGGTCGTGTCTAAATTAGATTTGTGCCTACCTGGAGGGACCATAAGTCAATATTATTCTTGACCATTTGTACTCCAAAGTAATTTTTAAGTGAGGTGCGTACCTGCGAATTTCAGTGAATAGTTTTTTTGTGGATCCTGTGTCTGTACAGAATATTGGGAGAAGACTTTGGTAGAGGCTCACAGGTAGACAACCGACTTAAAATGCAATTTTCAAACTATTAGATCAAACTACTGTCAGTCAAAACATGTAAGGGATGCACGCCATACAATTTCTGCAACCATGTCTTTTTAAAATTTTTTTACCTCTAGAAGCCAAACGGGCACGTACGGGCAGATAAAACCTTTTGAATTATGTAAAGAAATAATCAAAGAACATGTTTTGCAAATATGGCAAATATAGAAATATATAGATTTTTTTATTTTCCGTCAAAGCTGAAAAATAGTGAAAACACGGATAGTTTTTAAATAGTGATTTACCAGGAGAAACACAAAGCAAACAGTTAATTTTTTTTATCATTATACATTTAATAAATACATCAATCAATACAAATAAAAACTAAGGCGATTCGTTACCTATTTTTCGTGATATTACACCTGAAATCGCAACAAATTGACTAAAATTTTGTGTTTTTTTGAAAACCGAAAGTCGGTCAACTTTGAACGGTTATATCTTCTAAATCAAAAATGTGATATTATTAAGAGTAGCATATTTGAAATCGTTGAAAAGTTTCCTATAACATGGGTTTATCAAAACTTCGTCGGCGCACGTGAAAATTTTGATTTTTGCAACCTCGTTTGCTCTACGGGCGCCACTGTGCGTCGTAGGAAATTTTTGAAAGATTTAAGCTTTGTACTGTGTAAAGAAAATATAGAAAACCGTATTCTAAATCCTAAGGTATGTGCAATATTGTTCACTAGATCAGCAATACAAGAAGTTCTTGGACGAAAATTGGGCGTAATGTAACAGAAGAAATATCCCCACGTACAAAATCGCGATGCCAGTGGTCGTATTGCAGTTGTAGGAAGAGAAGAAAGACACGAAAAGCTTGTGCTAGTTGCTCGAACGCTGTCTGTAGCGATCATTCACTCAATCGTCCCATATGCGACACCTGCTTGCCAGATTACCAATGATTTCTTATTTCAAGATCCTTTTTTTATATATGTATCTTTGTTTGTTTAGTCTCAAATGAATTTTTCTTTGTATTATTTTATTTTTATAGTAAAACTATTTTTTTTTTTCAAACTAATAAAAAACATGAATGTTGTTCCTAAGGGCTTTATTCTATTTATTTTTTTCTTTTCCAAAATACATTTGCACATTTTTCGAGGATATAAGCTTCATAAAATGTTTTTCCAAAAAAAAAATATTATTTCATACAATTTCATATATATTACTTTGAGGTACCGGGGTACCCCTGTCACTCTCTTAAAGGTGTAAAAAAATATAAATATTCCACGCCCTTCCAAAGGAATAAAATGCACCCACACCAATGAAAATATAAAAACAATTAAAAGTTAATAGTTCTCATAAAGTTTGAGCTTTGTAAACCATCTGCAACCAAAAATTATTTTTACTTGAAAATGAAATGGGCACCCGGGTACCCTGTCACTCACATAAGGGTTAATTAAGTTTCTAAATTTAGAGAAAGTTACGACTGAGAATTAGTTTCTATATCATCTCTAAATGAAATGATTCGTTTGACTGTTACATTCATTTTATACCACATCGTATTCAGTACAGATTTCAACTTATTATTAAGATTATATTATCGAAAATTCGATACAAAAATATCATTTATCGATCTGCCGACAATTATCAATAAAAAAGCAAACTATTCAACTTTAATTATTATCGCTGTACACTGTAATAATAATAATGAACCAACAATATGTGAACTAGACCCACCTTTTATCACACCGATCGAATTAGAATCACTTTCTGAGTCGATTTAGGGATGTTCATCCATCCGTCTGTCCGTACGTCGGCGTGTCCATGTCGTATTCGACATGGATATAATATAACATCCGGAACAGGAGTGTGTGATTTACGAATTGCAACAACCATATTAGCAAGATAAACCGAAGAAAAATTTATGGTATACAGTTTATGTTTTTAATTTCTAATATCTCGGAAAATTTTAAATCGGTGTCCGTTCGGTGTTGCCACATTTTTTTAATCTAATAAAGTTATGCATAGAGAGGAAACATAAATATTTACATTTTGAATTTAATTTAATTATAAAATGTAAAAAAAAAACATAGCAAAAAACATTTGCTTGACTCAAATTATCACTTCGAGAATGAATGCGCAACATTTATAACATTTATCATGATATGATATCATTATAGCATATTAATTTAGATTAGGAAAATAGTTGAATATATGAGATGCATTTCTGACTTTTTGCAGCAATACCGTAAACAAATCGACAAAATCTGTAAATATTGTTCGATACCTTAAAATTCATTTAAGAAACAGATAGACTTCTACACAACTATCGATAAAATAAAAGAATTTATCAATAATTAAAAGTTATATTTTTGTGCGATTAATCGGTTAATGGATACTTTATTCGCTAATGAATTTTTTGCTGCTATGTGTAGATATCAAAAATATTTCTTAAGACCCGCCTGTTATTTAATTGATTGATGCAAAAACACTTTTACTTTCACTATCACTATCATAGTTCTTCGCTTTTGGAGATTTGCCCTCTCACTTTGTACAATATTCTCGCTTTTTCTGAAGAGATCACTTGCTATAATATCTGTGGGTTCTTTCGATTTTGTAATATAAGCACAACATACTCGTAATGCATTTAAAGTTTGAAATCGTTTTTTAAATGCTGATCTATAACTATTTGGGTGGACTCAACCACTCTTCTATCATAAGCGTTTATTCTACTTTGGATCATCATTCCCGTGAGTCCAACCTAACGTTTAATGTTTTGTCTCGAACATATTGTTTATTATTTCTGAGACTTAGATTTCAATCTATTATTATTATTCCGTATTTAAATTCTGTCTGTGAAGATATTTCGGGTTTTCCTATGTTTATCTTTAAGGCTTCCATTTATTGGGGGGTCCTTATCAGTACAACTCCCTTTTTCCCCTTTTTGATTGTAGTCCAGTTGCAGTGCTATAGTTATATATTTGTACACCATCGATATATCTTCCAGTAATTGCTGGCTGGTTGGTGTTAAAGCCTGCCAGATGAAAAGGTTGTTCACATCCCCTTAATTTGTGATACCCAGTGCTTGATGGATTAAGGTATATAAGCCGAAATCTATTCTAGATGCTAAATTTATAAGGACGTTGTCCTGTGTAGATGTTTGTAAATAGTGAATTTGAAAAGAGTGTAGAACATGAGTTAAATCCTATTCCAGATGCTATCGAAACTGATGTTCAGTTGAGGTAGCTATGAATAATCTAGTAGACAACAGAGTTTGGTGGTTGCTGGGTGAGTTGAAGAGGAGTACAGGAATGTCTGAGGCAGTTCGTTTCCCTGACAATATTACATTATGGATGAGTCGAATACAAGAGCGTTGGTTATTTGAGAGGAATATGATTTGAACCTGAATTCGGAGGGCTATTGATATCGTCTCGCATAAGCAGCTATAGGGATGACAGATACATAGCAAGATAAAGGATTGTGTAGACAAGAGTGTTGGATAAGGAGTGTCGGAAAGTTGCGTATTTTCTTGTCCGGGTTATCAGTGCTTGACTATCTGTGATGAATCTCAAAATGACGTTTTGGGAACGGCCCTTCGGGGAGTTTCGTGGTGGCTGTGATTGGCCACATTACGGGAAGAGCACAGCTCGACATGGTATTGCGTTCAAAAGGGTGTTGCGACATAAACAACAACAGCGTTTTACATCGGCCGAGTCCCCAACCAGAGGTGGAGTTGTGCCAAATACATTTCTCCTAGAATGAAATCGGTCTTACTTTGGGAAGTTGGGCAGACGCGTGTTTAATCACCGTGAGATAAGTCTTCAATGCAGGAGCTAAGCATCAGTTTTTAACCCGTTTTAAGCTATATACATTTGCGATGATTTTACGCCTATGGACGCGCTTTGGCTTTCTGGGTAAGAATCCACTGCAATTGCACTGGTCATCGACCTTACTTTGCGCAACCCAAATTGGTTGCAGGATGGACCACTATTTTCCTCTCTACTGGACAATGTTAGCTTATCGGTCTGTCTGTGTTCTCTCTAAACCTTGTTTTCAAAAAACTTTTGTTTAAATTCAGGCGGGATGAATATTCCAAAAGCACCATAATGATTGGTTACTTATACCTGTAGTAATTGGGAGTAATAAAGGGTCCGCCATCTAACGTTTTTTTTTTTCAACTAGTGCTTATTTCGTGAATGCTAACACTTAGCTCATATCTTTTGAACCGAATAACATAACTGAACAGTTTAAAGAGCATATGATAGATAGCTGTTCAGCCTATGAAATGAGCGTTTGGAAAGGGTGCAACGCTTTGAAGGGGCCTACTTAAGGGTTATCAAAATTAAAATTTGTAGAAAAATCAATTTTATGGTAACTAAAAAAAATAATTTTTACATTTCTAGATTGTTTTTATTTTTTTTCTTTAGGGTTTTATGTTTTAAATTATTATCCAATAAATTAAAAAAAAAATTACTTCTTTTTTAAATTTATTTTTTAAATTTTCTGTAAAATATTCATCACAATTCGTAAGAGAAGGTATATCTAAAAGACTAATCATTTCTAAACTATAATTATTTTCTAACTCTATTCGTGACTTCACATGTCGCAGGGAAGAAATAAGTGGATCGAAAGATGCTGCCAACATGTTGAAGGTGTCCTCATTTTGCCTTACCCTTGATGCGTTTAATGTGTTCTGCAATCTATATTTTTTATAAAATTTGTTAAGAGACTCCTGTGCTTCTTCAGAAAGCTCTCCAATTGACAAAGACTGGTACTCAATTATATCTTTGCCATGCGCCAATATTTTATGGACGGTCGGGGTCAACTTCTTCTGTGGATACATTTCTGCTAAAAGAGATGCAGTTTTCGATGCATATTCTCCATATTTTGTAGAATTGACATTTTCTTTGCAGTTTAAAACATTCAAGATCGTTCCCAATCTTTTCACGATTTGATTGTCAATTCCAGTGATTCTAATTACTGCCTCATCATTTTCAAAAAATCTCCTAGAAGTGTTTCCATCGTTTGAGTTACCATATCCGTGCTTGGGACAGTCTACTTTTAGTCGAACTTGTTTAAAAAAAGCACCCTGTATTTGCTTTTTTCTGATCTTTTCCTTATCCTTTATTGATGTATTTTCATCGAAGTTTTCCTCCTCTTGTGGTAGGGTATACGCCAGTTTAAGCAAGAACTCCATATACCTTATCCTTGCGTGCAATGGTGACATTCCATATTCGTAATTCTCCTCGTTTGTAGAATCGTTTAAATTACCAAAGTTCTTCTAAATCTTTTTGCAAATCGGGCATGACAAAGTTGAGGTTGTTCCTGTCAGTTCGTTTACGATTTTTCCGTCAACCATGGTTAGGTGGAACTCGTAATTGCATTCAATATATTTTCCTTCTCCAATTTGCAGCTTTGTAGGCTTAATCTTGCTTATTTGTTCTTCAATGTCCTTCACCGTGGTTCTTATGAGTTCTGCCGATTCCCTTGCAAACTGAAACATTATTGGTCGGCAATAATGCACTGATGACGGACATGGATTTTTCCAGATTTTAGCCGCAAAGCAACAACAGATGCCATAAACATATTTCCGTCCGATATTGTAGCGTCATCGGAAGATATCCTTTGCTTATAAAAGCTTTGTCCAGATGATCCATCGCAGCCCCATTTGCTGATCAATGTCAGTTTCTCAGGAAGAATTTTCACCTCATTTTCAGGAAGACTCTCCAACAACCGTTTTGCTGTATGGCCCATGAAATCCTGCAGATTGGCTTTCACACAGACTTCCGTAAACTCCGTATGCAGTGGTCGTGAATTTATTTTGGCTTGCGTAATATGCTTGTATCCTGGTAAAACGTCAGCCCCGTGTCGCATCTAGGATGCCCGTAGTATCTCATATTTTTCTTTGGAAAGTTGTAAGTCCATAAACAAGGCCAAGGCTTCTTCGGAACCATACTTTTTAATGTGTGCGTTTGTGGGCGTGGGAATGCTTTCCTTAATCCTTTTTAGTCGCAGTGGGCTTGCATTAGCAAGAGATTTTGTATTTTGCGACCTAACTCTTTCACTATCTTTGTACATTTAATAGACAGCGCGTCCGATAAATGCTTCGAGGTCAAGTCATTGGTGGCATCGGCAAGTTTCCTCTTTCTTGTGAAAATTGAACACTCCTCAATACTTTTTTTTGGCCTTCCTTTTGCTTCTCTGGTTGATGTTGTGAGTTTATCTACTGCCAACATATCCAGGATGGTGTCCTCATTAAGCCAGTCCTCGTATTTGGAGTTAAAGTTCTGAATGGTTCGATTAGATTTCACCCATTTTGCCTTAATATTTGCATATATCAGATAAAAATTATTTTTTATAATTTCGCTTCTCTCAATATTTCCGTATAAGCTATCAAGTTCTTCTAAAGCAGCTTCCGTGAAAAACTCTGGTGTGGTTGACCTTCTAAACAGTTCAAATAATTTTAAATTGATTAACGCCATGGTTTCAGTACTTGTTGCGCCAACTTTCAGTCGTAGACTAATCCAGGCATTATGCTTATTTTGCAATATATAGGCATATGCTACCATGCCTAAAAATTTACCTGTTCCCTGCATACATATGGACTTAGGCTGAATTATGCAATTTTGATATTATGATCGTGTCTAAATAAGATTTGTGCCTACCTGTAGGGACCATAAGTCAATATTGTCCTTGACCATTTGTTCTCCAAAGTAATTTTTAAGTGAGGTGCGTACCTGTGAATTTCAATGAGTAGTTTTTTGTGCATCCTGTGTCTGTAACAGAATATTGGGAGTAGACTTTGACAGAGGCTCACAGGTAGACATCCGACTTAGAATGCAATTTTCAAACTATTAGATCAAATTACTGTCAGTCAAAACATGTAAGGGATGCACGCCATACAATTTCTGCAACCATGTCTTTTTAAACTTTTTTACTTCTAGAAGCCAAACGGGCACGTACGGGCAGATAAAACCTTTTGAATTATGTAAAGAAATAATCAAATAACATGTTTTGGAAATATGGCAAATATAGAAGAATATGGATTTTTTTTATTTTCCGTCAAAGTTGAAAAATAGTGAAAAAACGGATAGTTTTTAAATAGTGATTTACCAGGAGAAACGCAAAGCAAACAGTTAATTTTTTTTTTTATCATTATACATTCAATAGATACATCAATCAACATAAACAAAAAATAAGGCGATTCGTTACTTATTTTTCGTGATATTACACCTGAAATCGCAACAAATTGACTAAAAATTGTGTGTTTTTTTGAAAACCGAAAGTCGGTCAATTTGAACGGTTATATCTTCTAAACTAAAAATGTGATATTATTAAGATTAGCATACTTGAAATCGTTGAAAAGTTTCATATAACATGGGCTTAATCAAAACTTCGTCGGCGCACACGAATATTATGATTTTTGCAACCTCGTTTGCTCTACGGGCGCCACTGTGCGGCGATCATAATTAATTAATTTTCGTTTCGTTTTTTAACAATTCAAGAATTTGCCACAAAAAATATCTAAATATCAAAACGGTATCCTTTTCAATTCAAATGGCCACCGATTCTACGGTTATCAAAAAACCAAGAAAAATAAAGCATCAATTCTAATACCACGAATCACAAGTAGCAACAACATAATTCAACAGCAACAAAGTCTACCAACAACGCCTGAACATACTGTAGGTTTCTTAAAGTCTAAATTCCCGTAAACATATCAAAGTATTGCTCGAATGTGACACCCGTGACTTCTACGCGCAATAATTAACTGGTAATGCAACAGCGTAATGCAGATCATTTGCTAATATGCAGCATTTATGAAGTGGTCACGGCGGCATTTGTGGAAATGTTCATCAAGTTACAATATCAATCGCCCCGGCTAAGGAATTGAATTCTCAACAAATACAGCATATTTCATAATTACAGAAACTCGATGGTTCTCATTGACTATCTGTGGATTACTGGAATATGAATTAAGTTGCACTTAAAATATCTATACTCCAAAAACAAACAAAGGAAACCTTAATAATCAACAACCTTAATGCAACAATGCAGCCGATTGTTAACCCGCAAGAATTTGTTTAAGATATTTTAAACTTATTTCTTTTTGACTATAAAATAAATAGATTCTATATAGCAAGTAAGAAAATTATAGTCGGTCTAGACCGAATATAATAAACACATACACATACAAACTCAATTTGACTAAGATCTTTATGATAATTTTGATCTTATGTCGATTTTGTAAGGGTCATTTGTATGGGGACTAGGTCTTAACATGTACCGAATTTCAACAATTTCAACAGCTTTCATTCTATGGCCAATAGAAGCTTATATGCCAATTTTCATCAAAATATATTCATATCTGCGACTTGTAGTTTGATTACAAAGTTTACATGGACACACAGACGGACGGACAGTTATCACAGACAAGAAACAACATTTAGAATAGAACACCAATAACGACAGCAACAAAGAAAAATAATATTTTTCAAGGGTTTTCTTACATTTTCATTGAAATCTCCGGGCCTATTGCACCGATATTAAGGATTTTAAACAGAGACCTGCTAAGGATAACAGCGAATCATTTTCACTAGAAGCGTGCAATAGGGTTTACCTACTGAGGACGTGATCGTCATTTTCTAGGCGGACAGACGGTCAACGCTGTATCAACTCCGTTTGTTGTAGAGATCAAGAATATACACGGACCGATAATACAATAGTATCACAACATATGAATTTGATTAAAGTTAAAAATCTGTATATTTTATATTGAAAATTAAAAAAAAAATTTTTTTCAATATTATTTCTAATGATGTGTACACAAATTTTACGAAACTTAATTCAAAATTATAACACATACTAATATCAAAAACAACAAAAATTGAAAAAAATTAAAAATATAAACGACAATTAATAAAATCAGTCATTTTCAAAAAATTATAAAATTTCAGAAATTATTTTTAAAAACTAAATTTCTTAATAAAAAGTGTGTTTTTGTTGTTGTGACCAATTGTTAATTTGAATAAAGCAAACGAAACGTCGAGCAGAAACATGACATTTAATTGATTTTTATTTACACATAAAAACAGATTATTGACCAAAATAGCCCGTAAGGTAACCCCTCTTTTTAAATCTAATTTCTTAATATTTGGTTGCATAACCTTTATTTTTGATGACTCCTTCACATCCCTTGGCCATTGAGTTAACCAAGAACTCTCATGTCGACCGCGGAATCGAGTACCATATTTTTGGAAGGGCCATTCCATTACATCGATTTTGTTGCCTGCATACCATTTTTTTCGGCAAGACCTGAAGTGTGTTTTTGATCGTTGTCTTGCTGAAATTGGCATTTTAAGGGCATGTTCTGTTCAACACATATTTTATTGAATCCAAAAGATTGGACCCACATCATAACAAGAACAAGTAAGAAATTATAGTCGATATCCTCTACCATGGTTTAGAGACCCTATCTCTCAGGCCCAACTAACTGGATATAAAAAATAAGCATAAACCAAATTTGAGTGGGATTTTTATTAATTTTTTTGTCTGCAGATATGAAAAAGTTCATATCGGATGCTATATCTATATGGGGACTAAGGCCAAAAATGAACCGATCCTGACCATGTTTGGTAAGGTCTCTTGTATCTTGCAAAAATATATTTGAACAAAATTTGAGAATAATCAGTGCAATATTTATACCCTATACCACTATGTGGTTTGGGTATAATGACTTTGTGCTGCTGTTTGTAACAACCAAAAATATTTGACCTAGACCCATCTTTAACTATACCGATCGAATCAGAATCACTTTCTGAGTTGATTTAACAATGTCCGTCCGTCCGCCCGTCCGTCTGTGTGTCCATGTAAAGCTTGTAATCAAACTGCAGGTCGCAAATATGAATATATTTTGATGAAATTTGGTATGTAAGCTTTTATCGGCCATGGGATGAACGCTATTGAAATTGGTGATAATCGGTCCATGTTCAGAACTAGCCCCCATACAAATTACCCATATGAAATCGACATAAATTGCCATAAGATCCAAATTGTCATATAGATCTTACTCAAATTGGGTTTGTATGCGTTCATTACATCCACAAATGAGTAGTCCAAAAATGATCCCTTTGACCCCATATAGAGCTGCTTCCCGATCTTCAGTTAAATCTATTAAAAAACAAAAATATTGCACTGATTCTTCTCAAATTTTGTTTGTACATATTTTTGCATAATAGAAGAGACTTTAGCAAACATGATCAGGATCGGTCCATTTTTGGACCTAGCCCCTTTATAGATATAGCATCCGATATGAACTTTTTTATATCTGCAGCCAAAAAAATTAATAAAAATCCCACTCAAATTTGGTTTTTGCTTATTTTCTATGTCCAGTTAGTTGGGCCTAAGAGATAGGGTTTCTAAACGCATGGTATAGGGTATCATATAGTCGGTCTAGACAGACTATAATTTTCTTTCTTGTTTTTTATGATTATTTGCAAATCATTTTGTTGCCTCAATATGGTTTTTGGTAAGCATGGAACTTTTCTAGAAATTCTACGATGAAGAGCAACAGTCACCAGCCTTCTCTGAACAGTTCTTGTAGAAACCTCACAACCAACTTACATCCGTATTCCTACTGCTGATCTCGTTTCGATATTATGGTAATTAAATTATCCTCCCATTGGCTTGTTTGTCTTGGTTTTCCTATGGTACTCAGCGCCTCACGGGTAGAGAAGGCATTAAAAACTATTTTTGGGATCGTCCAACAAATTTTTTTTTTCTTCAGTGCAATGCTTTACGCGTCCCATATTGAAGTCGAATGTTGCACATAATTCAAAAAGGACAGGAAATGCAAAGCCCACTTCCATAAAAAAAATTTCAAGTTTTTGAATTTATTTTTCAAAGTGATTATATTTACTGCCGCTATATATGTTGTATTGTTGGCATTAAATTTAATTCTAACGGCATCAAACGGATTTTTTAAAATTATATTAAAAGTAATTGCAGCTATAATTTACGACAATAATAATTAGCGATTGCAATACCCGGTATTAATACCGGTGTTATAAATAAACAAAAAAGCAGTGTAGTTGCAAAAACAAAGAAAAAAAAAATTAAAACAAAATAAAATATTTAATTCAATAACGTATAATTCATAACAATAAACTTTTTTTAAAGTGGTAAGTGTAATAAGTCCCATGTCCTATTATGGTGGTAATTGCCTTTGAAATATGCCCTCAAATATGTTAAATTATAAAGAGGTTTGTTGCTTGAGCTGGATAGAATTTTTGTGCATAATAGCCCTGCTGCTGAAAAGTTTCTTTCTGACTCGACTCTTGTCATCGAAATTAAAATTTCTAGCTCAGAATCAGCAGATGACTCGGAAACGTCGATGGAAGAGGATCCCGTGTTTTCAATATCGATATCATCGACATTATATAAGCGTTCCAGTACGTTTTTGTTTTATACGAATAATTAACTCTGCCTTGAATTCATTGATAAATAAAGGGTGATTTTTTAAGAGCTATAGAGAAGTTTTCGAAAAAAAAAAACACATAAAATTCAGAAAAATGCATGAAATCTTTATTTGAATCGATATAATTTAAAGTTTGAAGATTATTTCATGCAAATGTTGACCGTGACATCCGCTTAGTCCAATTTTGGCATACTCTTTCCAACATTTCGGCCGGTATCTCACGAATAAATACTTAAATGTTGTCTTCCAATGCGTCAATTGAAGCGGGATTGTCTGTATAGACATGAGCTTTAACATAGCCCCACAAAAAATAGTCTAAAGGCGTTAAATCGCACGATCTAGGCGGCCAATTGACCGGTCCCGAACGTGAAATGAAATGTTCACCGAACTCGCCTCTCAATAAGTCCATTGTTGCGCGTGCTATGTGGCATGTGGCACCGTCTTGTTGAATCCACATGTCATGAAAGTCAAGCTCTTGCATTTTAGGCAAAAAAAAAGTTGGATATCGTCTCTCGGTAGCGCTCACCATTCACAGTTACGTTACGATTCGCATCATCTTTGAAGAAGTACGGTCCAATGATGCCACCAGCCCATAAACCGCATCAAACTGTGACCTTTTCTGGATGCATTGGTAGCTCTTCCAATGATTCTGGCTGATATTCACTCCAATATCGACAATTTTGCTTATTTACGTAACCATTGAGCCAAAAATGAGCTTCGTCGCTGAACACAAATTTTCAGTTAAAAAAGTGGATCTTCGGCCAACATTCCATGAGTCCATTCACCAAAAATTCTACGTTGCGGTAGGTCGTTCGGCTTCAATTCTTGCACAAGCTGTATTTTGAAAGGCTTCACACCTAAAATTTTCCACGTTGTTGAGTAACAGAGGCCCAATTGCTGCGAACGGCGACGAATCGATAATTGATAGTCATCATTAACACTGGCCGATACAGCTGCGATATTTTCTTCAGTTCGCACTCTACGTAAGCGTGTTGGTGGTGTAATGCCCAACAATGTAAATTTGCTGCCAAATTTAGTCACAATAGCCCGAATAGCCGCTTTAGTGGGTCGATTAAACTGACCATAGAATGGAAGAAGCGCGCGATGAAATTTCTTAACAGAGCACGCGTTTTGAAAATAAAATTCAATAATTTGCAAGCGTTGTTCGTTTCTAAGACGATTCATGGTTAAATTATAGACCAAACTGAAGATGTTTGACAATGATACAAAACACGAAACGTGCGTCAGCTGTTTAAACCAGTGTTGCCGAAAAGATAATAGCTAAAAAATCACCCTTTAAATAGTAAAGCTGTATCTGCGCTAAAAAGAGTAGCATCTTGACGACAACAAGCTTTAACAGTTAAATTGATTAGTAGAACTGAAATAACTGACGATGCTAAAGAAAAATCAATATCCGAAATTGATATTTCGGCATTTAAATTTAAATCTGTTAGTCTTTTGTATGCAGTTCTTTAACTGGACAAAACATTCTAGAATGGCAAGTAAGCCAACGTGTTTTATATTGTAGAATTAAATTCAGTTCCTTTCCAAATTGTTCTTTAACATGTTTCTGTAAAGCTTTATCATTATACAGTATACCACTATACCACTATGTGGTTAGGGTATAATGACTTTGTGCAGCTATTTGTAACTACCAAAAATATTTGACCTAGACCCATCTTTTATATACCGATCGAATCAGAATCACTTTCTGGGCCGATTTAACGATGTCCGTCCGTCCGTATGTGTTTCCATGTAAACCTTGTAATCAAACTGCAGGTCGCAATTATGAATATATTTTGATAAAATTTGGTCTCTAAGCTTTCGTTGACCATGGAATGAACGCTATTGAAATTGGTAAGAATCAGTCCATGTTCAGACCTAGCCCCCATACAAATGACCCATATGAAATCGACATAAATTGCCATAAGATCCAAACTGTCGTATAGATTTTAGCCAAATTGGATTTGCATGTATTTATTACATCCATTAATGAGTAGTCCAAATACGATCCCTATGGGACAACTCTTAGTCATAGGCCCCATATAGAGCTGCTTCCCGATCTTGACTTAAATCTATAAAAAAAACAAAAATATTGCACTGATTTATCTCAAATTTTGTTTGTATTCCTTTTTTCAAAATACAAGAGACTTTACTAACCATGGTCAAGATCGGTCCATTTTTTGACCTAGTCCCCATATAAATGTAGCACACAATATAAAGTTTTTCATATCTGCAGCCAAAAAAATTAAACAATGTCACTCAAATATGGTTTATGCTTATTTTCTATATCCAATTAGTTGGACCGAAGAGATAGGGTCTCTAAACCATGCTATGGGGTAGCGTGTAGTCGGTCTAGACCGACTCCAATTTTCTTACTTGTTTTTTATTGCCGAACGTCTGTGCACAGCTTCTCTATTTTTTTTTTTTTAACAATGGACCTATGTTCATGAATAATTAACAACAATTATCATCAATATCACTTTCATTTTCATCACTTATATACTGGTTACATTTTTCGTTAGAATTTGAATGTTCCGCATAAGACTTATCTGTGGTGCAAAGTTCATATTTCTTTTCTAAATTTTGATGAATTGAATTTCGTGAACTAAGCACAGTTGTTGCCTTGCACAAATCATAAAAACATAAAAATATAAAAGACAATCTGGCAGCTACGTTGTATTATGAATACATATAATTTTTCTTTAGGTAAACTAAAACACGCGTTTTCTAACTTTGTAAATTTGAACAATAAATATATTCTTCTCTATTGTAAAATTAGGAATTTATTTGTTTTTAGAACCATAACTCCAACTTTTGTTCTGACAGATGCACAATCGGTTGTAATGCACACAATCTGTGTATTTAAGGAAACTTGGATTAATTAAGGCTTTTCTTCAACGAGGGCAATACACTTTTCTGCAGGCAATCAGCCTTGCACGCGAACTAATCCTAGGTTGTAGAATTTCTTGATGCCAGCATGAATATTTATGTATAAATAACATCAGTATTTGACCGATATCCATTCATCAAATGTAAGACTAACTCTTTGTCCTAAAAAAATTGGAGATTCTAACTCTTTAATCATATCAAAGAAATTAATAACAATGCCACTCAAATTTGGTTTTTAATTATTTTCTATATCCAACTAGTTGGAACGAAGAGATAGGGTCTTTAAACCATGGTATAGGGTATCATATAGTCGGTCTAGACCGACTATAATTTTCTTGCTTGTTTTGTATTGTATATATTCTCAACAACTAATAAATAAATAAATAAAATAAATTAAACTTAATAATAATAATACTATAATCTGCAGTCTCTGCAATCTTGGTGAAGATGAAAGCTTAGCAAATTTCATGGGTAAATGTCCAATACTAAGAGAATTCAGGACTCGTTACATCGGGAAAAGTAATGTTGATAACAAGTATAATAAATATATTAAATGTAACATTTAATGGGTGTAACTGAAACCACCTACCAAATTTTATAGTTAATACATTATTTGTTTAGTGTTTATAATATTAATAGGCTAAGCGGTTTCTTCTTACCAATGTTTTGTTCTACCATTTTATCCCGATTTTGAAGTTGCTACTAACAACAATAAAATAATATTATGTAGAAATTACACTCGAATTTCGAGCGCTGGAATCTACTAGTATTCCAGTTGGACGTTATAATCTTTAAATGTAACTATAGTAAATTGTTCGACGATTACACTTCTTTGGATAACTTTAAGTCTCCGTCGCAATGATCGACTAAACGCCGTTAATCTGCTAGGAAAATAAGTAAGGCAAATACCATGATGGTCCCTCATCATCGAACAACAACTTAGCTGAAGAAATCACTCCCCTTTAAATTTTACCTTCTACTTCTACTCAAAACAAATTAATCGAAAAAGTAAATTCTAACAACACTAATAAACATTCATCCTCAAACTTAATTTCTGACAAGGTACAAAATGTTCACCGCGAATTACGAGTTATACCTCCAAAAAAATCTGTTTTTATACCCTATACCACTATGTGGTTTGGGTATAATGACTTTGTGCTGCTGTTTGTAACTACCAAAAATATTTGACCTAGACCCATCTTTTATTATACCGATCGAATCAGAATCACTATCTGATTCGATTTAAAGATGTCCGTCCGTCCGTCCGTCTGTGTGTCCATGTAAAGCTTGTAATCAAATTGCAGTTCTCAAATATGAATATATTTTGATGAAATTTGGTATATAAGCCTTTTTCGGCGATAGTATGAACACTGTTGAAATTGGTGAGCATCGGTCCATGTTCAGACCTAGCCCCCATACAAATGAAATCAACATAAATTGCCATAAGTTCCAAATTATCATATAAATCTTAGTCAAATTGGGTTTATATGTGTTTATTACATCCATTAATCAGTAGTCCAAAAATGATCCCTATGGGACAAATCTTAGTGATAGGCCCCATATAGAGCTGCTTCCCGATCTTCATCTAAATCTATCAAAAAACAAAAATATTGCACTGATTCTTCTCAAATTTTGTTTGTATATGTTTTTGCAAAATACATAGTTAGGATCGGTCCATTCTTGGGCCTAGTCCCCATATATATATAGCATCCGATATGAACTTTTTCATATCTGCAGCCAAAAAATTAATAAAAATCCCACTCAAATTTGATTTATGCTTATTTTCTACCTCCAGTTAGTTGGGCATGAGAGATAGGGTCTCTAAAAGCATGGTATGGGGTATCGTATAGTCGGTCTAGACCGACTATAATTTTCCTACTTGTTATACCTCGTTTTGCTTCTGAAACAACCGCTGAAGATATCGATTACTATATTAAAAATAAGCTTAATTCAAATGCTGATATTGTTACGCATAAATTTATAATCTCAGCCAGGAAGTATTACATCATTTAAAAAATCTGTTCCATCTGAAGTATTTGATTTAATTATTAATCCATGTTTCTGGCTTGATAATACACTTGTTCGTGAATTCATATATGAAGATAATCAAAAAGTCAACAGTATTGCTCGCCCTCCATCACGTGTAACTAACAACCAAAAAAAACTAAATTTCATTGCTGATAATCAAATGTACATCGCGTACCAAAATGTTCGTGAATTAAATACTAAACTTTCCAGCTTATTCATTAAAAGTTTAAATTTTTATCAGCATGTTATAATTCTAACGCAAACTTGGCTAAATATGTAGGTATGTACAAAAAACCGTACATCACATATGACAACTCTTACGAAAACTAAGAATAGTGGAAATTAGAAGTATAAATGCAAAAAATATTCAAAAATTCAAAAATAACGATTGTTTGTTTGGACAGAGTTGTATCTTCTGAAATTAATACAACGTAAAGCTGTATGGTACGAAAACTGAATCTAACCACACTGCTCATAGGCCTGACTTTAGGTGAGTGTGTTCAAGTGCTGACCAAAAAGTGCAAGTACGAGTGTATGTGAAGGTTCATGGTTCAAAATCTCACGGCCGCCCTAAGTAGAAAAAATTTTCATATAGAAACATTCTATTCAATTAAAACATAACAATTATCACAATGTTCAATAAATCGCTGATGAAGGCTGAAATGCCAGAAACCGGTCCGATTAAGACTACAGTGCAGTTATGAATTTTTGAAATATATGCTTTCTTCTTCTTTACCACGCACCATTTAAAAAAAAATACATTCAACTCCGAGGTTTTATATAACGGTTATATTATTTATAGACTAGATAGGAATATTACAACTACTGGTGGTGGTGTTCTGGTTGCAGTTTCTAGCCTTTTTCATCTGAAGAAATAACAATTAATTCTTCTTATAACATTGATGTTATTGGAGTCCTTATAAAACTAAATAATAAAAAAATGTATGCCACCTGTTGGTATATCCCTCCAAGATCAGATCCACATCTTTACATGCAGCATACCGATGGCATAAAATCTATCTTTTTCAAATCGAACCCTGATGATTTGTTTTTTGTGATTTCAATTTACCACTGTCTCTTGGAAATTTTTACCGGAATCGTTCAATTACATTGCAATAAATTCATAGAATTGGATTGATGATTTTCTAAGTAATCTATATGAACTATGCCTCTCTCAAATCAGTAGGGTGTATAATGTGTTGAACCAATCACTAAAATTGAGGACCCCTAGCACCCAATTATTAAAGTAAGCTGTACTATTCCTTTAGCTCCCGAATGTAAAAATTTTATAAATAATATTAAAGATTATTGTTTTAAACGAGCTAATTACAATGATTTAAATTTTTTGTTATGTAATACTAATTGGCTTGATCTGATATCTATTTCCAATGGTACTTCATCAAATATTGACGATATGATTGATTCGTTTTATAAAATTATGTTTGCATATTGAGATGATCGCACATATTTACACACAAAATCCACCTTGGTCCACCTTGGATTTCGAAACAACTCTCCAGACTTAAAAATATAAAAAATAAACGTTATAGAAATTATAAAAAATCTGGATCAATTGCTGATTATGGAAAATATTCTACTACACGTGCTGAATTTAATCTTCTTAATTCAAAACTTTATAAAAAGTATTTGAAAAATATGAAAATTAATTTTAAAAGTGATCCGAAATCGTTCTACAAGTTTGTTAATTCTAAAAGGAAATCGTATGGCTTCCCAAAAGTAATGAAATATTTAAGTTATGAATCCGGTGATATTATGTTCATCAGTAATATGTTTGCTGATTTTTTTGCTACCACCTATTCTTACGCTATCTATGATAAATTAAACACACATCCATTTCATATAGTAGAACATCAGTCTATAGCACTCATTTTACAGTGGTCCGGATGGTGTTCCCAGTTGCATTTTAACTTATTGTGATGATACTTTAGCTACTCCTTTATCAATAATGTTCAACATATCAATAAAAACATGGGTACTTTCCTAAATCATTCCATTATTTAAATCTGGAAATTGGTCAAATTTTAGGAACTATAGAGGTATCGCCAAGCTCAGTTCAATTCCTAAGCTCTTCGAGAAGTGTATAACTGAATTCCTATGCCATCGAACTTCTTCCGTAATGTCAACTTTTCAGCATGGATTTCGAAAAGGCTGCTTAGTGATGACAAATCTGTTGCAATTAACTGCTTTAGAAAATCGCGGATTTAACAATGGTCAACATACTGATGTTATTTACACTGATTTCAGTAAAACCTTTGACAAAGTTAATAACAATCTTCTCCTTGAAAAATTACATCTACAAATACTCTAAATTGGCTAAAGTCTTACCTTTTGTGCAGAAAAAAATGTGTTAGATTTAATGATACAAACTCTGAAAATATTATTGTAAAATATGGTGTGCCGCAAGGTAGCCACCTTGATCAACTCTTCATTAATGATCTGTCATATGGTATTAAATTCTGCAACGTCCTGATGATGTGAAAATCTTCCTTACTTATAAAACACCATCTGATCAAATATACCTTCAACAAGGTTTAGACAGTTTTTACGTGTGGTTACATCCAACCTGATGGATTTAAATATAAAAAAATGTAAACGTATGCGCTTTTCTAGAAATTGGAATGCCTTGGGAAACTACTCTTTAGGTGGCTGCCAGCTGAAGTTGGTAAAAAAATTTCTGGATCTTGAAATCTTATTTGATATAAAATTACATTTTGCACGACATATTACGATGACAATCAATAATCAATAAAGCTCGTGGTGTGCTGGCTTTTATTATGCGATGTGCGAAGGAGTTCATAGATCCTTTCATTACGAAACAGTTATATGTTTCTCTTGTGAGACCTTTTTTGGAATACGGTTCATTAATCTGGGATCCTAATTATATTGTTCATGGTTACCGTATCGAGTCTGTTCAAAAAAAGTTTCTTCTCTTCTGCTTGCGAAGTTTATATTTGATACCTATTAACGATTTTCCATCTTATACAACTCGTCTTGCTCAAATTAAATTGCCTACATTAAAAAGTCGTAGAGCTATGCTGAATGCTGCCTTCTTAATAAATTTGATAAATGTCGACGTCTGCTCTAATTTTCTGCTCAACAATATTAAATTTAATGTTCCACAACGATCAACACACTCTTTCATCTATTATCTCTTCAAGTTTTTCGTGCAAATTACGCAAATGCTGACCCTTTTATGAAAATATGTAAAAGTTTTAATGAATTGATTTATTGATTTATTTTTGAACACTCAATTAAAAATTTTGGTTTGTTAATTTTTATGGTATATATTTCTTAGATGAGCTTACTGAGTTAAAAAAATCATGATACAAAAAAAAATTAAATTCTGAAATTTTAAATAATTCTGTGGAAAGTAATATAAATGCCAAGTTTTATCAAATTCAAAAAGCGTATATTCTTCGTTTGTATGTACGAAATTTTAATCTACAATAACAAATGTTAATTATTGTTAAAGGACATCATAATTTAGCTAAAATTAACGTTCACTTTATAACAATATTTGCAATATTATAAACATAACCATGGTTGTTATATTCACTTGTGTTGCTGTAAATTCAATGATGCTTTTGCAATAGCTCATCAACAACTGTTGGCATTGGCCGGTAATTCGAAAATGATTTAGGGCTATTTTTTGTAATATTTTAAACAAGTTCTCTGTACCAGAGATTGAGCCAACAATGAATGCACTGACTAAAATTTATCAACTTTACATTTTTGTTCACCCCAAGTTTGATATGTTAACACTGTTAATCACAGCATGCCGAGTATAACAGTTCGAATCAAACAGAACACTAAGCACTCCAATCAAACGCAACGTTACAGCCAACATGAAACTTTAGTAAGTTGTAGCTGCTAAATAACAGAATGTATCTCCATCACTGTTTACTATTTGTGTTGATTTCGTTTTTTCTTGTTCTTCTTGTTAACGTTCGTTTAAGAGGAACTCGTTTTATTAAATAACAAATTCGCTCACCAATTTATACATAAATTTTGCGTTTTTAAAATAAACAAGAGAAACACAGACTCTCAAGTGTAAATCTTGCACTAAATGCATTTATTAGGATGCTGAATTTGCCCATATAGAGCACATTTAAAATTTGTATTCGTAATTTTTTGTGGTACATGTGAGCATTATAATTTGGAATATTTTAGAGCTGTGCTAGTGACGTAAAGTGTTAAGTGTTTACAAAATCGCAGTACAAACTCTGGCGCCGTCTCCTTCAGTTTGTATTAAAAGTAACGGCTGCATTTGATAGTTGAATTGATTTAGTTTTTCTTTTTTTTTTTCATTTCTAATTTGACGTAATTTCATAAAACTATCATAAATCGTATTATTATTTGATAAAGCAGTCAATTGTCAAGATTAATTTAATAGTTTCTTTGATAACCATCTATTTATCTTAACAGCTTATAACTTTATTATCTGTTGATTTATCCTATTCTATTTTATGGTTGTTTTTTTTATTTTCTTATACTTTTTCAATGATTTGATAAAATATTAAGATCAATATCTCATCTCTAGAATCAATACATTAATCAATTTCCATACAATACAACAACAACAAAAAAAACGAAAAGACAAATACTTAAACATTTGAGTAAACAAACATAAAAACAACAAGAATACATCAAGAACATTTACTATGTTCGAGGAGTATCTTGAGTAGCTGCTCTATTCGAACATGAGGAGGATAATCTCAAGTGATTTATGTTTCAACATTAGACATCATATTCACAACAATCGAGATTTATATTATTATTTGGAAGGCAATGCTGAATAATAAACAATAATTTCATTTGCCACTGCCACTAAATAAGGCATGAACTTAAACGGACGCACAGTATACACACACATATGTATGTACGATAGACGAATGTAAAGTATTTTCACACCCGCCAAATAAGTTCAATAGCACAAAACTAAATCAGATAAACAAGACACAAAACGACAAACATATTTTATATAAATTTATAGAAGCAGGCGAAAAGTTAGCAGAGCAAAAGTAGTATTATAGTCAAAAATTATTTGATTTGCTAAGGAATAAATAAAATTTAATTTTTTGATGTTAAATTCCTTTTAAGGCGCCAAATAAATTTTTCGGGAATGAAACATACTTTGAGGTGAATAAAATTCTCTATTTTTTGTAAAATTTTTTGTGTTGAACAACATTTTTCATTAGATTAGGTTTACGGCTATATAACTTTTTGTATTTCAAGTGGGCGTGGCCCCTCCTTAATTGTATAACATCATTTATCTGGACTATTGTGATAGCAAGAGTTTTGAAACATTGCAATAGAACATATGTTACTAATGGAAGTAATCAGGACAAAAATGGGCATGATCGTACAAGTGGGCATGGCAGCTCTCATACAAAATGAATATTTAATGTCATATATCTAGAGTACTGTAAAAGATAAAGACTTAGAGCTTAGTGTGAGTTCATATGTTATCAACGTTAGTACTCGGAAAAAAAAATGGGCTGGATCAGATCAGTGGGCGTGGTGCCCAATATACAAAGTAAATATATAATGTCATATATCGGGAGTACTGTAATTGTGAAAGCCTTGGAACTTTGTCTGAGTTTATGAGTTATTAATGTGAGTAGTCTCATAAAAAATGGGCGGTATTGGACCAGTGGGCGTGGCACCCCCATACAAAGTAAATATTAAATGTTATATATCTGTAGTAGCGTAAGAGTTAAAGCCTGAAAACTTTGTCTGAGTTCATGAGTTATTAATGTGAGTAGTCGGAAAAAATGGGAGGACAAGTGGACGTATCCGCTTATATTTTTTATAAATAATTCGATAGTATTACTAAAAGATAAATTCATAAAAAGAATTATATGTTTCTGAAGGGAAAAAATATAAGCAAAAATAAATTTTTTGTTTAAACCACACAGGTACCGCAAAATCTTAGTGTAATTGGTTCTACAAAGGTTGGAACTTCACGATAAAAATATTTTTATCGTAAAGCTAAGATGTCAAACTTAATAATATTGCAAAAATTTTAGATTTTGGAAATATCTACCCAATTCACATCTCTTTACGAAAACGATTGATAACCAAAAAATTAATCTTATATCAGGGAATATTTTATATTATTCACACTACACTTTAGACGCTACATACCTTATTGGAAAGGTAATTTCATGCTGATTCCGATTTTAGAATTATCTGTCCACTCATTTGTAAAAAAATTTGAAATTTGAATGTTTTAATTTTTTTTTTTTTTTGGTACATGAAAAATTCGGTTACCTCTCATATGCGCTCATATGCTAAAGTTTTTTTTTATTTTTTAAAGCAAAATACATTTGTGAAATGCTTAATACAAATTGCCTGCATATTCGTGTCTAAGCAGAAGTTAAAAACCATAATGTTAAATAATAGTAATTTAGATTATTGAAAGAAAGTTATTTTGAAGCCATTTGTAGCTAAAATCTAAAGATGTGAGCAAAAAATCTGCACCGGAATTCCGAGTTATTGTATAAAAATTTTTGGTTATAGTCTATTTTTTTTTTTTTTTTTTTTTTGAAGAGTTGGGTAAAAGTCAGTCGTTACATTAAATTAAAAGCTAGTCATTTTAAGTGCTCAGTGCGTATATTGTCATTGCGGGCAATTTTAACAGTACTCGTACCTTGAAAGAAACTTCATAATCCTACCTTTGTGTAGTTTTCTACTTATTGCATGTTTTTGTATGGAAATAGGTTTATGTTGTAATCAAAAATTTCTTTATTTAAATAACAATCAGTTTTACGTATGTCTTTACGTATAAAGTGATGAATTAGGTATAGTTCTACATATTTTCTATACACGGTTTGGTTTTGCTGAGCCTTGCAAACGTTTATTTTTCGCAAAGACAGCAAGCTAGTTATAATTTGCTTTCTACTTCTTTTCTTGCTCGTAACATGCATCTTTTTTTCCAAATAATGGAACGCGCGAGATAGAATTTAGTTCAGGTATATTCGACCACACAGAAGTAGCATATATATCTCGTTTTCTCTGCGCCATGTACGGTTGGGGAAGAGCAAGTCCCAGATCACGGCAAAACAAACGATGCTTTGCATGTTTTTGTTTTTCTGGCTAACTAGGGTTAATTCTAAAAGTATATGAAAGTTTGTATTAAGTTCAATAAATAATCAGGGCTGATATGTAAATCATGTTACTAAATACAACAATATCCAGAAATCATTTTATCAACTGTTTCAACTTCACCCTTAGTTCGGTTGTAATATGATATTATTTCTAGTAGCTTCTTTTAAACAGTCTCGACTTCTGACGTGTTGCGAAGAGTACTCTAGGAAACAAGTGTAGTATCTTTATTAAGTACGAATTTATACTGAAAAAGTGGAGCCTCTTTGCATTGGAATCGAGCGCTTGTTCTTTCGCATTGTTCCAACCATGAGCAAGTTGTTTTGTAGTAATTTTTGACCCAACTCATAAGACGTGAAGAATTTGTACATTGTAGCGTTATGAACTTTTAGGCCAAGCAACGGATGCAATATGCCTCGTTGGCCTTGATTTTTTCTGGAGCAGTTTCAGGAGCTTTCCTAAGGTATGGTTGTATTTTCCAGACATAGAAGGTTTTTGCACATACGAGTACGCAAAATATCAAACCATATCTCTCTGGTTTGCTTTGTCTAAATTCACAACCTCCATGGAAACCAGATAGCTCTTGAAGTACTCAAACTCTTTTTTCGAAATCATTTTTCTGAAAATAAGCGGACCGAAAGTGACACCGATCAGCTTATTATTCATATTATTAATTACTTGTGGACGCCAGCCAATATCAAAACAACCAAATACACATGAAGCATCGACTTCTTCATGATTTTAATTCTTTAGCCCACCAAATGCATTCGTGTTTTCGAAAATGGTTTACTCAATATGCGATGGAAAAAGTTCAAGAAAGCATCCTTGATATTATTCACGTTTGTGTCTTGCTGTTTGCATAGCTGTTGCGCTCCAAAACCTTTTGCCATTTGAGACAAACATAGGCTCAATATCAACAAAATCAGCACCGACATCAACTTCAGCACCAAAACTCCATGGCCTACCAAGAATCATATAATATGAGGATGTGCAAACTGAATTTGCTTCATGGAAGCCAAATTTGATTTCGTTGTAAACATGTTTCGTTTTTATACCCTATACCACTATGTGGTTTGGGTATAATGACTTTGTGCTGCTGTTTGTAACTACCAAAAATATTTGACCTTGACCCATCTTTTATTATACCGATCGAATCAGAATCACTATCTGATTCGATTTAACGATGTCCGTCCGTCCGTCCGTCTGTGTGTCCATGTAAAGCTTGTAGTCAAACTGCAGGTCGCAAATATGAATATATTTTGACGAAATTTGGTATATAAGCTTCTATCAGCCATGGGATGAACGCCATTGAAATTGGTGGGAATCGGTCCTTGTTCAGACCTAGCCCCATAGAAATAACCCCTATGAAATCAACATAAATTGCCATAAGATCCAAATTATCATATAAGTCTTATTCAAATTGGGTTTGTATGTGTTTATTACATCCATTAATCAGTAGTCCCAAAATTATCTATATGGGACAACTCTTAGTCATAGGCCCCATATACAGCAGCTTCACGATCTTCACTTAAATCTATCAAAAAACAAAAATATTGCACTGATTCTTCTCAAATTTTGTTTGTAACGGGTGATTTTTTAAGAGCTTGATAACTTTTTAAAAAAAAAAAACGCATAAAATTTGCAAAATCTCATCGGTTCTTTATTTGAAACGTTAGATTGGTCCATGACATTTACTTTTTGAAGATAATTTCATTTAAATGTTGACCGCGGCTGCGTCTTAGGTGGTCCATTCGGAAAGTCCAATTTTGGGCAACTTTTTCGAGCATTTCGGCCGGAATAGCCCGAATTTCTTCGGAAATGTTGTCTTCCAAAGCTGGAATAGTTGCTGGCTTATTTCTGTAGACTTTAGACTTGACGTAGCCCCACAAAAAATAGTCTAAAGGCGTCAAATCGCATGATCTTGGTGGCCAACTTACCGGTCCATTTCTTGAGATGAATTGTTCTCCGAAGTTTTCCCTCAAAATGGCCATAGAATCGCGAGCTGTGTGGCATGTAGCGCCATCTTGTTGAAACCACATGTCAACCAAGTTCAGTTCTTCCATTTTTGGCAACAAAAAGTTTGTTAGCATCGAACGATAGCGATCGCCATTCACCGTAACGTTGCGTCCAACAGCATCTTTGAAAAAATACGGTCCAATGATTCCACCAGCGTACAAACCACACCAAACAGTGCATTTTTCGGGATGCATGGGCAGTTCTTGAACGGCTTCTGGTTGCTCTTCACTCCAAATACGGCAATTTTGCTTATTTACGAAGCCATTCAACCAGAAATGAGCCTCATCGCTGAACAAAATTTGTCGATAAAAAAGCGGATTTTCTGCCAACTTTTCTAGGGCCCATTCACTGAAAATTAGACGTTGTGGCAGATCGTTCGGCTTCAGTTCTTGCACGAGCTGTATTTTATACGGTTTTACACCAAGATCTTTGCGTAAAATCTTCCATGTGGTCGAATAACACAAACCCAATTGCTGCGAACGGCGACGAATCGACATTTCACGGTCTTCAGTAACACTCTCAGAAACAGACGCAATATTCTCTTCTGTACGCACTGTACGCATTCGTGTGGTTGGTTTAATGTCCAATAAAGTAAACTGAGTGCGAAACTTGGTCACAATCGCATTAATTGTTTGCTCACTTGGTCGATTATGTAGACCATAAATCGGACGTAAAGCGCGAAACACATTTCGAACCGAACACTGATTTTGGTAATAAAATTCAATGATTTGCAAGCGTTGCTCGTTAGTAAGTCTATTCATGATGAAATGTCAAAGCATACTGAGCATCTTTCTCTTTGACACCATGTCTGAAATCCCACGTGATCTGTCAAATACTAATGCATGAAAATCCTAACCTCAAAAAAATCACCCGTTATATGTATATTTTTACAAAATACAAGAGACCATACCAAACATGGTCAGGATCGGTCCATTTTTGGGCCTAGGCCCCATATAGATATAACATCCGATATGAATTTTTTCATATCTGCAGCCAAAAAAATTAGGAAAAATCCCACTCAAATTTGGTTTATGCTTATTTTCTATATCCAGTTAGTTGGGTCTGAGAGATTGGGTCTCTAAACGCATGGTATAGGGTATCATATAGTCGGCTTCAAACACACAAAATTTGGCATCGCCAATAAAATTGGCCTGACGCAACAAAAGTTGGCTTCCTATACAAAAAAAAAAAAATATTTTCAAATATAAAAGGTTTCAGATAACAACATTTTAGACAGAGTATATCGAATCAAAGATATAAGATATAATTGTAAAAAAAATGGTTGTAGCTGCGTGCGTAGAGCGCTGGCCTTAGAGCTTTTTCGCCGATGTTCGAATCCCTTATAAAAATAAATATTTTATTAATTCATTTTTTTTTAAATAACATTTTTTATTTAATCGAGACTTATAAAAGAAAAATCAATTCTTTAAAGGGAATCAATTATTAAAAAATAAAAAAAAATTATTTAATACAATAATAAATGTTCTTTACATAATACATAAAAGTTTTTATTAAATCTAAACTTATATCAAAAAATGTTTGTCAATAAATTAAATGGTTTTTTTTTATTTAAAAAAAGGAAGAAAACAAATAAAGAAATATTAAAAAAAAAGTTTTTTCATTAAATAATAAAAATTCTATATACATATGGGGGATTTCATGTCAAGTGTACCAACTTTTGAAACCGATGTCTTCCGAACGGGATGAAATTTGCACCAAGGTTAGTCCTATTGGATAGTAGTTTAGACACAATTTTTCAACAAGATCGGTCCAGATCTCTCTGAGTTAGAGGGGATCAAAATTTGACATTTTGGCCAAACAGGTGTTTTTCTCATCCATGTAACTTATTACCTATTGTTCCTAGAAAATTTCCTCCCAAAGAGTTTAGATAGCTATTTCTTCAGTATTTCGGAAAAAAATACTTCAAAAAAAAAAATTTTTTTTTAGACTTCTTTTTTGCTAAATTAAAGCATTTTTTGCCTTTTTTCAAAAAGGGCATCTTTTTTTATTTTTTTATTTTTTCATAAGAAAGCTTAGAATTTTTCCTTTAAGAGCTTTTTGGCCGCTTAGTGGGATCGGAGTAGGATATCTATCAAAAAAAATGTTTTGTAACTCAAGACAACGGTTTTTCAATTTTTCACAAATGCACTATTTTGAGTTTTTTCCGATTTGTGCCTAAAACCTTACAAATAAAACTTATACTGAGAAACTAGACAAACTAAACTTTCCGAAGGTATGTAACATACCTTCATAACATAACAGAAGAGAATGGTTATCTGTAACCTGAAAGAGTTATTTGCAACATTTCAATCTGAACACGAGGATGTTAGAATTGGCTTCACGAAATTAACCCAAATGAGGCCAAAACATTGCGTTTTGGCAGAAAGCAGCGGAACTCACACAGTATGCGTTTGAATTTACCATGAAAATGTTAAACTGATGTTGAAGGAAATCAACTTAAAGTATTTAACAGATGATTCGGCAGAAGATTTACACGATTACCGCGATTGCCTTAAATTGACTATGTGTCCTAATGCAACAACTTCTTGCCACTTAGGTGAATGTACCAATTGCCCGAAAACCACATTCATCAAAAAAAATTTAATCAACTCTTTAGATCGAGAATATATAGAGGAGGTCAAATTTGATTCTGGGATTCCGACTGACAGATGCACATTGAAAACAATCATTTTAAATGTGGGCGATTTTGTGGAAGAAATGTGTACAGGATTGCTAAACTTGAGAACCCATGACTTTTTAGTCGAAGAGCAATGGTCATTCTTCAAGGATTTGAAGATTCATTTGAAGTCTGGTGAATTCGCTATATCATATGATTTCGCAGAAAATCTACTTCCACTTCAATAACGGCCAAGCAACTATATTCACAGTAGTTATTTACAACATGAAAGATGAAAAACTGGAACATAAAAGTATGGCAATCATATCCGACGATTTCAAACATGATACCGTTGCAGTTTATGAGTACCAGAAGAGAGTGCTAAAATTTCTAAAATCTAAATTTACAGTAAGGAAGTATACTACGTTTCGGACGGAGCTCGTCAACATTTTAAAAACAAAAGTAGCTTGGCAAATCTTATGGCCCATGAAAAAGATTTTGGAATGCTAGCTGAGTGGCATTCTCATCCTACTGCTCATGGTAAAGGAGCATGTGATGGTATTGGAGTAAACCTTAAAAGAAATGCAGCGAAGTATAGCCTCCAGTGCTCTCATCAAGATCGCATCTTTGATGCGACTGCTTTATTCCATTGGGCAAAGAGTTATTGTAAAGAAACTAAAATAGTTTTTAGTAGCAAAGATGATCATCAGGAAACATTGAAAACACTGAAGAGCAGATTCGATGCTGCGATAGCAATCGATGGCACCGCTCAATACCATGCTTTTATACCGCTTGTCGATGGAAGGCCCAAGTTGAAAAAGTTTTCTGCCTCTATTCAATGCGATTTCTTTCCAAAGACAACAAATAAACCAGCAGCGAAATCAACAGCTGAATCTAGTAACGCCAAGAAAGGATTGACAAAAAAACGCAGTAAATAAAGTCGACAAAAAAGCTGGATGAAAGACTGGGTATTTAAAAATTTACAAGACTTAAATACTTCATCAGCTACAATAAATTAAGTATAAAAATAGTTATGATATAAATGGATCTAATGCAATTAAGATTAAATTTTAATAAATTATTTATCTTTTTATTTTTAATATTATTATTATTATACGTTAATTTAATTATTATTAAAAATATATAAAAAATAATTTTTCAACATTTCTATAGAAAAAAAGCGATTTTTTCCTGAGGTTAACATATTCTGAGTAATACAGTATCGAGGGTATAAAATTTTAGTTAGGTATGTTATATACCTTCGGAAAGTTTAGTTTGTCAAGTTTCACAGTATAAGTTTTATTTGTAGAGTTTTAAACACAAATAGGAAAAAATTCAAAATAGTGCATTTGTGAAAAATTGAAAAACCGTTGTCATGAGTTACAAAACATTTTTTTTGATAGATATCCCACTCCCATCCCACTAAGCGACCAAAAAGCTCTTAAAGGAAAAATCCTAAGCTTTCTTATGAAAAAAACAAAAAAAAAAAAAAATGACCTTTTTGAAAATAAAGCCAAAAAAATGCTTTAATTTAGCAAAAAAAAAAGTCTACAAATTTTTTTTTTTTTTAAGTATTTTTTTCCGTAATACTGAAGAAATAGCTATCTAAACTCTTTGGGATAAAATTTTCTAGGAACAATAGGTAATAAGTTACATGGATGAGAAAAAACACTTGTTTGGCCAAAATGTCAAATTTTGATCCCCTCTAACTCAGAGAGATCTGGACCGATCTTTTTGAAAAATTGTGTCTAAACTACTATCCAGTAGGACTAAAAATTGCAAATTTCATCCCGATCGGAAGACATCGGTTTCAAAAGTTGGTGCACTTGACATGAAATACCCCATATAACAAATGTTGTTTATCGTATTTTCTACAAATTTTTACGTTCGGCAATATTTGTATTATATCCATGAATACAATCAAATGTATATACATAAATATAAATATTAAAAAACAAAACATGTTTACACTGAAATTAAATTTGGCTTCCATGAAGCAAATTCAGTTTGCACATCCTTATACTATATGATCCTTGGCCTACCATTTACAAAATATCCTGCTTTCTTTTTACAGTTGGCGCACAAAGTACTATTTTCATACAACTTTCCAATACCGAGCAGAAAACTACACCAAGCACACCAAATTGAAGTTGTCGAAAAACAACGATCCATGTATGATTTGAATCTTAGAAGTAATCCATTTCGGTTCATCTACATGATAAGGAAAAATCAAGAAAATGGATAACCAAACTTTAACAGTTTTAGAGATTTTTGCAAAAAAAAAAAAATAAAAAAATTTTGTTTTCTACACCAAGGTAGGACTACGGTTAAGCATTTTGGTTATACCGTTTTTTTTGTTTTTGAAGATTTGATTCAAAATAAAACTTCCCATTGAAACTAGCAGATTCCAGCCCTTGAAATTCGAGCGCAAATTCTAGAAAATTTTATTTTTTTTAATTAAGTACCCTAAAAGTATGCCAATCAATTATAGCCAGTTCACAAATCAACACAAAAACAAGTAAGAAAATTATAGTCGGTCTAGACCGATACCGTATACCATGCGTTTAGAGACCCTATCTCTTAGACCCAACTAACTGGATATAGAAAATAAGCATAAACCAAATTTGAGTGGGATTTTTATTAATTTTTTCGGCTGCAAATATGAAAAAGTTCATATCGGATGCTATATCTATATGGGGACTAGGTCCGAAAATGGACCGATCCTGATCATGTTTGGTAAAGTCTCTTGCATTGTGCAAAAATATATACAAACAAAATCTGAGAAGAATCAGAGCAATATTTTGGTTTTTTAATAGATTTAAGTGAAGATCGGGAAGCAGCTCTATATGGGGCCTATGACTAAGAGTTGTCCAATGGGGATCATTTTTGGACTACTGATTAATGAATGTAATATATACATACAAACCCAATTTGACTAAGATTTGTATGATAATTTGGATCTTATGGTAATTTATGTTGATTTCATAGGGGTCATTTGTATGGGGGCTAGGTCTGAACATGGACCGATTCTCACCAATTTCAATAGCGTTCATCCCATGGCCGATAGAGGATTAAATACCAAATTTCATCAAAATATATTAATATTTGCGACCTGCAGTTTGATTACAAGCTTTACATGGACACACAGACGGACGGACGGACATCGTTAAATCGAATCAGATAGTAATTGTGATTCGAGCGGTATAATTAAAGATGGGTGTAGGTCAAATATTTTTGGTTGTTACAAACAGCAGCACATAGTCATTATACCCAAACCACATATTGGTATAGGGTATAAACAAACTCATTTTTATTATAAACCCATTAACAAATTTAATAAACACACCCATAGCATTGTATAATTATACCCTATAATCAAACTGCAGGTCGCAAATATGAATATATTTTGATGAAATTTGGTATATAAGCTTTTATCGGCCATGGGATGAACGCTATTGAAATTGGTGAGAATCGGTTCATGTTCAGACCTAGCCCCCATACAAATTACCCCTATGAAATCGACATAAATTGCCACACGATCCAAATTTCATATAGATCTTACTTACATTTTTGTTTTATATGCATTCATTACGTCCATTCGATCCCTTTGGCGCCATATAGAGGTGATTCCCGATCTTCACTTAAACCTATTAAAAAACAAAAATATTGCACTGATTCTTCTCAGATTTTGTTTGTATATGTTTTGCAAAATACAAGAGACTTTACCTAGTTTGGACCTAGTTCCCATATAGATATAGCATCCGATATGAACTTTTTCATATCTGCAGCCAAAAAAATTAATAAAAATCAGACTCAAATTTGGTTTTTGCTTATTTTCTATGTCCAGTTAGTTGGGCCTAAGAGATAGGGCATGGTATAGGGTATCATATAGTCGGTCTAGACCGACTATAATTTTCTTACTTGTTTTATGTATGTGTTAGTAGCAACTTTAAATGCAATTTACTAAAAATAAAGGAAAAAATTTAAGAATTTGTAATTCTGCAAAACGCCTAAAAAGTAATACCTTTCAAATAATATACGTCTTTTCAAAATAGGGAAGAAATCGCCTAGCCTATTAATATTATAGATATAAATATTTTAAGTGTTCATTGGGTCAATTAATTAATACCTACTGTATATTGAAAGTGGTAGGAAAATACAAACTATTACTATTATATACGAACAAATTATAAATTTTCTGAAGAAACTATAAAATATACTGTGAATAATATTAAAAAAAAAAACTTTATTACAAAACTTTAAAAAAATTGGATATTCTCAAAACTCTGGAAGATTCCCAGAATGGTGGATCATTCGACGAATTAGAGGCGTTAAGTGTATTTAGTGATCTAGACCTGACAAAACCGCAATACATTTATTTAAGAAATCTTATAATGGAAAAAAATTTACTGTTCTTCCTCAATTTTTTTAAAATTCAGCAAGAAAAAAAAAATTTTTTGCTTTCCTCCAGCATCACTTGAAGTAACGAATGCTAATGATGGCGTAAGATATTTACAAGATCTGTTAGATTACACAACAATCAGGATTTTAGTGATTGATGCTGTGGATAACAAGAACTTTACAATCCTATATCTCTACTCTATATGGGGTTGTGATAGTTCGTCAGCTCAACCAGAATATAAACAAATGCTTCCAAATCTTTAGTATTTATTAAACTTCTAAACAAAGAAACAGGTGTTATAGTTTTAAAATCTAGTTTCTTCATCTGTTCGATATTGTCGCCCCATTTCAATAGAACTTTCAAAGAATCCCCTTCTAAAACCATAGAAGTGGTAGATAATATTGAAACTCAAATAAAGTTATTGTCACCACCTATAATTTCAAAGAACGAACAGAATGTAGCACAGTGAACATTTTTTAACATAGAGATTTCCAAAAATGGCCAGTAAAGATATATTTATTCTATTTTAATTTGTTATACAAAAAACTTAACATTTATTTCAAAATTCAAAATTAGAATGAACAAAATGAAAATTATTGACATAAAGAAAACTCAAAGGTATTAAATTATATAAGAATATTTTGAGCAAACAAACAAGTTTTAACAAGTGTATAAATAATAAAACAAATGTAGTGATGGACACTACATAACATCCTCCCTCGGAAAACAATTATAAATTTATGTTATTTCATAAGTAATTTTAGAATGGTTCTTGCTCTGGATAAATGGGTCAACTTGATTTATAAAAGCAGGTTTTATCAAATCGATAGAAACTGATCGAGTTGAGTTACCATATTGAATTTTAAAAGTTTTGTCACTTCTTTCTAAAACTTTATATGGACCTTCGAAAGGAGCAGTTAATTTTGTTGGTTGTATAATTTTAATAAAAACATATTCACAATTCTTTAAAGATTTTGGCATGTAATATCTTTCTTTGTTATGATATAATACCTCACTTTTAACTTCAGAAAAATGTTCTCTTAATTTGGAGAGCAGGAAATCAGAAGATATGTTATCTTTAGATTCCACAACTAGTTCACCCGGAATTCGTAAGCATTGTCCATAGACCAATTCTGCAGGTGAACATTTCAAATCCTCTTTAACGGATGTGCGAATGCCTAACAATATTAGTGGAAGCTTCTCTGACCATATTTTAACATTGTTACTCGTTAAAATTGAAGTTTTAAGTTGGCGATGAAATCGCTCAACCAACCCATTAGCTTGAGGGTGATAAGCAGAAGTATGAATTTTATGAGATCCGAGTAGAGTTGTCAATTCGCTAAAACATCTGGACGTAAATTGGGAACCTCTGTCTACAGTTAATTTTAAAGGAATTCCGAATCTAGGTACATAATTGTAAACAAATGTCTTAGCAATGGTCGAGGCAGAAATATCTTTAAGAGGATAGGCGTCTGGCCAGCGAGAAAATCTATCGATAATTGTTAAAATGTACCTGAAATAATTCGATAAAGGAAGAGGTCCAACAATATCCATATGGATATGCTCGAAACGTCCTTTTGGTACTTCGATGGGTTGAATGGGAGATTTTGTATAAACATTAATTTTATTTTTCTGACATATTAGACAATCTCTAGTCCAGTTGTTAATATCTTTTTTCATAAAGGGCCAAAAATATTTATTAACTAATAATTTTCTAGTGGCTCTGATTCCCGGATGTGATAAAGAATGAATTTTGTTGAAAACAATTTTCCTAAGAGAGACTGGTAAATAGGGACGATAAGAACTGCCAGAAATATCACACCACAGATTAAAACTTCTTCCGGGTATAAGAATTTCTTTAAGATTATACTTCTGATTTCGAGTCGATATAATAGTTCTTAATACATCATCATTTCGTTGTTCCAAGGATAATTGGTTGAGATTAATATCTTCTGAGTGTAATGAACAAATTTCTGGTAAACGAGATAATGAATCAGCAACTATATTGTCCTTTCCGGAAATATGTCGGATATCATTAGTAAATTGCGCAATGAATTCTAAGTGTCGTGTTTGACGAGGTGATTTATCAGACTTTGAATTAATAGCGTTAATTAATGGTTTGTGATCAGTGAAAATAATAAATTCTCGTCCCTCTAAAAAGTGACGGAAATGCTTAATTGTAAGATAAATGCCTAAAAGTTCTCTATCAAATGTTGAATACTTCATTTCAGTAGAACTTAATTTACGTGAGAAATACGCTAAAGGTTCTAAATGATCACCGGAATATTGTTGGAGAACAGCTCCGACAGCAACAAGAGAAGCATCAACAGCAATAGATAATGTGGAGTTTTTATTAAAATGATTTAACAATGTTTTCTGCGCAAATTTATTTTTAACATCTCTAAATGCGTTTAGTGTGTCTTTTGTCCAACAAATATCTTTAATTTTATGTTTATTCGCTTCAGTAATTATTTTGTGTAAAGGAATAAGAAATTTAGCTAATTGTGGAACATATCTATGGTAATAATTGATTATACCTAAAAACTGATGCAGTTTTTTTACTGTCTTAGTTATATCATATTCTAAAATTGTTTCAATTCTAGATTTGGAAGGACATATACCGTATTCTGAAATATTATAACCTAAGAATTCAAGTTCAGATACACCAAAAATGCACTTGGATGGTTTAATATTTAAACCATATTTATCAAGTCTTTTAAAAACTTGGTGTAAATGATGAATATGTTCTTCCTCATTTTTACTAGCTACTAAAATATCATCGACATACGTGAACACAAAATCTAGCCCATCAAATACTTCGTTAATGAATCTTTGAAATGTTTGTGCGCTATTACGAAGGCCAAATGGCATACGAACAAATTCATACATACCAAAAGGAGTAGTGATGGCAGTTTTATGTATATCTTCATCAGCCATAGGTATTTGATGATAGGCACGTATGAGATCGATTTTGGAAAACAGTTTTCTATTAACTAAGTCGATATTTATGTCGTGAATATGAGGAAGAGGAGAGCGGTCTGGGATAGTTGAACAGTTTAAACGTCTGTAATCTCCACATGGTCTCCAATCGCTAATTTCCTTCTTTGGGACCATGTGGAGGGGTGAACACACAGAGGAATTAGAAGAACGACAAATGCCTAATTTAACTAAATTGTCGAATTCCTTTTTAGCAATTCTAAATTTTATCGGATCTAATCTTCGGGGTTTACTAAATGGCAGAAAGCCTGTAGTCTGAAGTTTATGGACAGTATTGTGTGTTACAATTTTCTTATAATCTGGTTCACAAATTACTGAAGGATATTCTGATAGAAGAGTTGACTATTTGCAATCAATATTATTCATTTTTAAAGAAAATATATTAGAAAATCCTAAGTGTGCTGCAGATATTACTTTATTTGATGAGTTAATTAATTTTCTATTTTTGATATCTACTAATATACCAAATTTTTCTAAAAAATTTGCTCCAATGATTGGGATATTAATGTTAGCCAAAATAAAAGGAAAAGTAAAATTTGCTTTGAAACCCAAATCAATATTAAAATTTTGATAGCCAAAGGTACGAATTGGTGTACCATTTGCAGCCGAGAGAAATATGTTACATTTTTTCTTTTCACCCTTGAATTCTTTGACTGGAAATACGGAAACTTCTGCTCCAGTATCTATCAGAAATTTTAACCTGCTATTTTTATCAGTGACAAACAGACGACGTGAATTAAGTAACGAATTTCCATTATGAGTCGTCGGCAAAATGGATCGATTTAGTTTAAAAGTTTCGACTGCAAGTTCCTAAAAAATGAACATGATTCTTCGCATTTGAGAGCTTTTTTACCAAAACGAGAATGATACCAACAAACATATTCGTTTTTTTTATTATGAAAAGAACGATTAGGATTTTTAGAAAAATTTTTTGAATTAGAATTAGTGGTATTTATCTTATTTAACGCGTCAATATTTAAAGTTAATTTGTCTATGTTTTCATTTAATTTTGAGGTCAATTCTGTAAAATTCTGAAGAAGATTAACTTGTGAAATTTCAGTTGAGTTAATAATTGATGTACTTGGATTAGATAACTGAAAAATTTTATCTGCTAAAATAACTTTTTCATCAATTGATGGTATACGAGAAGATGTTAAATGAAGTTGAACATTTTGAGGTAATTTTCGTAGCCAAAATTTAAAAATCAATTCACGAGAAACGAATGAAAGTGGTCCCGCTAATATTGTTAGTTCACGAAATAAATCTGATGGTTTTCTATCACCTAATTGGGAATCTGACAATATTGCTTCTAGTCTACTTTCTTCACTAAGAGAAAATCTTTTGCAAAGTGCTTCTTTAACAGCATCATATTTTTGAGTTACAGGAGGATTTTGAACTATATCTAATATTTTTAAGATAGCATCTTGAGACAAAGATGTAATAATGAACTGATACTTAGTATCATCATTTGTAATGTTATGTAATTGAAATTGTAAATCAACTTGAAGAAACCATGCTTCTGGAACTGAAGACCAAAATTGAGGAATTTTTAAATTTGATATTGGACTAAAAGTACGTGGACCTGAATTAACAGTTGTTTGATTTTCATTGTCATTATTTATTGTTGTGTTAGTTGGAGGATTTTGTGCTGGAAGAGCATCAAGAAAATTATCATCTTGAGAGCGTGTAAGAACCATTTTTGGTAGGTAATTTAAGAAGAAATTAATATGTTTCAGAGGGAAGTTACATAAGTTAAAAGTTAAAAATAAGTAATGCGAAAATTAAACGACGAAAAACGTAATAACAATAGTTTGAAAGTTAAATAACAAGAAGTAAAGTAACTTATCAATTTTGACAGCCAGATGTAGATTAGATGATTGACCAAAACAGGGTTAAGTTGATTGTAGATGGTTGGATGATTGACCAATATAGGATTGAGTTGATTGCAGATGGTTGAATGATTGACCAATATAGGGTTAGGTTGATTATAGATGACTTGATGGATTAAAGATGGATTGAATTTGATATCATTTGTATTAGATGTCTCCAAAACATAGTTTGATAATAAATTTGCGTATATTGAGTATTTGTCGTTGCGTATAAGGTGCTGTATTCGCACTATTTTCGCCACACTGCACTGTTTTCAGTCGCACCAAAGATTACAAATGATAGTTCTTGTTGTACGAAATTTTAAATTGTATGCAGCTCTTCATTTATTGATTAAAGATGTATTTGATTTTAAGGTTCTTAATTGCAGGATCGCCAATAAAGATATATTTATTCTATTTTAATTTGTTATACAAAAAACTTAACATTTATTTCAAAATTCAAAATTAGAATGAACAAAATGAAAATTATTGACATAAAGAAAACTCAAAGGTATTAAATTATATAAGAATATTTTGAGCAAACAAACAAGTTTTAACAAGTGTATAAATAATAAAACAAATGTAGTGATGGACACTACAGCCAGCATTAACTGAACAACATAAAACAATAAAGAAGCTAAAAAAGCGAATATACCAAAGCGTTTTCGTGAAGGGTTGGGATTAATTATTGATAAACCAAAGTAAGTGGTAACAGCAATGAAGGCATACTGAAAAAAGGTGTAAATTCTTCTAATGAAGATGTTTTCGACAGACTTCAATTTACCTCTGATCCCTATGTTACAAGTATCATAAAACCATCCGCCCAACTTGCAAAAGATGTGGATAAAGATACAATTAAACTGATTAATATAGCAATCAAATCTTTGTAGTTACACTTTATCGAACAGAATGTTTTTTTAAGTTAACTTTTAAATATAGGCATAAAAATATAAAATAAAATATAAACTTCATACCTATTTCTCTAAATAATTTGCTTATATTCAAGTAAGTAATAGCAAATATATTTAGGATTATCAGTGCAAAATTACAGCGTTCTGTCCCTGAGAACAAAAAAGTTACAGATTTTTGAAGCGACAATGGCAAAAATTTTGCAATGTGTACCTTTAATATTTTCAATTTTTTAGTGTTTGTTCACAGGCCAAATGCTGAACGCTGCGATTGTCCAACGACAAACTCAAACGCTACAATACAGGGTTTGTACTCCAAATTCAGCCTTTTGCACTTCAAATTCACCTTTTTGCTAATAAATTTCATCTTTTTGCAAATCAAATTCACCTTTTGCAAATCATTTTCACCCAATAGGAATATTGTTTAAATGCTATAAAACTTTAAGAATAAATACTATGTGAAAAAGGTATATAGACAAAATCATTTATTTTTTACAAATTCAAAAATAAATTATATTAACAATGTTAAAAATTTAAATTGGAAATATATAAAAATATTTTATTCAATAACTTTATAATGGTTCTACTGCAGTCGCGGACGGCAATTGCATACATATATGTTCTTAATAGTTATAGCAATCTGTGGGACCAGCAGTTTCAGTTTTATTTTAGAAAATACTGCGTCGATTGGGTTGAGCATTGGAGAACAAGGCGGTAGGAAAACTAATGTGTGCCTAGTCTGTTCAACCAGATTGCGTACCTATTGCGTCTTACGGAGACTTACGTTGTCCATAATTAACCCCGCTTCCATACTATTATTTTCTTCCAATTTTTCAAACAATCCAATTACAAACTCGCAAAAAAAATTGAGTTGAAATTGGAGTGTGCAGTTATTTACTGAAATAATATTCCCTGGATATTCAATGGAGCAATTAATAAAACATTGCGTTATCTAACCGTTGATACAATTATATTGGGTGAAATTGATTTGCAAAAATGTGAATTTGATTTGCCCGACGTTGAATTTAATTTGCAAAAAGGTGAATTTGAAGTGCAAAAAACTGAATTTGAAGTGCAAATCCTGTAGCGTACTGTTCCTTGGACAAATACACTACCTCGTAATGAATGCTTAATTCATTAGGCAAACACAAAAGGCAGAATTGGTCTTGACGTTATGTTCTGTTACGAATCAGCTGATCTGTTTCCACTTAATGGCGTATGTGGCGTAAATTTTTCTGTTAACGTTCAGTTTCGTGCTGAATAAACCTGTTGAATTTAGAATATTAGAATATTCAAATAAATATGAATATAAATATAATATAATGAGAAGTTAATTATTTTAGTTGAGCAAAAATGTATTTTGTAAATTAAAATTCGACAAAACCTACAAGCTGCCACAAAAATGGGGTATGTGGTAGTAAATATCAATAGGACTGGGGATGCGAGGTAAGTTATATTTATATACATAAAAAATAAAAAATATAAAAAACCTACTAAAAATAATTAATTTAAAAGGGAAACATTGTTTTAAGGGGGGGGGGGGGGGGGCATTAAGGTTTTAATATCTCTTCAAGTAAATCGGAGCAAAACTAAAGAAGATACAGCACTTCCAGGGACCGGCCCCACACAATATATCGTATATAAATCAGTTTTTAAAAAACTTTAAATCGATTTTCTCGCAAGCAACATATTTGAAATCCGTGAACATTATAACTCAAAATCTACTTAAACGATTCTTTTAACATTTTGTAGACTATTTCTACACTGTTTCTTGCTCTTGTTAACCCTGCTGTTAGGTTAAGCCCATTTGGTCCAATTTTTGGATTGTTTCCTTTGTAATTTTTGAACGGTGACATATAGTGACTTAATTTTTTTAACTCACGTGGTCTTTTTATAAAACCATGTTATATACAACAAGTAAGAAAATTATAGTCGGTCTAGACCGACTATACGATACCCTATACCATGCGTTTAGAGACCCTATCTCTCAGGCCCAACTAACTGGACATAGAAAATAAGCATAAACCAAATTTGAGTGGGCTTTTTATTAATTCTTTCGGCTGCAGATATGAAAAAGTTCATATCGGATGCTATATCTATATGGGGACTAGGCCCAAAAATGGACCGATCCTGACCATGTTTGGTAAAGTCTCTTGTATTTTGCAAAAATATATACAAACAATATTTGAGAAGAATCAGTGCAATATCTTTGTTTTTTGATAGATTTAAGTGAAGATCGGGAAGCAGCTCTATATGGGTCCTATGACTAAGAGTTGTCCAATAGGGATAATTTTTGGACTACTGATTAATGGATGTAATATATACATACAAACCCAATTTGACTAAGATTTGTATGATAATTTGTATATTATGGCAATATATGTTGATTTTATAGGGGTCATTTGTATGGGGGCTAGGTCTGAACATGGACCGATTCTCACCAATTTCAACAGCGTTCATCCCATAGCGGATAAAAGGCCAAATACCAAATTTCGTCAAAATATATTCATATTTGCGACCTGCAGTTTGATTACAAGCTTTACATGGACACACAGACGGACGGACGGACGGACGGACGGACGGACGGACATCGTTAAATTGAATCAGATAGTGATTCTGATTCGATCGGTATAATTAAGGGTGGGTGTAGGTCAAATATTTTTGGTTGTTACAAACAGCAGCACAAAGTCATTATACCCAAACCACATTGTGGTATAGGGTATAAAAATTCAAGGTTCTGACTTAAAACAGGACTGAGAAAAATAAAAAATTACGAATCTTAGGTTAAGGGACCATTTGGTCCATAGTATATTTTCATTGATTTTTAGCAACATGTTTTTCGGTTAGCTTTGCAAATAAACTTGCTGCAAATGGAGCATTTTGTATCAGACTTAGACTTGCAGCAACTACAAATTCCACGCTTTCGAGCCCCTGAATTAGAAGTGTTATTTGAAGAGGCCACTGGAACTATGCATGGTGATCGTATTTCAGTCAATAACTGTGCTGAGAACTCTTGTCGAGGTAATCTAGTCCGTTTCATCATATACGCGTTAGCCAGAGAAAGTGCTAGTTGCCGCAAAAACTCAGGTCTCCTGCGATTCCGATCAGCTGGAGCCCATGAAACATCAATTTCAGAATATATTATGTACGCATTCAATGCGGATATATCAAGTATGTTTGCAAATACAATGTGTGGCCATCGGTTTGTTTTGCGTTTTGTGCTGTAGGAACCAACCATTTGATCAGCAGTATCTACGCCACCTAAAAGAGATGAAGTATTAGAAACTATAGGAGAACATTAAACTAACATACCTTTCGTTAAATTTTAATACGAAACAATCTCTGGTTTTTTCTTCAATCCACTGTCAGCAACTGCAACTGTCTTATGCATTGAACTAATCAATATTGTTGCTTTGTTCTTGTGGCTGATGTATGATACTAATGTCGCAATGCCATCGAATGCAAATGTAGAATGGTACAAAGGGAGTTTTTTGACAGTCAGCAATTTCGGAGGAATGAATGTTTTAAATTGATTAATTTATTGAGCTAATAAGGCCTAAAGTGTTCAGTGTAAATAAAACAAAGTTTCTTTACATATTTTCCGACGTTTCGTCTATATTTGTAGACTTTATCAAGGAAGTCGTCTTTTTAATGGTAAAAAACAATACATTAATATAATAAAATACACCAAATAACGATTAAACTTACAATATGAAACTATTTTCCTTCACATTGAAACGGAATTGTACATAAAACAAAAAAACATAAAAACATGAATTTAAATAAATACACAAAACTTAAACTAATATCACAGAAAAGTTTTACTTAATAGCAACTCTATAACTGGCGCTTATATTGTTTGTGTCTTCTTTAGTGTTCATTGTTATTCCTATGTTTTGTTGTATTCGTAGACTTTCTATTGTGAATCGTTTTTTCTCTATATTTTCTTTATCCAGTATGCGAATCCTGTCAAAATCAGCTGTGTGGCCTGTTGTTATTATGTGTTGTGCTAATGCAGTTGTTTCTTTGTTTTTAATTATGTCCATTTTATGTTCTCCTATTCCTGTTTCAAGTGTTCGTTTAGTTGTTCCTATATAAACCTGTTTACAGCTGTGATCTTCGTTGCCTTTGCATTTTATCTCATAAACAACGTTACTCTGTTGTTGTTTATAAATTGGCGCCTTGATGTTAGAGAAAATTGTATTGAGAGTTGAGTTTGGTTTATAAGCAAAACATATGTTTTCTGCTTGTATGGTTGTTCGTAGGCGTTTGTTGTCTGTTAAACCTGGAATATATTTAACACTGTAAAATTTTTTGTGTTGATCTAAAGTTGGTTTATGTATTGTAGGTGTTTTGTTTATATATAATTTTCTTTTCTTATCCGTGAGTATTTTAGCTATTGTTTGTATATTCTTCCTATGGAATTGTTGATCGCTTATATTTAATATTCTTGAAATGAAATTTTTCGCGGTATTTAAAATTTGGTTTTTGGGTTGCGTAGCATTAAAATTCATTAATCTACCTGATGATGTTTCTTTAGAGTACCAGTCAAAGATAATTTTGTTGTCAAACCTCTGTAGTTTAGAGTCTAAATAAGCGAGCGTTTCATCGGTTTCAATTTCAATTGTAAATTGGATTTTTGGGTGTTGTTTATTAAAAATGTTTAGGATCTCGTCTTTGTCGTCTATATTGATGATTGCCAAAATATCGTCAACATACTTTACTATGTATTTCAAATGTATGTTGTTACGTTTTAATTCTGCGATCGCGTCGTCTAGTAGGGAATCAAGGACTATGTCCGCAATAGTGGGGGAGAGTGGGTTACCCATTGGCATACCAAATATTTGATTAAAAATTGTTTTGTCGTAGATAAAATAATTGTTGTCTGTTAGACAAAATTGTAGTATTTTTAAGAACTTCGCGCTCGGAATTTTTGTAAAATTCCGTATGATGTTCCATTTTCCCATAATGTTCCTAATTGCAGTGTGAACGAGTATATTGGTGAATAAAGAAATAACATCAAAAGAGACTAATATTTCATTATCATGCAGATATAAGTTTTCCAGTTGTTTTTTCAGTTGTAAGGAGCTTTTGATATTATAATTTTCGGACGTAATATTTTATTTTAAATTTTCTTTCCTGAAGTTTTTTTACCAACTCAAAAGTGGAAAAAAAATTGTCGCATGTTATATTTTGCCCTTTCAAGCCTTCTGTTAGTTCCAATACAACGCGTTGCCCTTGGTTCTTTTCAGGCTGTGCATTTCTAGGCTTACCAAGGTATGGTTGTATTTTCCACACGTAGCCTGACTTAGAGCCCACCGATAACCAAAATTTCAAACCATATTTTGCTGGTTTTGATGGCAAAAACTGTCGAAAACTACATCGCCCCCTGAATGCAACAAGTTGCTCGTCAATGGTGAAATTTTCGTGACAATTGTAAAACTTTAGAAGAAGTTGTTTCCAACGGTCCCACAGTTCACGAGCAGGAGCAAATTATCGCAACTACGCATTTGTCGTCGACTCAAAACATAATCGAAATGGATGGCACCATTAATCATATGAAATGTATCTTCAGACATAATTGCTCGGAAAATGGGGCGACCAAATTTTGCATCAAATAAACCATGAACATCTTCATTTTTTCCACTTTCAGTAATAGATTTTATATTAGCCAACTATTTTGCTGAAATAAAAAAAAACAAGATTATACATACCGACATACGCTTGCAAGAATGAGCACAGCAATATATGCGCGCAATGCGTCTTCATCAATATCTTTCCACTTGCCACCAAACTTGACCCTGCCATACTTATTAGTATTTTCGATGATAATTCTTTCTATTGGAGGCGGAAAAAACAACAAAAAAACTGACAGAATGTCATTGCATCTGGGCACTGCAAATCGAGTTGGTCCTGGTTGTGTTGGGATAATATTCTCAGCCGTAGCTCCAATAGGTTGAGGTATTGGAGTGGCACTCCACACCATTTTGTTGTTAGCAATAAAAAACGGATCAACAGAACTACCTGCAGCTAGGACGGGTTCCCGTTCAGTATCTGTTTCAGAAGAACTTCTTTCGCTATTTTCTGAAATATAATCAAATTCCGAATCGGAAATATCGGAGTCATTTTCTGCATTGAGCAGTTCTCGTATCTGATCTTCGTTCAAGTTTGCCATGTCGTAAGTAAAACACGTCTGAACTATTGAAAACAACTCACAAAATGAAACAAGCAGTACAAATATTTGTGCTTCTTTACAACAAAAATCAAATAGGGGGATCACACAATCGTCTTTTACATATTTAATGTATGTTGATTAAAAAAAAAAACAAAAAAGGGTAATCCCACACCTGTTTTTTACATTAGCTGTTTATGTTGAATAAAGAAAAATGCAAAAAGGGGAATTTCACAATTGTGTTTTACATTAGCTATCCTGAGTAAAGAAAGATGCAGAAAGGGAAATCCCTCAACAAATTTTTACATTAACTGTGCTGAGTAGAGATTTGCTCTGGTCACGTGATTTGCGTGGTTCACGTGAATCACGCGTGCGCGTGAGTTATTTAAATTTTACTGACGTGAGTAGTGCGTTAGTAAAGAAAAATTCGAGTGAATGATTCATTAGAGATTATAAAATGGCTTGCGTGAGCGTGAGCCAAAATTCACTCACGCGCCCATCTCTTGCGTTGAGTAAAGCTTAAATTAATAATATTTAGGGAGAAGTGATCCATAATAGATACAAATATATGATTAAATAATTATTTTGTATGAATATTAAAGTATGGACCAAATGGTCCATTAACCTAATATTCGTAAGTTTTTTCTAACCTAACAGCAGGGTTAAGCTTCCTAGCCTTAAAGGTTGTTAAATGCAACCTTTCTGTTCAATATAATTCATGGTAATTTTAACTCCCAATTTCTCCTCAGCAGAATCAATATAAATACTTCACAGCGCACATCACGGTATTTCTAGTTCCTGATTATAAAGTATTTTCGCACAAATTATACTAACTCTCATCCTTTTCGACGAGTCTGTGTTGAATTTATAATATCATTGACTTTCAAAAAAGTTTACATTTGATTAAAAGGGATATAACACTTTATCTAAACAATATGTAATAAATTTTTAGTTTTGCTATAGTCAATTTTAAACTAATTTTATGTTAAATTTAATTCCATATTTCTTTACAATTGTTATTAATGTTAAATAGTCTGTAAGGATTATATATCCATAGACTAATAAATACACAAATAATTAAAATAAATAAATCACCAAGTAACCACAACGGGTTTTTTATTTTCCATTTTCTTCCCCATTTTTTAGTAACAAATTCACCGAAATTTTATAGCAAAACTCTTGTTTTCACTTCCAATTAATGCAAAAAAAAAAATAAAAAAAATTTTCGTGATTACCTCGGGAACATATCATGTTTTAAACGCATTTCTACTTTTTTTTTATTTCGCATGATCTGGTAACGAGTTAAGATGTACACATCACAACAATTTTTTTTCGAGGCGACCCCGGAGATTCGCTGCCACGGACTTATTTATTCAATTTTTTAATTGAAAATACTTGAATAGATATTTCAAATGTTACACAATAACGTGTATATGAAATAGATAATCCAACGTTATACATATCTTAAAAAAAAATTATGAAAATACGTCTTTTTTTCGCCTTTAAAAGCTTACCCTACCCTCAAGATATGAACGGCACTGCAGGACAGATATGCTAATGAAAAGAAACAGGAAAAGATTTTAAGTATTGTTGGCATTTGGTAGGCCAATTGGAACTTTTAGCGACTCATGTGGCTCCACGACCATAATTAAGAAATAAATTTTGTAGATAAACTGAAATATAATTAGTTTTAACAAGTTACATATTATTATTTTTAGAGTGCTTTCAACAACAAGTAATGTTGAGCAGATGAAGTAGATTTTCCAAAATCTCCGGATACTGAAATAATAGGACGCCCATTTCTGCAATCACCACAATGAGATGGCAAAAGAAAAAAAAAACTGACTATGATTTAGATGAGGTATTTTCAGAGGCAGTGGATAAACAAAAACATTTTAAAACATTTTCCGAAACAAAGGAGGATAAAGGAAACCGAAAGGAATCTGACCCCATTTCTACATTTGGGAAAAAGGTTTCTGCGATATTGTATTTAATGAGCATAACAAAGCAAACTACTGCGATGTTTTTAATAATGGATGTACTCACAACATTAAAACTAGAGCGATAGTAAATTTCCATTTCAACTTTGGTTTCTACGTACTAAAGATATGAGCTAAGGCTGAAATTGCATTTACTTAATTAATATATATTGTAAACTATTTACCTGAGGTCTAAGCGTCATATTTGTCATCGAAATTAAGTTGGTCCGTCGCCTTTAAATAATAAGCCAAAAATATTGATTATACACGATATCGAATTCGGCGATTAACCCACTGAATTTTAATTTAATTATAAAAGATATAAAGATTTATTATTTATATTTACTAGCAGATTCCAACCCTCGAAATTCGAGTGCAAATTCTATGAAATTTTGTTTTTTCGTTAAATAAAGACAATAAAGTTATGATAAGCAATTATTGCCAATTCACAAATTAACAAAAAAAAAAAAAAAACTCTTTTTTATAACAAACACATTAACAAATTTATTAACAAACACACACATTGCAGTGTATAATTTTATGTATCTGTTAGTAGCAATTTTAAATGCAATTTACTCAAAATAAAGGAAAAAGTCTAAAAATCTGTAAATCTGCAAAATGGCTAAAAAGAAATACCTTTCAAATAGTATACGTTTGGGATAAAACGGTAGAACAAAACATCGGTCACAAGAAATCGCCTAGCCTATTAATATTATAGATTAAACTTTAAGCTACACTTTTTCAAGTTTTAATTCAAAATTGCTTATTGTGTTTAAAAATGATCAATTGTATTTAACTTCTGAAATTTAACTTCCGAAATACAATAGACAATTTCTTAAACACAAGCAGTAATACTCAAATACAATTAAAGGATGTAGTTAAACAAATTTTTTAGTTCTTTGAACTATTGGAAATAAACAATTAATAAAATTTATGTTATATAAAAAATTAAAAATTAGGTTTTTAATTATTTTCTGTTGTTATGTAATCGTATCAGCCATCACGGCATTTTAAATTGAAATACTTAACAACAATTGCTCTCACGCAGTTAGGCATATTCCAAATCCGTTTGTAGTCCATCTTAATAATGGTATATTTAGTAGTGTGTTATATAAACTGGATGCAGCAACCGCCACAGCACACCAAATACCTCTAATATGATGCACCGAATTGGTGATTTACCCAACTTATAACTCCATGCAATGAATTGAATGGATTGTAATTACCACGTGCTAAATAGCTACATATGAATATAACAAAATATGTACAGTATAAATACAGTAAATTAAGAAATTAATATAGTACATATTTAAATGACCATACTTACAGGAGTGTTACTGAGAATCTTTCCTCGGATGCAATACGCTTCTGAAAGTTTTTAGCGAGCTCTAAATTAATGATAAAAGCTCTTATGCATATTCCCCTTCCATATCATTAATTTTTTTTAAACTTTTTTGGTAGAAGCCCGATGAAGATCAGTCCCTGTTGATAGGTCGGGCGTACCATCTTCGTTTACGGTGTCTTTTTTTAGATTTTTTTGTACATTTTGTTCAATTTTAAAAACTGGTTGACAGCAAAAGCATCATCAACATCCGAACTTCCAGAATCCGAACACATTTCAATGTTATTATTCATTATTTTAGTTTATGTATTTAATGGAATAAAAATATTTGATATGTATATCTTGGCGGTAAATTTTGTTTTATTTCTTTTGGTAAGTATTTACGAAAAAAGTAACTGCAAAAGAACGTTAAGTTACAGAAACGGAACGTATACTATATACGTTATGTTAACGTGCGTATTAAATACACAAATATTGTTATACATATTTCCTGGTAATCAAAGAATTTGAAATTCGAATCCTTTTGTGTATAAAATTTAATAACTACCTATTTGGCATATAACATACTGAATAGGCAAAAGTGAGCTGAAAGTACCGAAACATTAGATATTTAGAGAAAGTTTTTATTCACACTCTGGTTTTAACGATCTCAGTCCTTAACTATTTGTTGATTAAATTTTTGTGATGGAAAAGAATTGTTTGTGCTGAAAATAAATTTTGCGTGGTAATATTTCGACCGACCCACAATTTTGATCGGGACTCTTTCAAATTTTAAGAACATAATGACTGATACTTTTCCAGTAGTACGAGTAGTTCGCTAATAGCATAAGTTTGATCAGAATGCTTTGAATTTTAAGGACGTGATGTTGTCGTATTTGAAACCTTAAGATGTAAGAACTTATACAATGTTTTATTTAAGTATTTTTCATAAATCGATGTCAGACTTGTATGAAGTGCATTTGTTTTATATATTTTTATGAAAACTGACTGATCTTTTTCGAGCACTAGTTCGCCCACCCCACAATTATTGTCGAAATAGTTTGAAATTTAAAAGAAATATTTTTATACCCTACACCATTACGTGGTTTGGGTATAATGACTTTGTGCTGCTGTTTGTAACTACCAAAAATATTTGACCTAGACCCATCCTTTGTTGTACCGATCAGCTCAGAATCACTTTCTGAGTCGTTTTAGCGATGTCCGTCCTTCCGTCCGTCCGTCTGTGTGTCCATGTAAACCTTGTAATCAAACTGCAGGTCGCAAATATGAATATATTTTGATAAAATTTTGTATATAAGCTTTTGTCGGCCATAGGATGAAACCTGTTGAAATTGGTGAAATTCGGGCCATGTTTAGACCTAGTCCCCATACAAATGACTCCTATGAAATCGAAATAAATTGCCATAAGATCCAAATTGACATATAGATCTCAGTCAAATTGGTTTGTGTGTGTTAATAATATCAGTTAATTATTAGTCCAAAAATAATCCCTATAGGACAATTCCTAGTTATAGGCCCCATATAGAGCTGCTTCCCGATCTTCACTTAAATCTGTCAAAAAACACAAATATTGCACAGATTTTTCTCAAATTTGGTTTGTATGTATTTTTGGAAAATGTAAGTTACCTTACCAAATATGGTCAGGATCGGTCTATTTTTCGACCTAGTCCCACTATAAAAATAACATGCGATATGAACTTTTTCATATCTGCAGCCAAAAAAATTAATAACAATGCCACTCAAAGTTGGTTTATGCTTATTTTCTATATCAAATTAGTTGGACCGAAAAGATAGGGTCTCTAGACTATGGTATAGAGTATCGTATAGTCGGTCTAGACCGACTACAATTTTCTTACTTGTTTTTTTAAATTTTATCTATATATGTATACAAAATTCATTTTCTGTTTGCTTGTTTGTTTGTTTTACCGCTACATACTTATACTTTTTACCGGCCATGCCTACTTAAACGCCCACTTTTTATGTAAAATTCATTTTCTGTTTTATTCATATTTGTTCACTATACAAATTTTTATTTGTTAACGGATTTCTCTGAAATTCGGTACACACCATCCCTGTACTTCAGCTAAGGTCACCATATACTTTTTATCGACCACGCCTACTTTTACGCCCATTTTTTATATACAATTCATTTTCTGCTTTTTGGTATATTTGTTCGCTATACAAATTATTATTTTTCAACCGATTTCTCTGAATTTTGCTACACACGATCTCCGTACTCGCCCACCTTTTGTATACAATTAATTTTCTGTTTTTTGGTATATTTGTTCGCTATACAAATTTTTATTTTTCAACGCATTTCTCTGAAATTTGGTACACACGATCTTTGTACCCAAGGCCAGGTCACCGTGTGATTCATGCGGCCACACCTGCCTTTACGCCCACTTTTTGTATACAATTCGTTGTCTGTGTTTTGGTATATTTGTTTGCTATACAAATTTTTATTTTTCAATGGAATTCTCTTAAACTTGGCACACATGATCTCTGTACTCCGGGAAAGGTTGCCATATGCTTCGTACCGGCCAGACCTACTTTAACGCCTACTTTTTGTATACAATTCATTTTGTTTTTGGTATGTTTGTTCGCCATACAAATTTTTATTTTTTAACCGATTTCTCTGAAATTTGGTACAAACGATCTCTCTGCTCCAGGGAAGGTCGACATATTCTTCGTACCGGTCACGCCAACTGTTACGCCCACTTTTTGTATACAATTCATATTCTGTTTTTTGGTACATTTGTTCGCTACACAATTTTTTTTTTAACCGAATTCCTCTGAAATTTGCTACACACGATCTCTGTACTCCAGAGAGGTCGCCATATGATTCTTGCCGGCCACGCCTACCTCTACGCACACTTTTTATACAAAATTAATTTTCTGTTTTTTGGTATATTTGTTCACTATAGAAATTTTTATTCTTCAAGGGATGTCTAAAATTTGGTCACACGATCTCTATGCTACAGGGAAGGTCACCATATTACAGGCCAGGCCTACTTTGCGCCAACTTCTATGTATATAAAACTTATTTTTTTCCTTTTATTTGTTTCTTTATTTGATTGCTATACAAACTTATATTTTTCAATGGCTTTCTCCGAAATTGAGTACATATTCCAGGGAAAGTCGCCATATGATTTTTACCAACCACGCCTACTTTTACGCTCAATTTTCATATAAAATTCATATTTTTTTGTGTGGTATATTTCTTCCTTATACAAATTTGTACTTTTCAATGGATTTCTCTGAAATTTGGTTTACACGGAAATAACTACACGGTGAAAAAATTCCCCAAACTTAAAAAAAGTACCAAAAGATATGAACAAATTCCCCATTTTATTTTAATCGAAATAAAAAATGAACTTACTCCCCAAATTCATTCTTAGATTTTTACATATTTTTAATTAATGAATTTTGTTAAATTTTTATTTTAGTAAACATTTGCATACTGCTCTCAATATATGACCTACAATAAATGCATTTAAAATTAGTATTCTTTTCAATAGCATCATTTCGGTGCACGGAAGCTACGCGCACGGGGAATACAGCTAAGATAGAATATCGGAATGATCTGAAAAATATACTTTGACAATTAAAATAAGTTGGCAGCAGCTGCGCGGCAGCACATGTGTGGATGCGGACGCGACGCGCTCTCGGAACACAGCTCAGCTAAAATACCGCAATGCTCTAAAAAATATGTATTAGGAATTAAAATAAGTTAACGAGAACTAAGCGGAGGCACGGGTAGTAGCTGCGAGCAAGCAGCGCGAGGCGCGCGGACGCGGACGGATGCGGACGCGAAACTCAGCTCAGCAAAAATATCGCAGTGATCTGAAAAATATATTTTGGCGATTAAAATAAGTTGACAACAACTGCGCGGCAGCAGGGGTCTGGCTGTAAAACGCGCGGAAGCGGACGCGACTCTCTCGCGGAACACAGCTTAGTGAAATGTCGTATGATAAATTTTATCGACGTATGTGAAATAATTACGTGTTGATCAAAATAGGCCACACATATACTATAAGCAGTTGCTTAAAGAAACCATGCGACACAATATTAAACGTCCTATTAGTCTTTCATTTCTGAAACTTGATTTTGACGTCTCTGCTCAATGATGATCACTTATTGAATGAAGTAATTAAATTTTTAAAAGTTCTGATTCCTTTAATTTGCGAACCATTTCGTTTTATTTGATGTTTATAAATAAGCTGAAAAAAAAACTTAAAGCGGTCTCGCAGCTTATTTTTGAAGCATTTTTGCTGCAGCATCTTATAAAAAACTTCTAAATTAGAAAATCAAAAAATTTTTAATTGAAATAAAAAATGAATTTACTGCCCATACTAATTTTTGGGGAGAAAGTTCATTTTATTGGGAAATTTGTTAATTGTGGACTAAGTACTGAGCGCCTGGTAAGCATAGTAAATCATTTTTTAAGTCAAAGGCCTTTTTATCCTGGGCAAGACCGGATAAAACAGCTAGTTTATAATATTAAAAGGTAACGCGTTTTCTTGTGACCGATGATTTGGTCAACATTTTTCTCCCGATTTTGACTAAACGTATCTTATTTGAAGGTATTTCTTTTTAGCGTTCCACCACAGACTTACAGATTTTTAAGTTTTTTCCATTTTTTGGGAGTTATTCTCATTTAAAGTTGCTTCTAACACATACATAAAATTATACAATTGCCATGTGTGTGCTTATTAAATTTGATAATGTGTTTGCAAAAAAAAAAGATTAATTTGTTTTCTTCATTCACAATAATAATGTGTTGAATTAAAAAATAATCTTGAACAAAGCATAGCATAGCATATAAAGTCAATCATTTATTAAATGAAAAAATACAATTTTCTAGTTTTGTACTGGAATTTCGAGGGCTTGAATCTGCTCGCATATAGTAAATACAGGAAGAAGGCAAAGTCATTAGAAATTGTCAATAATTAATTTGTTCTCCGAAGTAAATATTGCACCCACATTTGGGATTGGTGGTAATGAAAATGGAATGATCATTTGGTTTAATTTAGATCTGAGAGTGGTTCGAGGTGTCCCACAGGGGCCGATATTATGTCCTTTGCCTTTTAGTGTGAATGCTAATAATATTTTTCTCTATTCAACTGGAACTTTTAGTCATTTAAGTGCTGATGATCTTCAAATACTTTTCTCATTTGAGAAGGACAGTTTTTAGGGAATCATGAAATGTTATCGCGAATATTTAATGCGAGTGGAAAGATGGTAAAATTAAAATTTTATTGTGCTTAATGTCTCGAAGTTTAAGGCAATGGAATTGAATGCAATTGATGTATATATTCCGAAAATAACTTTTAACAATATTGAAATAGACTATGTTGATTCATATGTAATCTGGTATTTGTGTCGATAATAAGTTAAGTTTTGATTGTCATAACAACTTTGTCACAATTGACTAAGGGCTTAATCAAGCTTTACTGTTCTTTGTCGGTACATGTTAGGAATATAGTAGCCCACGCTACGCTAATGCCTATTTTGCTTTATGGGCTAGAGGTATATTCAGGAACGACGCACTGTTTTGATTTCATTGTCCAAAAGTCAAATTTTTTTGTCGACGATGTTTAAAATTTTAACGGTTTTTATATCTAATATATCCAGATTAAGGTATCCAAAAAATGAGGTTAAACAATTGCTAATTGTGGGCGTGGCATGCTGTCAAACTCAAATGTTTTTTTAACTTCTGAAAAATGTGATTTTTTGGTTTTTTTTTGTCAAAAATAAATGGTTACTACTCGCAAGCTGTCATCGACAATGACCTGAAGTTTTTTTTTAATGTTGGTAGGCTTATGGTCTTTAGTTGTTGTAAGTAGTCACAGCTGTACCGTTTAACATTAGGGGCGTTATGAAATTTTTATGAAACTACTATATTTTTCTCAAATTTAAAATTTAATGGAATAGAACTTCTAGGGAGCAAAAGGGAACAAGAAACGTATACCACTCGAGAAAGGCGAAAGTATCCTCTTTAACCCTATATATACTTTTGCACCCGTAACGACCCGTGGGTAGAACTTTTTTTCCATTTTAATGAAATTACTCTAAAAAAAAATCAAATTACGATAATTTAAACAGCCCTATAAGTACTCGTATACAATGGTGTATTAAATTTGTGCTTTAGGTATTTTATAGCTTATAATAGTAATTATTTGTTCTACTACCGGTATATATTTGTAAGTAAGAATGTCAATACACAGAGGATGTAATTCATCAGTAACCTGGGTTTTCTTATTATCATAGCTTTTCTATACCTTTTTATTTTATCTAACAATGCACTAATGCAAGTAGTTAAGAAAACACTTACAGGTAATTCATTTGTATAGTGGGTTTTTTATATATTATTCGAGGTAGTAATTCACTAATGCCATTTTCTTACCTTTTTATTTTACCTAGAAACATAGTATGATGGCTTATGAGGAGGCTTATAAGAAAGCGACATTTGAATATAAACTCAATTGCTCTAATATATTTCAGCAATAACAGTTGCAAATAAAATTATTCAGAAAAATATGGAGAGCTTCAGTTATAAAGAAATGGCCGAAGAGTATCTTAGAAACAAAGACCAGGAAGATGTTCTTAGTTACGTTAAAATAAAATTAAACTTAAATTCGTGTAGCACCGAGATACAAGAGCAATTATCTAATTTCGTCAAAGCACTACACTACGCTACAAAAAAGTTAGCTGCAGTAAACAAAATTTTTATATAAAAAGTGCAAACTGGTTAGAAGGCCAACTTACTGTCGCTGCAGAAGCAGCAAAGCAAGATAAGGCTCGAAGACCACGCAAATAATTGGACAACTGCAGCGATAGATCTAAGAGGCGGAAACTTAAAGATGTTAACGATGCAATTGGTTGTACAAATATAAAAGAATCTTTCCTACATCAACAACAAAGAGTTAAGAAGTTGAAAAAAGAAACATGTTCAAGATGAATATCGCAAATTTGGATTGATTATAGATCAGCCAAAACAAGGGTCAGGCAATACAAATGATGGCAATACCGCAAGAAGATTCTTTTCAGATCCAGAAACAGCATCAGAAATAGCAGATTTAAACCTTATTTTCAGATTTAAAATAATCCTAGAAGTATTTGCGTGCAATGAAAAAAGTGACTCTAGAAAATTTGGAGATTATGCTAAGGAAATTGCAAAAATATATACAACCAACTACCCATGGAGAAATATGTCTGCAACAGTTCACAAAGACCTTTATCATGGAAAAGATGTCATTAAATATCATTTGGTGCCACTTGGAGATCTATCAGAGGAGGCTCAGGAAAAAAGGATTAAAGATTATAGATTTTATAGAGAGCACAATACTAGAAAAATTTCACGAAATTCCACAAATGAAGATATATTTAATATATTAACGGCAACGTCATATCCGTTCATCTCCATTATTCCAAATCAATGGAAAGTGGAACATAGGGATTTAGATGAAGAAATCAAAAACTACTAAAGAACAGAAATAACACAAAACAAAATATGGAACATGTGCAATCAATATTTGAGTCAAATGAATAATAATTATAATTGCCTTTCAGTGTTATTTAAGTACGAAAAACATAATATTAGTAAAAAACAATAATAAACAGAACATACCATTGTTACAAATGCAATTAAAATCTATTGCAGTTTTTATTTTTCAAATGTTTTTTAAAATTATCAATTTTGACAGCAAAAAATAATATTTTTCTGTAGTAATAGCAAGATTTTTAGATAATATTATTAACGTTTTTTTTTTAAGTGTAAATATTCTTTGAGTGTAAACAAATTTGCAAATTTGACAACAAAAAATTTTTAATTTTTCAGTAATAATACCAAAATCTCCAGTTGATTTTACTATTTTTTTTTTTTTTGAGTGTAAAAATTTTTTTGAATGGAACATTAAAAAGATCCCATTATTACAAAAAATGTTTATAATTATTATTGAAATCCAAATATTAAATTTTTTAATAAATAAAAAAATAATAAACACATATTTCACAAGTTATAAATCAAAAGTTCAACTTTGACCTAGAATTCCTTAAAACGTCCTCAATCAATTTTAATGTAATTAAAACTAAATCAAGCTGAACTATCCATTAAAAAAAATTACTTAAATTTTTTGATCGGTCCAAAAGTTACAGAAGTTTGGCCAATGAAAAACGATTTTCAGCCACTGTGCGACGTGTACTAATGTGGGTCGGTTGAGGAAATACTTTAAAAGGATCATACGGTGTGTATAAAGGCTTCACGCTAGGGACTATGCACTCTTTTGAAGATTATGTGACGATCAGTTTTTAAACGTAGATTACCAAACTACATATATCATAACGATATTTCAATTTAGAATTTCGTCTGTATTGCACTCAATTCATTAATATTGCAGCGCTCTTTTAGGTTAAGGGTTTGTCGAATATGGAACTCTACTTTACCGCATGGAGACAGACACTTTGCGCTTTCAGTTATAAAGGGTTTTTCAACAGGGACGCTACAAAAGTAGAAAGACAGAGACAGCAAACGACGCTATATTTCTTGCCACTCTTTTGACATTTCTCTTCAGTAAGGTTTGCCATTTCATGATGGAAAGATATACGAGCCAACAACGAGTCGAAATTATTAAAATTTACTACCGAAATTCGGAGTCAGTGGCCTCAACGTTAAGAGCGCTACGTGCAATTTATGGTCGTCATAATCGTCCTAGCAGATCAACAATTGAGCGTCTAGTGGAAAAATTTGAATCCACAAGCACAGTACAAAATGTTCCCGTGCCAATGAGGAAAAGAAGTGCCCGTTGTGTCGAGAATATTGCTGCCGCTGTGTCTTCAGTTGAAGAAAGCCCAAATGAGTCTCTCACACGTCGTTCTCAAGCGTTGAGCATATCTGTGACGTCGTTGTGGCGAATTTTGTGAAAAGATCTTGGCCTACATCCTTACAAGATCAAATTGACGCAAGAACTGAAGCCGCTTGACCACCAGAAGCATCTTATGTTCGTGAATTGGGCTGAGCAACAACTTGAAAATGATTCGGATTTTCATCGAAAAATCATCTTCAGCGATGAGGCTCATTTCTGGCTGAATGGCTTCGTCAATAAACAAAATATGCGTTATTGGTCACACAGCAATCCACACGTACTTCATGAATCATCATTGCATCCCGAAAAAATTACTGTTTGGTGCGGTTTATGGGCCGGCGGCGTCATTGGGCCGTACTTCTTTCGTGATGATCAAGACCGGCACGTTACTGTGAATGGGAATCGCTATCGTTCAATGATAACCGAATATTTTTGACCCCAATTGGATGATATCGACTTGGAGGTCATGTGGTTCCAACAGGACGGCGCCACAAGCCACACAGCGAATGTAACAATCAATTTATTGGAAACCAAGTTTGGAGAACGTGTGATCTCACGAAATGGTCCAGTCGATTGGCCGCCTCGGTCGTGCGATTTGACGCCGTTGGACTATTGCCTGTGGGGCTACGTCAGGCCTGTGGTCTATGCCAACAAGCCAGCGACGACTGATGAACTTCGTACGAATATCGAACGTGAAATTGCCGATTTATGCTTGAAAACCGTCGAAAATTGGGTTCAGCGTCTGGACTTCTGCAAGTGTGCCCATGGTGGCCATGCAAAAGAGATCGATTTCCATACATAATAGCATCGAACATACTTTCACATGAATAAAGAATTTCATTGATATCCAAAACCGTTTTTGTTTTATTTTAAAAAACTTTTGTAGCGCTCTTATTGAAAAACCCTTTAGAATTCAGAAACAATCTAGTTTCTTTATTTTTAAATAGTTTTAAATATTTATGCGTTCATATATGTATATTCGCGTGCCATTTTTTTTTTTTTGAATTTCAAGATTATTGTGGCACTAGATCTAAAACTTTAGTGTGTAAAATTTGAGCCAAATCGTACATGGCTTTCTGGAAGCGTATTGAGTTTAAATTTCAAATATGCATTTATATGTAAAAATTAAAAAAAAAAAATATTTTTCACAAAAATTTCAATATTAATAATTGTGTTTCAATTAAATTAATTAATAAACCATAATCTAGAGTAAATTTGCAATAAAACAACAAAATCTATTATCGATTGATAAACAGCCAAGTTATAACTATAAAGTTCTCCAGGCAATAAATGCGTTACAGCAAACTTGATTTAGAAAATCGAATTCACATTTTAAATACTTTGAAATAATTTACAACAATAATAGTTTTGCATTCTCCTGATTCCAGAATGATCTTCTGTAAAGAATTTTGCATCTCGTCTATTGTTATGCCGTTCTAAATTCATGTCAAATCGGTACGTATTTTTTAGAACTATTTCAAATCTCCAATTTTACTTTTTAAAAATTTCGTTCAAGAAATTTACCGAAATGACCTATTGGATTCTAAGGTCTTATTAAGAAAATATATGTGATTAAAAATGCCAAATATTGTAGGTATCCTGTTATTAATTTGGCGAGGGCAGCGTTTTAATTTCAGCGTATTTGAAGAAAAATTTGATTTTTCATACTTTTTCAACTTTTAGGTGATATATTAATTTAAGCGGTAAATGCATATTCCGTGTTTTTCTTTTCTTCCAGAAAAACTCATATCCATATAAGAAATACATATAAGAAAGTGTGTCATGAAATTACCATGTAATCAATTTGTCTTTTTGGCTTACAGATTAGGAATATTCACCTCTATTAAATTAAATTAAAAGTATTGTTTTTAATACACGAGCTGGTCGGCTGGAGTATATCATATAATACTTGGGTAGCTGGAATAGTTGTGTTTGATCGTAGGCTCTAGTCAAAAGTCTATGCCAACAAGCCCACAATCACACGAGCATTGAAAAGAGAAAAGCAACATTTAAGCAAAATGGTCATGGAAATTTTCGACTAAAGACTGAGTATGTGGTAGCAAGGCCGTGGAGGCCATCTGCTCCATTTTTTTGTTACATACATAAACCTACCCTAAGTTATGATTCAATAAAAAAAAACATTGTAAAGAAGAAAAACTGTGTCTTCAGTTTAATTCCAACTTTACGTGAAAATTTGTATATGTCTCTTTACATTTAAATTAATTTTAAAAATTTTTTGACGAAAAAAAATTTTTTTTTTAAATAATTCTTCTAAAAGCCCAAAATTTATTAAAATATAAAAAATTTTATTTAAGCGCCCCGGTAGGTGAGTAGGTAGCGTGCTCGCCTATCTTGTGGGGGTCGTGGGTTCGACTCCCACCAGAGGCTTTGGTCTGTCGCTGCAAAAACCAGCCAAATGGTCTTTGTCACCCGGCTTATCCCTGGACCCAAATTAGAATACAAATTTACTTTGTATTGTTATCAATACAAATAAATAAATAACTAAATAAATTTCATCTATGGACGTTGGTTAAAAGCAATAATTTTTCGTCAGACCGTCTCTTTACTTTTTGCTCTTTTCGAGGACAAACTGCTGCTAACATTGAATATTAAAAAAAAAAAACAGTTGCCAGGTTTTCGTTTTTAAAAAATTACAAAAAAAAAAAAGAATTTAAGAAAAATTAAACATTAGCACAGATATTCGATTAGATATTACCTTAATACTTTGGATCCAACTAGTAGAATACTTTCAAATATATAAATAAGTATCAAAATATTTAAAATATAGCATTTACAATTAAAACTGCTATTTTTGTCGACTTCTCTGTTAACACTCCACAATTCAAATGAAAAACAATCAGACTAAACATAAACAATGAAATGTGTTAAAACATTCATCAATATGTCAAAAAAGAATATAAAAGAAATATATTTAAAATATATGTATGTTTATGTGATGTGGCAAAAAAAAAACTCAATTTATAAATTTTTTATTAAAAAACTTAAAATATTTTTTTCATATCCCAAAAATAAGTTATTTTTTTGTAAATATTATTTCACAATTCTGATTTGCTCGTTGACACATGCTGTTGACTTTAAAAACCAAAAAAGCAATTTGTCTTTTGAACCGAAAAAAAAAAAAATATTTCGTTACACGCAGCACCTTATTTAGGTACTTTTTTTTTCTTCATCTTCAGTCTTTCTCATTTGGAGAAAAGTCTTTTTTTATTTCCGTTGTTGTGGTATGTTAATGTCATTTGTATGTTTGTTTTTGTATTGAATTGTATTGAGTGTGTGAAAAGTGTGCCGCCGCCCTTTCAATTTTTGTTGATTTTCGGAAATGTAAAAATCCATTTTCTTTCTGGTATTATCATTTATTTCCAGATACTATCAAAGATTATTTGTTTCTTCTATTTTTAGTTCTATAAAGAATTTATTTTAATTGAATGTGTTGTCATTATTATTGGAATTGGCTGTTAAAAGTTATCGTGTGAGTCTTTTATGGGAATAGTAATTTGTAGAGGAATTTAGGAGGGAGCTAATGCAACTTAAGTAATAAATATTACAATAAAACACATAAAAATAAATTTATTTATTGGATGAACTACTAATGATTTAAACAAGTAGCTGGCAGACAAAAAAATTGGAAAAAAAATTAAAACTAATTTTGCGATTTAATAAAATTTTTGCTGAGAAAAAAATTTAAAAAAAAATATGAACAAAAACACATTTGGCTACCAAAATCTAACTGCGCACAGTGGACCATATTTTGAGAATGCGGCCAAAAATCATTTTTTTTATTACCGATTTTAAAGTTATGTTATTCATTTGAAAGCAAATACTAGTAAACCTCGGGAGCCAAAAAATTGCGACTCTATCTCAACAATATCACAGCGAATAGGGTCTTCGAAAATGGACTTTCTCAGTATTTTGCTAAAATTAAAAATTTCTTTGTAAATTTTTATTTTTGAATGACTGTAACTTTTTTTGATTTAAAAGTATTTGAAGTGAAGTAAATTTTGTGTAATTTTGTGGCTTCCATACTATTAACGTTGAAAACGTCAAATCACTGAGTCATTCCGAAATAAAAAAAAAAATTATTAAAAAAAGGTCAAAATTTTCCGAAAATCTCCTACTTAATAGAGCATAACTCCTGCCAGTCAACACTAGTCAGTAAAAATCTTGCACTCTTCTATAGTCCGAACCCTCCCCTATACTACTATATCCCATTACATACCCGCCAGTTTCCGCCCGTGTGCACCAGAACAATTTTTCTGACCCAAGGTTAGATATTTTCTGCAAAATTTATGAATACAAATGTGTCCACTATGTGGTTAGGATATATTAAGTTTGAGGTGATGTTTGTAACTGCCAAAAATATTGGACCTTTATCCATCTTTTATTATACGGATCGACTCAAAAACACTTTCTGAGTCGATTAAATGATGTCCGTCCGTCCGTCTGAGTGTTATGAATACAAAAGTTGGTCGTACCGGTGCACCGCGGTGTATTTTTTTGCGTGTCGGTAGAGTTGTCAGGAGTTGTTATATATTTATAAAAAAGGGTTGAGATATAATGCGCTTAATTGTTACAGGTACATTTACATAGGTATCTTTCAAAAACATTAATAGTCTGAATTAGAGTTATATAGTTTAAATACCTGACAAAATGGGAAACAATTTAAATAACAGGTAAATGGTAAAAAAAAACTATTACGGCATAACCCTTTAAGATATGAGCAGGTATGCCTCACCTTTTAAAAGGGGTTAGGGTGTGGGTTTTTTATGCTTCTAAAAGTGGTAATAAAAGATAAAAATTTTTGTTTTACATAATTGCAAGAAAAAGCATTTATAATAATGTTTCCACAATTATTATTCATTACAATTTGTGCAATGGCTAAGTACTGTTACAGAGATCTGGCAGATATTTATTTTCAACGAAATGATGTAGACGATGTAATTTTGCACATAGCGAGCAACGACTTCTTTAAGAATTGTAACCTAGAAGACATTGAAATGCACAAAGGAAAAATTACTAATTTTGCATCGAATTTGAAAAGACGGTACATTGAATGCTCTCATAGCAAGGCAAAGATGTACAAACGTTACCAAGACTGGTTAATAAAGGAACTTATTTTTGAGTGTGCATCTGCAACTGCCAACGAAAGTGGAAAAAAGGGTCGACCAGCAAAACCAATTGACGGATATAGTGAAAGATCTCGAAGGCGCAAGCTGGAGAATATCAATGAAGAAATTTCTCAAAGAATTATTAAGGATTAATTTTTGGACCAAATGCAACCAACCCAAAATAAAAAAAAATAAAATTGAAATAATTGAAAAAATAGTAGAAGCGAGCCCAAGAGGATTTTGAAAAGCATTCCTACACCAATTGAAGATAAGAAATTTACGCCGGAAGAAGCGTTCGCCCTGTTTTTGGATTTGAAATTGACCAAAAATCAATATAAGGAATTGCGGAAGCGAACCAATGAAAAGAATTGTAGGATTTTTCAAGAGTATCGATATTTAGTTTCTGCCAAAAAAGAATGCTTACCTTCACAATGTGCTATTAGTGTCACTTCAACATCAGCAGAAATAAAATTGCTAGATATCCTTGAACATGCTGCAGAACGATTGCTAAATACACTTGATACTGATCATTTAAAAAAAATTGGTAATTGGGATGTGATGGATCCTCTGGTCAGAAACAATACAAGCAATTTAATGCCAAAAATTTATCAGATGCTAATTTATTTATGGTATCTTTCGTTCCATTGCGCTTAACAAAAAGCTATAGCGTCTCAGAGCCGTCAACTAGTAGAGCAACATAAATTGATATATGGAAAAATTAAATTCTTTCTTCAACAAAGTATTGCAGTCTAATAAAATTTGCATCAAAAAGGAAACCAAAGATGTCATAACTGAAGAAGTTCAAAAAACAAAAGATTAAATTAAGGAGTTTCAACCAGTAATATTTAAATTTGATGACCAAGTACATTTTAAAATGTGTCTCACAATGATTGATGGAAAAGTTGCATAAGCTTTAACTGGAACAAAGTCAACGTCAACTGCAAAAGACATGAAGTCAATTAAGCCAACCTCCACCAGAAGACGATAGTTTTAAAGAAGCCTACGAATTTTGAATGTCCCTCCTTCATGATAGAATACGTTTCATGGAGCATATTCTTAAATTGGGTTATGATTTGGAATTTGGTCCGTTAGGCGAAACAGTGAGAAAAAACAAAGAAAATGAAGAAAAAAGAAAGCAAAAAAAAAAACAAATTCAACAAAAATATCTACAGCTAGGCCTCGTAATCGACCAACCAAAACAAGGGGAAGGAAACACAAATGATGGAAATACTGCAAGGAGATTTTTTCCGATCCGGAAACTGAAGCATCTATCACAGGTGTAGATCATGAATTAATAAGGCGATTCAAAATCATATTACAAATTCTAGCATGCAGCAGAAAGATAAATGCAAAAAAATTTGGAGAGTACGCCAATAAAACAGCTATACTTTATAATGAAAAATACTCTTGGAGATATGTGCCATCCACAGTTCATAAAATTTTGTACCATGGGGAACAAATAACTCAAAACAATATGCTACCAATAGGAGATCTATCTGAAGAAGAGCAAGAAAAAAGGAACAAAGACTACAGATTCTTTCGCGAGCACAATACAAGGAAAATATCTAGATGTTGTACTAATGAAGACCTTATCACTATTTTGTTGTGCACTTCAGATCCATATATGTCCAACATTCGTCAAAAATGGAAAACTACCTCTATTGAATTAGACGAAGAACCTAAACAACTTTTAGAACATGAAAATCAAGGCTATTTAGATGAAATTTTTACTAAAATTGGTTGATTTAAAGTACTTTTTCATTACACTAACAATAAGTTACACTTTTTATACCCTATACCACTATGTGGTTTGGGTATAATGACTTTGTGCTGCTGTTTGTAACAACCAAAAATATTTGACCTAGACCCATCTTTAATTATACCGATCGAATCAGAATCACTTTCTGAGTTGATTTAACAATGTCCGTCCGTCCGTCCGTCCGTCCGTCCGTCCGTCCGTCCGTCTGTGTGTCCATGTAAAGCTTGTAATCAAACTGCAGGTCGCAAATATGAATATATTTTGATGAAATTTGGTATATAAGCTTTTATCGGCCATGGGATGAACGCTATTGAAACTGGTGAGAATCGGTCCATGTTCAGACCTAGCCCCCATACAACTTACCCATATGAAATCGACATAAATTGCCATAAGATCCAAATTGTCATATAGATCTTACTCAAATTGGGTTTGTATGCGTTCATTACATCCACTAATGAGTAGTCGAAAAATGATCCCTTTGACCCCATATAGAGCTGCTTCCCGATCTTCACTTAAATCTATTAAAAAACAAAAATATTGCACTGATTCTTCTCAAATTTTGTTTGTACATATTTTTGCAAAATACAAGAGACTTTACCAAACACGATCAGGATCGGTCCATTTTTGTACCTAGTCCCTTTATAGATATAGCATCCGATATGAACTTTTTCATATCTGCAGCCAAAAAAATTAATAAAAATCCCACTCAAATTTGATTTATGCTTATTTTCTATATCGAAGTAGTTGGACCGAAGATAGGGTCTCTAAACCATGGTATAGGGTATCATATAGTCGGTATAATATAATAAAAATTGTTATATTTCATAAATTTACCATAAAAATTGATATAGGAATATTTAAAAAGACAATAAAAAAAAAAATTTAACTAAAGCAAAAACATACGAGTTTTTCATTGAAACTTCTCTATCTTGAACCAATATAAGGTAACTTTTACGTTCGCTGCTTAATAAATTATATTTTAACTTGGGATCTTTCAAAAAAAAGAAAAAAACAACCTTTGGCACATTTGGACTAAAAAGTTTACGGGGGCCAAAGTTTGGCATTTTCTGAAAAAATTGTTAAAAAGTATTAGTTGTAAAATTAACTGAAAAAATAAGACATTATGTTAAAAAAAACCTTTTTTTACCTTTTAACGCTTCACTTTTGTACTAAAATTCAACTACAAAAGAAAATGTATTTTAAACCCTCCGTAACTTTTTTTTTTCGGTCGAGAATTACGTTTTGCAGCAAAACTTAAAGGCTAAAGTCTCGCCTACCAAACGAAAAAAAACGCATATCAAAATTCCAATCCAATCAAAAGTTATAGATTTTTGACCGCCGTCTCGTCAAATGGTCCACTGTGCTGCGGTTTAAATTATTGTAAAAACGGTTAACCGAAAACTCATCTTCTCCCACAATTTCGGCTTAAAAAATAGACTTAATTAATGGTTAAACGAAACCCGGTTTTCTTGTGTCGGTTAACCGATTTTTTCAATCTAAAAAAATCTTGCACTTCAACTGTAAACTATGTTTTTTTTTTAATCTACTCTCGTATTGAAGACTTTTTCCAGTAGAAAAAATTCATCACAACCGGATAGTTTTTTAAGTCTTTTACAGGTCCTTACCGAAATTTTAAAGGTAATTCTATAGGAAGGAGTATTTAGCATCTAACTGGTCTAAAATAAAGAAGTCATCAACATATAAAAGTATTTGTAAGTGGTTTCCCTATCGAAAGACTTCTTTATTATACCCTATACCACTATGTGGTTTGGGTATAATGACTTTGTGCTGCTGTTTGTTATAACCAAAACTATTCGTCCTAGACCCATCTTTAATTATACCGATCGACTCAGAATCACTTTTTGAGTCGAAATGGCAATGTCCGTCCGTCCGTCCGTCCGTCCGACCGTCTGTGTGTCCATGTAAAGCTTGTAATCAAACTACAGGTCGCAATTATGAATATATTTTGATGAAATTTGGTATAAAAACTTCCATCAGCCATGGGATGAACGCTATTGAAATTGGGGAGAATCGGTCCATGTTTAGACCTAGCCCCCATACAAATGACCCCTATGAAATTGACATAAATTGCCATAACTTCCAAATTATCATATAGATCTCAGTCAAATTAGGTTTGTATATGTTTATTACATCCATTAATCAGTAGGTTAAAAATACTCCCTATAGGAAAATTCTAAGTCATAGGCCCCATATAGAGCTGCTTCCCGATCTTCACTTAGATGTATCTAAAATCACAAATATTTCACAGATTTTTCTCAAATTTGGTTTGTATATATTTTTTCAAAGTATAAGTAACTTTACCAAATATGGTCGGGATCGGTCCATTTTTCGACCTAGTCCCCATATAAATATAGTATCCGATATGAACTTTTTCATATCTGCAGCGAAAAAAATTAATAAAAATGCCACTCAAATTTGGTTTATGCTTATTTGCTATATCCAATTAGTTGGACCGAAGAGATAGGGTCTCTTAACCATGGTATAGGGTATCGTATAGTCGGGCTAGACCGACTATAATTTGCTTACTTGTTTTTTGATAGCTTTTTTTAAATAGGAAATGATATCAGAATCTTGAGCAAAAATTCCGCAGTATTTAAAAGTTTTCCTTTGAAAAGAAGTTATAAGATTGTGAAGATTTTTCTATAGTATAAAGTATTCAGAAAATGAAACTCTTTTTTAACAAAGACTGTAGAATTTAAATATTTTTCTTTATCAGTCCTCTAGGAAACAGTTTATAGAATTTTAAGGAAAACTACTCACAACCTAAGGAGTTTTTATCAGCAATTTTATAAATTTTCCAATAGAGAACTAACTCAGGGGTCGAATCGTCGCATTAATTATTGAAATTTTGCGATCGATATTATTTTTTTATTTTCCAAAATCAAATACTAAGATTAATTTTACTCCGTCACAGCCAACGAGTTATTGTCCATAGTTAATAGTAAAAGTGAAACGAGGTCTGACGATTGTCCGTCTTTATTAAATAATAAACCAAAATATGGAATTTCGATTGATTTTGCTCGATATCTATTGCAACGATTTGCCCCCAGGATATAGATATTTTTATTAACAAGATAAACTTAGAATCTCAGTTGTGTCTCACCAAGTTGATGACTAGTCTTAAACCCGAGCAGGTCTTTAAGAGAATTCCATTAAGAAAAACTCTACTGAATTTAAAGGTTTTTCGACATGGGTAAATAATTTTAATCTGGGAGTTTTTCTGTAGAATATACCCGTCAGAACAGAAGGTGTTTTATTGGAATTGGGGAGATTCTCCTATTGGGAATGTCCTTTAATACAAGAGTTCTCTATCGAAAATTTTTAAAGACAACTTCTCAGGTTAAGTAGAATTTGGGATTCATATTCTCTCAAAATCTGACAACTTTGTTATGACTAAGAATATGAATATGAATCCTAATCATAAAGTGCTCGCTAAATAAGAGCTTTTCTTTAGAAAAAAGTACTCAGATTCTAATGGAAATCTCAGGATCTAATGGCACCTCAGGTGCAAAAGTCTGGCTCGGTTTTAACAGAATCCACAGAATCCGAGATTTATTCTACTTAGAAACATCTTGTTTCTTTGGCTTTTCTATTAGAAATTATATGAGCAATATAACGCATTTTATGTGAGATATATATCAGCATCATATGGATTTTCAATAGATTTTCTTATGAATAAAATCTTAAGAATATGATATGAATTTTCGACTCTGGAAAAAAGAAGAATCTTAAAATTTTTCTAAAAAATTTCCCCATAACCGGAATTCAAAATGTACTCAGATTGTTAGGGATTCTCTATAGCTAAAATAAAAATACTAATGCCTGGTTTTCACTGTGTCATATAAGCTGACAACAAACAATTGCTTCAACTGACATCTCGTAATTCTCTATTCATTACGTATTCATTATATCTTGTAAATGAAAAAAAAAATTCGGCTGTCAAACACAAACAAATTGCCAACATGATGGCAATTTCATTTTAGATGTCAAATGCTTCCAGGGGTTGTAAATGACAAGACATTGAAATTCGTTCTCATGCAACTGACAATAATTGACAACAATTGTCATTGAAAATGACATAATGAAAACCAGGCATAAGGATTTCTGGCTATTTTAGTTGGGAAATGGAAAGGAAATGGTCTTCAGAATTTGGTGCCAGTTCTACTGGAGAAATAATTTACTGGGAAAATAATCCACTTAATGCGAGGATAGCTAAGGGCGTTTCAAGACATAATCTTTACGATAAAGCCTTTCTTAATTTATATTTAATGGAAGACCTGAGAATTTGTATATAAGAAAAAAAACTTAAGTGTTTATTTGAAAGAAAAATTCCTGAGAATATCTGTTGATGTCAAATACCATAGAGTGTAGCAGCCTAGTTGAAGGTGCCTAATTCGAGAAATTTCCACAGAGTTTAACGATTAAAAAACTTCACCCAGTCCTAGGCCGATACCTCTAAGGGACCATTGAATGTACATAATACGAAATATATTTTACCTAATAGTGCTGGTATTCTACCATCTGATTTGCACTCGATTCCTACAAACGTAGCAGGTATTCCCGAGAGAATGTCCAATTTTGATAAAATAGCATGCAGTCCAGCAGTGTCTATTTAATACACCAATAGGTAGTGTGTAACAACGATGTGCATGAATACCATTCAAATAATATTTGTATTATTTTATGTACATATCTGTAGTGCGTAAACGCTTCTTGATGGTGACGAAGGAATCATATGATTCTAAATATTTTACAGGTCCTGGTCTGTTGCCACTCTTTTTTAAACTCTTCTAACTTATGCTCTCTGTCTGTTTGTCTGCCATGGGGCAACCCCATTCCCCCTCATCCAATTGATCTGAAACTGGGCCCATAGTCTTGTTTCATTTGCCCCTATCTGATCGAAATGAAACTTTGTCCATAGACTTATTGTGACCACAGATTAATTTTAAAAATAGTCACGCAAAGTCATGCACAGTCACGGAGAGATTCAAAACTCATATGCATAACGGTTGATTATTTTTGACTATATTCTCAATTTGGAATAATTTGTCTGTCATTGAAATTGATATGCTTACATCTACAATTTCACATTCTAAAAGCTGAACCCGCTTTATGATTTCAAATAATACCTTTGTGTTCACCGGTCCAGAATATAAAGGGTCCGCCATCTAACGTTTTTTTTTTCAACTAGTGCTTATTTCGTGAATGGTAACACTTAGCTCATGTATGATTTGACAGATAATTAGTTTTTTCCTTCCGCTGAACGAATATGGTCGTGTATACGCTTGAACAACGCTGGGAAATATTGCGACATTACTTTGAAAATCATGGTAATGTTGCAGAATGTGTGCGAAAATTGCGTACGGATTTCGTTATCTTCGTTATCTTGTAAAAAATAAGTGAAAGAAACTGGCATCCTCATAGATAAACCAAAGCGTGAAAAGCCAAAAACAGTGTGTACACCCGAGAATATTGCTGCTGTGGCAGAAAGTGTGCGTGAAGCGCCATCAACATCAATTCACCGTCGTTCTCAAGAATTGAACATTTCGGAGGCATCATTGAGACGAATTTTGCATAAAGACCTTGGTATGACGCCATACAAAGTCCAACTGGTTCAGGAGTTGAAGCCAACTGACCATCCAATGCGTTTTCGCTTCGCTAAGTGGGCCTGCGATCGACTTACAGAAGATGCCGATTTTGCCAAAAAATCATCTTTTCAGATGAAGCTCATTTTGATCTTGGCGGGTATGTAAACAAACAAAATTGTCGCATTTGGGGCACAGAAAACCCGCACGCATACATTGAGAAGCCGACACACCCAAAACGAGTCACTGTTTGGTGCGGATTTTGGTCCAGAAGCATAATTGGGCCATTTTTCTTCGAAAATGAGCAACGAGTGGCCGTTACAGTTAATGGCGATCGTTATCGGGCAAAGTTGAACGAATTTTTGTTCACAAAAATTGAAGAGGAGGATATTAGCAACATTTGGTTTCAACAGGACGGCGCTACGTGCCACACAGCCGAAGCTACACCCATTTGAAGGAAATTATTTTCCATTATTAACCGGAAGAATTGTACTTTCAAATAAAAACAGAAATACCATACCACTCAATACCATAATTAAGCAACTAATTGCTGAACGTGATGCTGCCTACAAGAGATGGAAAATGTATAAAACGTCATATTTACAATCGATATTTAAATCTCTAAGAGAGAAAGTTGTGGACAATATAAAAATATCAATATCAATATTTTATACTCGTAAGTTCTCTTCCTCGATTAAAAGTAGAAGTAAATGGAAAGAGATTCGAGCCATAGTCATAGGAGTTAAAAACAATAGTACTATTAACTCTGATAGTGATTTAGCATATTTAAATAATTGTTTTGTTGACATTAAAATACCAAAACCTATTATAAATATATATGAAGAAATATCTACTGCTCCTGTCGAGAATACATTCTGCTTTCGTTGTATTGATCAGGATGAAGTTTTTATAATTTCTAACTCAATAAAATCAAATGCTACTGGTATGGATGGAATAAACACTAAGTTTTTAAAAATGATTTTCGTCAAACTACTGCCATTTCTCACATACATATTTAACACGGTGCTTACAAAATCGATATATCCTGCTGAGTGGAAGAAAGCTAAAATATTTCCAATACCTAAAACCAACAATGAATGTTGTCCAATCGCTATACTATCGTTTTTGTCAAAAATTCTTGAAAAACTTGTGTCTTTACAAATGGATGAATACTTTACTAGATATGGTCTATTATCTGAAGAACAATCAGGATTTAGACATGCCAGAGGATGCGTTACAGTATTGATAGACGTTGTTAAGTATCTAAGAGCCAAATTAGATGAAAACATGGTACGCTTTCTAGTGCTTCTAGATCACAGTAAAGACTTTGATACTGTTGATCATAAGATACTCATCTCTAAACTAAAAAATCTGTTTAATTTTTCAGACTCTGCGTGCAAATTAATACTTTCTTATCTTAGTGAGAGATATCAAACTGTTACATTAAATGGTAAAACATCAGATGCCCGGTTAGTCGATCGGGGAAGTGCCTCAAGGCTCTATCTTAGGTCCATTACTATTCTGCATATACATAAACGATTTGCCAAATGTTCCAACAACCTGTTCAATCAGTATGTATGCAGATGATGTGCAATTGTATGCTAGCACTAATGTTAATGAAGTTCTAAACTGCACAAACTACATAAACATGGATCGAGAAAAGATACACAATTGGGCAAGCATGAATGGCTTATGCCTCCATCCTTCAAAAACCAAATGTATTTTCATATCAAGAAACAATCTTAATATTAATGCCAACCTAATGATCAATAGTACACCTATTGAGTTTGTAAAGTATGCCAAAAACCTTGGAATTATTTTCAATACTGACCTCTCGTGGAAAACCCATAAAAATACAACCGTTGGAAAGGTACACGCAATGCTTAGGAATCTTTGGGCTGTTCAAACGTCAACACCTCTTGAAATAAGAATGCTACTGGCAAAAACATATTTAATTCCTGTTCTACTATACGGCTGTGAAATATTCGCTAACTGTGATAATGATGATTTTTATAAACTCAAAGTTGCTTACAATAATATTACTCGTAACATATTTATCAACAAACGTTGTGACCACATTTCTGATTATACATATCGGATAAACATTATGTGTTTTAAAGATTTGCTCAATTATAGATGTCTTTTAATGATGCACAAGATTATATTCACTAAAGAGCCAGATTATCTATACCGTAAGTTAACTTTTGCAAGATCTAATCGAGGGAAAAAACTTATCCAAAAAAGATTTAAACATCTAATGTCAGAGAGACAATTCTTTGTTCACACAACACGTCTTTGGAACAATATACCTTTTAATATTGCTTCTAAAATCAAATAAAAAGATATATTAATTATAATTAAAATTTTAATTTCTGTCCTAAAAATATATTTTTCTTTTCTTTGTTTATTTTATATTATTATAATGATTGTTATTTCTTAATCATTTCTTTTTAATGTTTTTTTATATTTAATGTACTCAAAATAGTTATACATAATATTAATATTTCTATTTGTTAATCTTCAGTACTATTGTCAACTATCCTCTAGCACTATAATATATAAGACTTATGTCTTGTTGTGCTAGTATTACAATAATAAATAATAAATAAATAAAAAAAATAAAAATAAATTTGAGATAATATTCAGTAGTTTTTTTTTTTATAGCATTTAAAAAAAAAAAAGTTATTTGCGGACCCTTTATATAGGTTAGGTTTGGTTGAAAAAGAGGAGCCATGTATGCACATAGCTCATATACGTTTTACCCGGATATACACTTAAGCCAGAAAGTCGGCTTGTTGTGCGCTCTACATCCTCGTGCTCATCGGATTATCTACCCCATATTTAACTTAGAAATTCGGTCTCGGCATCAAATTTTCTGAATGTTTTCCAGCGTATCCCCTTAAGAGCCGCTAGGCCTGGTTTGATATCGTATGATATAACGTGCTATAGATATTTCATTGGTATTCTCCAAACTTGCTACAAAAGTGCTTTAATCCCTGCTTGACTGTCAATGTAAAAGATAGATGTCCACCCAGAAGATACTACAAAGATAAGGAAATTTATCGGGTTCTTAAATACGGAGTTCCAGGAAGTGAACCACAGAATCTACTCATCCTTCTTCCTGCCTTAGAAGCATCTGTGAAAAAGCCAAGGTTACCACATCCATAGCTCAGGCCTTTGTTTTCTACTTACATCACAGGGTTGATGTAATCAGAATTGCTAGCCATATCTGCTGTGGTTTATTTATGAAATTATTTTCCATAATCTCTGTGTCTCTGTTTTTTGTTTTCCTGAAACACTCTTAGATTATCTATATTGAAAATATATTCAAAAACATTTGTTTTATATTGTTTTAAGTTTCTACATTTCTGAGACTGTTTTCTAATGTCCTTCGATTAAGAAACGAATTTATTTTTAAATGCCATAACAAAGTTTTTATAAATTTATTGTGACTAGTCGTGAATTAAATACTAAAACAAAATGTTACGGCTTTATAGCCGGTACAACACTTTTTCAGACAAATATAAAAGAATAACAAGGCTTTAGTTTTGCAAATGACTGAATTTTAACAACAAAATTGCCAGAATTTAGCAGAATGAAATAACTTTATGGTTTTGTTTGAAGATTGTTTAAATTATTTTATTTCTTCGGCCAACATAATCTTTCAAAATGAGATGTCTTGAAGAAAAAAATGGAAATCAACACCAAAAAATAAATGTATATCTTTAAAAAACATTAAAGGAAACATAAAATACCCTCCCCAATAAAATGCTCGGAAAAGGTATGATTATTTTTTTTATCAAAAACAAAAGAAAATTTTAAGAAAACAGGGGGTTTCCTTGGATACAATTTTTCTTATTTAAAATGAAAAAAATATGACTTTATAACAAGTGAGTATTTAGGCGCATACATACGAGTGGTAAAATGTTTTACTAACAGTCTTACAAATAGGGGTCAGGAATTATACAGCAATTTTTTTAACAAACTTTGGATGACCCACAAGCGGTGAAAGCAAAAGTTCTAACGCCTTTTATACCTTTACCCTTATGATTCCAGTTCAAACTTTAAAGGAGGATTTTGATTAAGTATGAAATAAAGTAAATATTGTAGGTTCATACAAACCGCATACTGTAATAGAAATCGTTGAGTTGTCCCACTTGGTTGAAAAATCTTAATGATTTGAAACTGTTCAATGTGCGTTCAGGCCTTAAATATAATTTCAAGGTGCTACCAACTGAAGGACAAACTCACATTAGAAAAGTCATCTGTATTTTAATGTGTGTGGTATAGAAAATTAGAAGCTGGTTAGTGCTGTGGTTTTGTATATAAAACATCGTTACACATTAACTTTGAAGTACTTGTGCAAATTTTTAACAAATTTAAACTCAAAGTATTTGAAATAACTGTTAACTGGAAAGTTTAGCAGTTATAATAGCAGCACTTGATGTTACATACATAAAGCGATTAAGGTATTGAAAGCAGGCTTCTAAATTTATAATTTTAGCAGCTACGGAACTTGTTACAAATTTAAAAATATCAGGAAATTTATTTTATAAATATTTAGTAACTAGTTTTATCAGTCATCGAATTAGACGCTAAAATTTACAAAAAAAAAAACTATACTTCCCGCCTATTTTCGGACTGCGTAAGGTTAAATAAATATGACCTAAAATAAACTGGACATCGAAGGTGTTAAAAAGCCAGATATGTTAGACTAAAAGACTCAAAAGTGACCCTAAAAAAGTGAATAGCTTTAATGGTATATAAGTCTTTAACTAATATTTTAAGGTGATTGAGTCTATTATGTTAAAACTCCATCATCAACACTTTTGATCATTCCATGATCTTATCTCTTTCGAAATTCACTTGTTTCTTCTTTGATTTAATATTTTTTTTCTCAATGCAAATCTATAATATTAATGGGCTCGGTGATTTCTTGTTACCGATGTTTTGTTCTACAATTTTATCCCGATTTAGACCAAATGTATATTACTTGAAATGTATTTCTTTTAAACTGTTTCCAAGTTTTACAGATTTTTTAATTTTTTTTTTCCTTTATTTTGAGTAAATTGCATTTCAATTTGTTATTAACACATACATAAAATATTACGTATGCTCTATGTGTGTTTATTATACCCCATACCACTATGTGGTTTGGGTATAATGAATTTGTGCTGCTGTTTGTAGCTGCCAAAAATATTTGACCTAGAATCACTATCTGATTCGATTTAACGATGTCCGTCCGTCCGTCCGTCTGTGTGTCCATGTAAAGCTTGTAATCAAACTGCAGGTCGCAAATATGAATATATTTAGATGAAATTTGGTATTTAATCCTTTATCGGCTATGGGATGAACGCTCTTGAAATTGGTGAGAATCGGTGCATGTTCAGACCTAGCCCCCATACAAATGACCCCTATGAAATCAACATATATTGCCATAAGATCCAAATTATCATACAAATCTTAGTCAAATTGGGTTTGTATGTATATATTATATCCATTAATCAGTACTCCAAAAATGATGCCTATTGGACAACTCTTAGTCATAGGCCCCATATAGAGCTGCTTCCCGATCTTCACTTAAATCTATCAAAAAACAAAAATATTGCACTGATTCTTGTCAAATTTTGTTTGTATATATTTTTGCAAAATACAAGAGACTTTACCAAATATGGTCAGGGGCCTAGTCCCCATATAGATATATCATCCGATATGAACTTTTTCACTCAAATTGGTTTATTCTTATTTTCTATATCCAGTTAGTTGGGCCTGAGAGATAGGGTCTCTAAACGCATGGTATAGGGTACCGTATAGTCTGTCTAGACCGTCTATAATTTTCTTACTTGTTTTTAATTTATCATTTTCCATTTTTTACTTTTCAATTTTCATCTTTCTTTTTTAATTTTTATACCCTACACCACTATGTGGTTTGGGTATAATGACTTTGTGCTGCTGTTTGTAACAACCAAAAATATTTGACCTAGACCCATCTTTAATTATACCGATCGAAACAGAATCACTTTTTGAGTTGATTTAACAATGTCCGTCCGTCCGTCCGTCCGTCCGTCCGTCTGTGTGTCCATGTAAAGCTTGTAATCAAACTGCAGGTCGCAATATGAATATATTTGGATGAAATTTGGTATATAAGCTTTTATCGGCCATGGGATGAACGCTATTGAAATTGGTGAGAATCGGTCCATGTTCAGACCTAGCCCCCATACAAATTACCCATATGAAATCGACATAAATTGCCATAAGATCCAAATTGTCATATAGATCTTACTCAAATTGGGTTTGTATGCGTTCATTACATCCACTAATGAGTAGTCCAAAAATGATCCCTTTGACCCCATATAGAGCTGCTTCCCGATCTTCACTAAATCTATCAAAAAACAAATTCCACTGATTCTTCTCAAATTTTGTTTGCATATATTTTTGCAAAATACAAGAGACTTTACCAAACATGATCAGGATCGGTCCATTTTTGGACCTAGTCCCTTTGTAGATATAGCATCCGATATGAACTTTTTCATATCTGCAGCCAAAAAAATTAATAAAAATCCCATTCGAATTTGGTTTATGCTTACTTTCTATATCCAGTTAGTTAGGTCTGAGAGATAGGGTCTATAAACGCATGGTATAGGGTATCGTATAGTCGGTCTAGACCGACTATAATTTTCTCACTTGTTAATTTCTCATTTTCCATTTTTCATTTTCCATTTTTCATTTTTCGTTTTTATTTTTCATTTTTCATTTTCGATTTTTCATTTTCCACTTTTTATTTTTCATTTTTCTATTTTAATTTTTCATTTTTCATTTTCCATTTGCCATTTTTAATTTAAAATTTTTCATTTTCCATTCTCCATTTTCCATTTTTCATATTTCATTTTTCATTTTCCATTTTTCATTTACCGTTTTCCATTTTCCATTTTCCATTTTCCATTTTCCATTTATCATTTCCCATTTTTCAATTTTATTTTTTAATTTTCCACTTCCCATTTTTAGTTTTTCGATTTCCGTTTTCCGTTTTCCATTTTTCATTTTCCATTTTTCAATTTTAATTTTTCATTTTCCATTTTCCGTTTTTCATTTTTCATTTTCGGTTTTTCATTTTTTTTCGTTTTCCGTTTTCCATTTTTCATTTTGCATATTCCATTTTTCAATTTTAATTTTTCATTTTCCATTTTTATACCCTATACCACTATGTGGTTTGGGTATAATGACTTTGTGCTGCTGTTTGTAACTACCAAAAATATTTGACCTAGACCCATATTTTATTATACCGATCGAATCAGAATCACTATCTGATTCGATTCAACGATGTCCGTCCGTCCGTCTGTGTGTCCATGTAAAGCTTGTAATCAAACTGCAGTTCGCAGTTATCAGCCATGGGATGAACGAAATTGGTGAGAAGCGGTCCATGTTCAGACCTAGCCCCATACAAATGACCCATATGAAATCAACATAAATTGCCATAAGATCCAAGTTATCATATAACTCTTAGTCAAATTGCGTTTCTGTATATTTATTACATCCATTAATCTGTGGTCCAAAAATAATCCCTATTGGACAACTCTTAGTCATAGGCCCAATATAGAGCTGCTTTCCGATCTTCACTTAAATCTATCAAAAAACAAAAATATTGCACTGATTCTTCTCAAATTTTGTTTGTATATATTTTTGCAAAAGACAAGATCGGTCAGGATCGGTACATTTTGTCCCCATATAGATATAGCATCCGATATGAACTTTTTCATATCTGCAGCCAAAAAAATTAATAAAAATCCGACTCAAATTTGGTTTATGCTTATTTTCTATATCCAGTTAGTTGGGCCTGAGAGATTGGGCCTCTAAAGGCATGGTATAGGGTATCATATATTCGGTCTAGACCGACTATAATTTTGTTACTTGTTAAATTTGTTAATGTGTTTGTTCATTCACATTAATAATAAACCAAAAAAAAAGTATTGGTTTATGAATTGGCTAAGTTCAGAAAAAAAACTGCCTAGAAATTGCACTCGAATTTCGAGCGCTGGAATCTGCTAGCAGAATATTATATCTCGATATTGGTTGTTTGCCGGTTTATTTGATTTGCTTACCTAGATTAGATAGGTCTACGGGTCCATATGGCATCCTAGCACTGCTCTTGAAATAGTGTTCGTAGATGTTAGCTACGTCATAGTCCAACCTTTTCAGCTCTTTGTACCGTGCGGGAGTATTTTCCTCTTATTGTAAGGTTACCAATGTCCAACCCATCCCTAAAAAAGGTAAGGCTAATAACCCTAATGTCCAATTGCAATCTGCTCTGTGCTCTCAAGCCCTCGAAGATCATGACTAATAACAATGTTATTAACTATCTAGATGGCAACTCACTTCTTAATAATCGACAGTATGGCTTAGATAGAAGTCGTTCTACGAGAGACCTGTCAGCTTTTCTGGATGTTGGATTCGATTCCATCACAACTTTGGTGGTTGCTCTAAATATTTCCGAAGCATTTGATAGCGTGTGGTATGCGCACTTCCTTTCTCAATTTTTATCGAGTTTTCTTTCTACCCTACTTTTCTCTATCGTTCTTATTGATCATCTTTTTCGAAACTTCAATCCTATGATTTGTCAATCATTTATTTTTTCTAATTATAGGTGAAGTCCGTTTGGGGTTAGGGGCAGACAATGAACGACACACTCAATCAATCTGAGTATGTTAAAGCAAATAGGGTTAGTTTTAATGAGAGCTAGACCAAAAGCTATTTTTTGACCGTTAGGGCCTTGGATTTAACTTTATATGTGGGTACTATAGGTATTGAGGATGCACTCCATGTTATGTGCATGAGAAGTCACTGCAATGTTCGTTTGAACAAAAAATTTTCAGATGTCGAAAGAAACACTTAAGTTTCTTGGATTTCTAAAACGGTGAAAAAATTTTTTACTCATTCTTTGCAGGAGCTTGGTAGAGCTCTCTTATACCATTTACTTTTCTTACAAAATATGTCGCATTTTATTTACACTTTTTTCGAAAAGTATATTTTTTTTATATATTCGAAATTAAGAACAATCTTATCTTATACATCAATCGAAATTGCGCTAAGATGCAAATTACCATAACGATTTCTGTCACATTTGGTGTTTAGGTGTTTATTACACTCGTTAATAAACAGTGCAAAGTAAATCCCCTAAGGCAATACTTAGCCATAGTACCCGTTATTGCATAGATTTTTCTCAAATTTAGTTTATATATGTTTCAATCGCAAATAACTAAGTATCGTCACGATGGGTCCATTTTTCGACATAGTCCCCATATAAAAGTAGTATCCGATATGATATTTTTCATATCTGTGGGCAAAAAATCATAATAATGCTCAAATATAGTTTATGCTTATTTTCCATATCCAATTAGGTATTTGGACCTAAGACGGATTGTAACTTTGTTGCTTGTTTACCCTGGATGTATAACAGCATTCTTACTTGTGTCTTAAGAATAAATTCAAAATGCTTTAAATAAACAACATAACTAAAAATAAATAAAACCGAATACCAATATATTTGTATGACCCAACATTTTTTCAAGGCTCTACATGTTGTTAATCATAAGAAAATTCATTCATCCAACATTAAATGGCAGTCACTCAAGTAATAAAGTTTGAGTGAAAAGTTTCTATGTCAACGAAATATACCTTTATTGCTTTAATCCTTTAATTTAAGGGCAGGAAGTAATTTTTTCCGCTACGTCTGTCCAAAGTTATGTTACCCTCAATATAAACTAAGCAAAATGCTAGGAGCGATGTAAAAACATATTATGAAGTCAATATTTAAGTCATTACGACCACTTGTTCAAATGCAGTGATGGTTGGTTGAAATGCATTAAATTCTCTTCAAGGTTATACCATGTTAAATACAGATGTGTTTATGTCAAAATATTAACTAAATCTAGAAAACTAGTTTTGATTAGTTATACATATCGGTAGTCTATTTTTGATTAGGAACTAAAATCGTTAATTTGCCTAAAACTAGGACATAGGACAGGGAGTAATTTTGCATAAACAGGTGTAATTAACACTTTTTGGGATGAAAACACTTTAAATCCTCTTTTAAGAAAATACCGGCAATACTTCAGCATCTTCTATATTCTCTACTTTGTCATTGTCGTCGCTGAATCATTGTTTCTTAGAACCATAGGTAAAATTTTTACGTCCGTAAGTCAGTTGTAAGTAAATTGTTGCTAAAAAACAAGTATTCCGGTAGCTTGAATTTAAACTGTCTCACTAAGAAAAAAATAAGAAAAAACAAATCAAGCAGAATTATTTTTTTTCTAATGAGCTATTTATTAGATCTATTATTTTCTATGTTTTTTGGTTTTAACAAATATTAAACAGGTAAAAAAAAGTAAGAAAAAATATATAAGAAAAAAGTATTCGTACATTAAAAGTATTAATACAAAAAACTCATTTATATTAAATATTGCCTAAATTAGTAATTTTAGGATATCCTTTGCGCCTTAGGATCTCTGTAATTCATTTGGAATCGATTTAACCAACTTTAAAATACCCTCTTATTTATCCCCACTCATCCAAAATGACGTTTCTTAATATTTCCCTTGAGGTTATTTTGTGGTGATTGATTCTACACTACCAGTAATTACCACAACTACTTTAGAGGATTAAGATTGGGGGCTTGTGGTGGTGATTTTAATTTATTGTTATTATTGTAGAGCCACACTCTTGATATTATGTGTCGTATATTTTGGATTATTATCTTGTTGGAACCAAATATCGCCTGCAAGGTTGATCAATTATAGTCAATAAATACGAGTTTGCTATGTCCGTTGCATGTCATATAACCGTAAACCATAATACCATATCCATCGTGTGTAGCCGAAATAAAACACATTCCCAAAATTCTGGAGCTTTTGTTAGATACTCATTTGCAAAGTCCATACTTTCTTTTCCTTCAGAAATTAATTGATTTCCAAGTGCTAACAAAACTTACAGGGTTGCAATACAATAACTTTACTATGATATTATTTTAAGCTGAGTACTTCTTATTAATTGCATTCTAAGGAGGTGAAAATGAGAGACCAAAGCGCCTAGACACGTCAACCTAATTTTGGATCGTAGAATCCACTGGTGTACCCTGTTTTGCAAAGTTAGCTGAAAAACACGAGATATTTCAATTTTAAATTTGTAGTAGATTTAAGGCAATTTTTGATTTTTTTTTAATGAAAAAACTTTAAAAACTTGTTTAAAATCAATTTGTTTGTTATTTGTTTTTCAAAATCTTTATCTAGAAATAATGGACGTCCACTTTCAAGCGAACATGGAACTATATTTGCTCCTATTTTGATGATTTTATAAATTTTTTTGGATTTATTCAACTCTTTGTTTGCAATCGACCGGCAGAAATCAGCAAGCATTGAGTCTATTCTTTTTCCAGCGAAACGGTCTTCGAACGCCATTATAGTTTGATGAAATCTTTCGCCAGTTTCGTCTGTTTCTGTGGACAATTGTCGTTCGCAAAAATCGAAATGTGCATGTAACATCAACGACATATTAACGCCAAGTTTGTCGAAAGACTTCATCATGTTGTCAATATAATCACGATACTCTGGTGAGCGATTTTTGCAAAGAACGTTTTCAATTACCGCACGAAGTGAGTTCCATGCATTTAGTTCATTTCATCTAACATTTCAGAAAACTAGTATCCCTTAAAAGTTTAATTTTTCAATTGATAATTTTGGAAAAGCGTTGTTTTTCAAGTATTGTAATGTATTTTCGTTAACGCGGACCAAACGCTTTAAAAAATTCTTTACAACTCCCAGCTTGATATGAAAATCCGGAAGCAATATTTTATGAAGCGGGATCAATGGTGGACGAATTACATTAAATTCGCCAACAACTTGCGAATCGCGTTTTGACCAGTCTCGCTTTTCGTACTGGTTGCATTTTGCACGGCTGTCCCATTAACAAAAAATACACATGTACTTTGTATAGCCGGTTTGCATTCCAGCAAATAGTAAAAGAACCTTAAAATCACAATTTACGCGCCAGAATTAATTTCATGGTATCATACGGCTCATGCATTCCAAGAGCATATATCTATGTCACTGGTTTAACGCTGCTGTTTTCAAATAGCAAGACTACTTTTAAGCTTCTGGTTGAAGAGTCTGTGAAAAAAGCCATAAAGATGGATTATAGTTGCAGATTCCCATTCCATTCATTTAACCGGAAATATCTTGACAATATGCATAAGCTGTGTCATCGGAAAGCATGAAATAAGGCATATATGGTTCTTGCCGGTATTTGTAGCATGTATCTTTTACACCTGGTGCCAGCACGTTGACGCTTCTTAGTTCCGAAGCCAAAGTCATTGCATTATTTTGCTGATAGCTTCAGATTTCGAACGATTCTATCTAAATGTTCTTGCGAAATTAATTATGGATATTGTGTAACTGGCTGAAGGTAATCAGAATCAGCATGATGTAATGATGTTACTGAAGTTTGTGATTGAACTTCATAGGACGCAGTATCATATTGGTATGTCGATGGATGTACTGGAACAGGCAATTCATCACTGTGTGGAACTTGTACGTGAGCACTTGGCACACCTTTGTATATAAAACCGGATCGTTCTATAAGAATAAATTATTGTGTATTCGATATGCAGTCTATCTAAATGAACTTACTGTTTGGATTGAGACCATACACGTCGTTCTTGCACGCGTAGCAATTTTCAGGATCATGTTCCCCTGGATCGGTCCATATCATTGGAAGTCCAAATGGCGTCGAATATGGCCGTAATATCCACCATTTATTTAATGCACTAAAACATGTGATGCACGTAAATTCAGGTGCATGATCAACATTTCGCATTTCTTCAGCGGGGGAAACCAAAAAATACTGATTGTAAGCTTTGAGGGCATCTTCAACCAAATGTCGTCGATGTTTTTTCGGTGTAAATTTTCCACACACAAAACAAAACATATTTAATTTTTCGCAATGTGATCTGCATTTTTCGTCACTCATTTTTCTACTTTTTCAAAATGGTCAATAAAATGCTTATATTTTTTAGAAAGATTTCTCTTATCAGGTGGGTTTAATGCCAAGTTATCACATTAAATTTTAAGTTAAAGCGATGTTAAAAAGCACTGATGTTTGATATATATATTGTAGCATCTGCTTGTAATAGGGATGCCAATCCCAAAATCCCTAATCACAAAATTATTATAATTGTTATGGCCCCAAATCGTAAGAGGTAAACTAATTCTGCTTTTAAATAGATGTCTATTATTTCAATGGTTACATCTTGTCGAAAAAAAAAAATATATAAATTGACTAGCTGTTTTTACCCGGTCTTGCCCGGGATAAAAAGGCCTTTGACTTGAAAAATGGTTCACTCTGTTTACCAGGCGCTGAGTACTTAAAAATTTGTATGGGCAGTAAATTAATTTTTTATTTCAATTCAAAATTTTTTGATTTTCTAATTTAGAAGTTTTTTAAGATGCTGCAGCAAAAATGCCTCAAAAATAAGTGGCGAAACCGCTTTAAGTATTTTTTAAGTTTATTTATAAACATCAAATATAACGGAATCGTTTGCAAATTAAAGGAATCAGAACTTTTGATAATTGAATTACTTCATTCAATAAGTGATCATCATTGAGCAGAGACGTCAAGTTCAAGTTTCAGAAATGAAATACTAATGCGACGTTTAATATTGTGTCGCAAGGTTTCTTTAAACAACTGCTTATAGTATATGTGTGGCCCATTTTGATCAACAGGTAATTATTTCACATACGTAGATAAAATTTATCATAAGACATTTCACTAAGCTGTGTTCCTCGCGTTTGGCAGCACGTTTGGTCCGTATCCGTCGCGTCCGCGTCCGCACGCCGCTTCCTCACAGCTACTACCCGTGCTGCGGCTTAGTTCTCGTTAACTTATTTTAATCCCTAAAACATATTTTTCAAAGCATTGTGATATTTTAGCTGAGCTGTGTTCCGAGAGCGCGTCGCGTCCGCATCCGTCGCGTCCCAGTCCGCGGTCGCGCGCCGCGCTCCGCTTCCCCGCGTTTGGCAGCCACACCCGTGCTGCCGCCCAGTTGTTGTCAACTTATTTTAATCGCCGAAATATATTTTTCAGATCATTGCGATATTTTAGCTGAGCTGTGTTCCGCGAGCGCGTCGCGTCCGCGCGACTCGCGCCGCTTCCTCGCAGCTACTACCCGTGCTGCTGCTTAGTTCTCGTTAACTTATTTTAATTCCTAAAACATATTTTTTAGAGCATTGCGATATTTTAGCTGAGCTGTGTTCCGCGAGCGCGTCGCATCCGCATCCGGCGCGTTCGCGCGCTGCGCGCCGCTTCCGCGCGTTTGGCAGCCACACCTGTGCTGCCGAGCAGCTGTTGGCAGCTTATTTTAATTGTCAAAATATATTTTTCAAATCATTGCGATATTCTAGCTAAGCTGTATTCCCCGTGCGCGTAACTTCCGCGCAACGAAATGATGCTATTGAAAAGAATTCTCATTTTAAATGCATTTATTGTAGGACATATATTGAGAGGAGTATGCAAATGTTTAATAAAATAAATATTTAACAAAATTCATTAATTAAAAATATGTAAAAATTTAAGAAAGAATTTGGGGAGTAAGTTCATTTTTTCTTTCGATTAAAAAAAAATGGGGAATTTGTTCATTTCTTTTGGGTACCTTTTTTTAAGTTTGGGGAATTTGTTCACCGTGTAGGTTTTTCCGTGTATACCAAATTTCAGATAAATCCGTTGAAAAGTACAAATTTATATAGGGAAGAAATATACCACACAACAAAATATGAATTTTATAAGAAAATTGGGCGTAAAAGTAGGCGTGGTCGGTAAAAATCATATGCCGACCTTCCCTGGAATATGTACTAAATTTCGGAAAAATAAAAATTTGTATAGCAATCAAATAAAGAAACAAATAAAAGGAAAAAAATAAGTTTTATATACATAGAAGTTGGCGCAAAGTAGAAGCCTTCCCTGTAGTATAGAGATCGTGTGACCAAATTTATACATCCCTTGAAAAATAAAAATTTCTATAGTGCAAAAAACGGAAAATTAATTTTGTATAAAAATTGGGCGTAGAAGTAGGCGTGGCCGGCAAGAATCATGTGGTGACCTCTCTGGAGTACAGAGGTCGTGTGTAACAAATTTCAGAGAAATTCGATAAAAAAAAATTGTGTAACGAACAAACGTACCAAAAAACAGAATATGAATTGTATACAAAAAGTGGGCGTAACAGTGGGCGTAACCGGTGCGATGAATATTGCAACCTTCCCTGGAGCAGAGAGATCGTGTGTACCAAATTTCAGAGAAATGCGTTGAAAAATATAAATTTGTATAGCGAACAAATACACCAAAAAACAAAATGAATTGTATACAAAAAGTGGGCGTTAAAGTAGGCGTGGCGGGTACGAAGCATATGGCGACCTTTCCTGGAGTACAGATCGTGTGTACCAAATTTCAGAGAATTCCGTTGAAAAATAATAATTTGTATAGCGAACAAATATACCAAAAAGCAGAAAAGGAATTGTATATAAAAAGTGGGCGTAAAAGTAGGCGTGGTCGATAAGAAGAATATGGTGACCTTAGCTGGGGTACAGGGATCGTGTGTACCGAATTTCATGGAAATCTGTTAACAAACAAAAATTTGTATAGTGAACAAATATGAATAAAACAGAAAACGAATTTTACATAAAAAGTGGGCGTAAAAGTAGGCGTGGCCGCTAAAAAGTATATGGCGACCTTTCCTGGGGTATAGAGATCGTGTGTACAAAATTTCAGGAAAATCCGTTGAAAAATAAAAATTTGTATAGCGGTCAAACAAACAAACAAATAAACAAACAAACAAACAAACAAACAAACAAACAGAAAATGAATTTTATATATATAGATTTAACAAGAGCTTTTGCAGGATTTTCCCTAAAAAAAAAATCAAAAATCACCTTAAATCTACTACAAATTTAAAATCGAAATATTTCGTTATTTTGAGCTAACTTTTTAAAACGGAGTATACCACTGCATTCTATGACCCAAAAGTTAGTTGGGGTGTCTCGGTGTTTTGTGTGTCATATCAAAAGTTCAAATTTTACTTACAGTGTTACTAATTTATGCTCAATGTTTTAATGTTATAATGTGGTATGTAAATTAAATTCATTTTTAAATGTGATAAATAATACTCATGTTACTAATTTCCTTGAAAAAGTCAACGAAGAATTGACGAAATGTCGGAAAGAAATGTAATTTAAATGCGCTTTTATTCACATTAAAAATCTTAGGCCGTATTAGCTAATTTTGAAATAAAAGAAACAAAGGGATATAGCGAAATAACACAATAATTAACAAAATTGGTTTTGTGGATTTGTAGATTTGAACAACGTACAGCTGTGAGGAGGGGCTCCTGCTTATGATCAGAGCTATTTCACGAAAGAACTTACGCTCATTTTTAGCTTTAGGCTAAGTTTTCTGCCGCCAGCAGTGACTTCTTTAATTTTGAGACTTATCTGAAGAAATTAATTCATTAAATAATTAATTCTACTAAATGAAATCGATGTAACAAACCTGTTTGTCGTCACATAATTCATGGGATTCCCCTAACTGTAAGTGTACGAATACTTTTTCTCACACTTACAATTGCCATACTTCGTTTCTTGCCTTGTAAACAAAAAAAGTTAAGTGGAAATATTCTGTAAGTTTTTTTTGGAAAACAAGTAAAATTTCCATCATGTCATTGGTGGAAAACTCGTAATTCGAAATATTTTGCTAAATTTTTTTAATGTTTGAAATTTTCACATACAAGTGCTCTATCAAGTGTATTTTGAAAATGTGACATCGTTTGTTATAAAAGATATAGTCTATGGGTAATAATATTTTTATCATCAGTGGACTTATACGCGTAATTTTGAAGAGAGTTTTCAATCGTATTTTTTTTACTTGATTCCAGCATGTGTCTAAGGCAAAATTCCATTTAAAGTTTAAATCTTAGATCAAGTTCGAATTGCTTTGTCCTTTAAATGTAAGGGAGTGTAATAATTATCCACTTCACCAGCGCATAGGTCTGTACATAATATAATGCCCAGCATAGTGTTTTGATATCATGGCATTCCTAAAATCAGGTTTCAATTTGCTACAACTTTATTAAAGCATTTTAATGAATAATTTTAAAAAGTTGCTCGCTTAATTAAAAGTTCACGATAACCACAGAATTGTACATGAAATATGAAAGCAAATGGGTTGGGAGCGAAGAAATCATTTATCATAGAAAAAGTTGTATAATCTGTTCGCCAAAAACGAAATGGGCATTAGTAAGCTATTTTTTAACCCATTTTTAAGTTCTGATACACTCTCAGATTTTAAGTCGAAAGCTTGAAAATCGGAATAATAAAAATAGCAATTAATTTTTGCAAAATATTTTGAGGTTAGTTAAGGGTATCCAAAATTTCACACCAGATTTCAATTTGCCGCCATTTGTGTAGTAAGTTGTTAGCAACCAAAAGAAAGAGGCAGCATTGTCTAGGATTAGTAAAAATGAACAATTTTTAAAAAATAATAAAAGTGACGCCCACAGTTAAAAATTTCGTACAAAATGTGGTCTAAATATTGACCAAACTTCGTCAACTGTGAGGTGAGTAATTAAAATATTTAAGTGGACTGCATCAAGCTAAACACACTGTTCGTCCGAAAATAAGCCGCTCATATTTCATTATCGAGGCACTGCTTTAGAGTGTCGGTGAAAGAATTATAATTTCCAAAAAGCTCTGTACAGCGTATGCTCACTTAAGATCTGAGTTCCCAGGCTTATGAAGTTCATTTTCCACAAGAACTGAAGTCCAAGTGGATGCAGATTTTTCAAACAAAATTATCCTAAGCGATGAATAACATTTTCACCTGGGTGGCTTTGTTAATAGTGTGTGTTGAAATACAAATGCCTTTACCACGTGCCACTTTTTGGTATGGATGTTGGGCTGGATACATCTTTGGACCATACTACTTTGAAAATGAGTCTGGTCAAGCAGAGACTGTTAGCTTTTCTTGATATCGGGATATAACAACAGAGTTCCTTCTAACAAATTATATGATGTCGATGTGGACGAAATGTGGTAAAAAAGATGGTAACACATGAAACATTAGTCCATGAAACATGTCCTGGTCGTATACTTTCGGTAATCATGTCAAAAGTCTATGCCAACAAACCAAGGAGGAAATTCAACGTTGCATGAAACAAATTCAGCAATATTTACACAAAATTCTCATGGAAAATTTCAGCAAATTACTCGATCTATTATTCTGTACATAAGTCCATCTGCTGTACTTTATGATTCAAATCAAATCTTGAATTTTAGAACACCCTTTGCAAATTAAAAAGAAAACTGTATACGGTATGAAAACTGAAATTTAACTACACTGTTCATAGGCCTGACTTAAGGTAAAGGCACTAAGGAGTACGACCAAAAAGACAAGTGCGAGTTTATGTGAGATTGACGCATGTTCATATCTGACGTCGCTGCTTGTATAAAAATTTATAATAGAAACAATGGAATCAATTATATTATAACAATTATTACAAAGTTTATCATTTATCTACTTAATTCCAAAAGTTTAACTGATTGAAAATATTCACAGAGGATTTTTGAATTTTAGAAATAAATATGCTTCTTTTCTTACACACGCTATTTATCGATCAAATACATAGTTTTATATGAATACTAAGGGATTGTCATTCATAAAAATAAGTCATGTTTCCGAATGTACTTAACATAATTTCACCCCATGCAGTGCTGTTTATTGTTTGGCGAATGGAAAAAAGCGACACACCTGATTTGTTACATTTGCTGTATTAGACGAACAAATACTAGAACACATGATTTAACACTTGATAAATTGTTATAATTATTCACTAATACCTGCTAGTAGATAATTATTTCATTAAATGAATTTTATAAATAGAAAACAAAATATAATGCTCGCATGCAACTGGCAGTCCATAGTTGTAGTAGCAACAGTAGTTGACTAATAGTTTGTCTAGACTAGACCAAGAGTCTACCATTCACAACTCAACTCATTTATTAACTCATGTAACAAACACACTCACACAGACATATACACCATATGAAACCGGAAGTTTAATGGTGGCCTTTGTGTCGTCAAATTTTTTATTTTTTATTTTTTGCTTCCAAAACCACAACAATAGTGCAAAATAAAAGTGCTTGGTAGACACATGTTTTTTGTTGTTGTTTTCGTTGTGACTGTTTATTCTTGTACTTTTTCAAATTCTTGCTAAATATGTTTGCATGTTAGAAAACCATTAAGTTACCCAAAAAGGTGTAATCCAAACACATTATTGTTTCCTAAACAACATTCCGGTTTGTATTTTCCATATGAGTGGTAGTGCGAGTGTGGTTATACGGTTTAAAATAACACTAAAGGGAAATGTTTCTTAAGTGAAGAAAATGTGACATATATATGTACATATCTAAGTAAGTAGACTATAAAGAAAGTTGTTAAAATATATCAAACATTAAATTAATAAGAAGCTTTAAAAGTTTACGCTTAAACGTATCGCCTTAAGATAGAATAAAGCAACGAAATCCTTTACTTAAAGCATGCTGGCGAAAATATTATTAGAAGTTCGAACGTTAAAGTATATTTAAATTTTTTTTTTTTTTTTTTTTTTTTTTGGAATGTCAGAAAATGTAAACACTTTTTTCAATAAATTTTCTCCCAAAAGTTCACAATTTTCCAGCAAAAAATGGCCTCTCCACGAAAAGTTTTGGAACATTATGGCCGTTTTTGGGTAAAATTATATATGAAAAAATATTCTTCGTAGTTTCACGCATACGGTGTTTTAGTATTTATCGCAAAAAAGATCTCAGCTCAAAATTTAAAAAAAAAGCATTCTTGTGCTCCGTAGGGTCACATTTGTGTCAAAAATCATTTTTTTTTTTTATCGTAAAAGACAAGGTTTGGGGACAAATTCGAGAGAAATGTGAGTCGAAATCAAAAAGCCCAAAAGAGTGGTCGATGGGCAAACTCGAGACGAACATTTTAAGAAAAACCACAGCTCAAAGAGTTGAACTATATGAGGTGTAGAGTAATTTGAATAGAACAATGACGACGATTCGTCCCACTGTGCGTCGATTGGCTGAAGTTTTTGCATCGTAGCTCATAACTCACTGCCGAAAGTTAAAATTTTTGTTTACTGAAAAAACTCTGCCGAAACTCGGAGTCCAGATAGGACTGTTGGCAAATAATGTACCAATCTTTCTGGATTGTGACATAAAATTGCTGTTTTGATAGTGCCATTTCTCACTCATAAGTGTGAAACAGATGAAGTGAAAGAAGAAATATTTTGCGGAAAAAAATCTGCACACTAACTTTATAACCTTTTAGATTCAATTGCAGCAAGTGGCAGAAAACTAGATGCTTTCTGGTAGACAAGATCAGTAGACAAGATCGCAAACACCATAAGGAATTTGACAAATGAGTCTTGGGGTAATGCTCATTAAAATAAATATTTATTTGAAAATTTAGTTAAGATTAAACAAAGTACTAAAACTCCAAAGTCAAAGCTGGGACCGGATTTATTTTTTAGTTTACTTAATTTATTGGGTAAGTATATATATATAAAGTTTTTATGTTATCCCACACGATTTTATCCACAACTAGCAGAGTCCAGCCCTCCAAATTCGAGTGCAAATACTAACAAATTTTATTTTTTCTAAATGTATGCTAATCAATTATAGCCAATTCTCAAATCAACACACAAAACAACAAACTCGTTTATATTACAAACACATTAACAAATTTAATAAAAATACACATAATATTGTATAATTTTATGTATGTGTTAGTAGAAACTTCATGTGCTATTTACTCAAAATAAAGGAAAAATTTAAAAATCTGTAAATCCGGTGAACAGATAAAATGAAATACCTTTCAAATAATATACAGTTGGGCAAAATCGGAATAAAACGGTAGAATAAAACATCAGTCACAAGAAATCGCCTAGCATATTAATATTATAGATTGCATGAAAACAAGTTAAGAAAAAATTCGCATATTTTTCTTTAATTATAACGAGTTGCTGTTTTCTTTAATTACACTGTGCAACAGGGAAAATAATACACAGACTTGACAGTATAGGCTCGAATCTACTACCTGAGGGTAGTAAAACCATTAACTCAGTTTTGCGAGATTGGTGAATAATTTTTTTTTTTTTTGGAACTCTAAAGATTCTGAAAATCAGTGGGCCCCTCAGAAAAGCTGTCGTTTTTATTCAATAGCTAACTCAAACTTGGTGATTTCGCATAACTGTATTTGGCAATAATGTAGCCTACCCTATTAATATTATAGATATTCTTCAAAGATAACTAGATCAAAAAATTATTCAAATAATGCTTTCGAAAAAAGTTAAGAAGAAAAAAGTATGATAAGATTTTTCGTTAATTATATCAATATTCAACAACTTTTTACTAGTCCCGCGCGATACGAATGACTTGAATTTCAAACGAAGCCGATAATATACCTTTTATGATAAATTAAAATTAACAGATATTTATTCGAGCAAATAGAACTCAAACTTGATCAGAATAGTTATTGTTTAATTCCAATTTTTTCGATTTAATTATTATATCAAAATAAAGAATTCAACCACTGGCAAAAAATGTCTGAATTGTGAGAAAATAATCAATCAAAAAATTCAGTTTACATTTAAGGTTAATTCGATATAAAATCGATAGACATAGCCCAAACAATTGGAAAACACTGGTATCTGATCCGTTCACTAATCAAAATTAAAAAAAATTAATTCTGAAAAGTGCTGAACCAATAAATATTTTTTTCAAATATAGAATTAACGAAATATTGCGCAGTACTAGCTGAAATTTATTCCAAATCTTTTAAAATGTTTTTTAAACGTTAAGTTTTTCTACTAATTTTTGATAATTATACCGTTGCACATTGGGTCGAATCGTAGAATCGTACTTAAAGTGGCTCTTAAATCAGGGGAGAAAGCAGCAATTTTTTTCTTCACTATCATATTTAATTTAATCATTGCGACCATCATCGTCATCATCACCACCATATTATCATTATTATTATCATCGTCATCATATTCATTATCAGAATTACTGGAAAGAATAATTAATTCTAGTGAATATTGTGGCAATAAGTTTTTCTTCTTCTCATATTTTTTGCTCTTTTGTGATAAAATTGGGTTTGAGCTTAGAAGAAACCTATTAATTAATCTTCATTCGATTTTTCTCGACTGAATTTGCGGGAAAAATGTTCTCTGTAATTATTGAACTCTCAATGCTGGCAAAAGTACATGTGTTATTATTTCAGGACCATGAACAAAATATTTGTGCAATATGGGTGGCAAAATAATTGTGGGCGAAGTTTCTAAACGTTCAATGTGGACTTCGTGACTACAAGAAATGACAATTAATATTGTATGTATCTTTTTTATAAGCTCGATGTCAATTGTTGTAATTTCAACAGAAAGTCCTGCATTTTTAAAGAAACATCTAGCGGTATTACTATCATTGGAATATCTAAAACCAGGTTTTGGCTGGTCAATAAATAGACCCGTTTTCTCTTTAAACTATTATTCAATTCGTGACTTGTGACCTTGCTTGCCATTTTTTTTTTATCGGAAGTTTATTTGATAGGTATAAAAGACACTCGAAAACGCTAAACCAAACTGCAAATTTTCTGTATTTATAGGCCTCATATCTTCCATGATGTTAAATTGCTTACTTGTTGCATTTCATATCACATCCGGCCAGAATCAAAGTTCACCTTGAAAACATGATGACAAAAAGTGACTATGCCATCTTTTTGGGGGCGATCTGCCCCTCCAAAAACCATATCCCATGAAATCCTAGCTGATTCTCTTTCAGAAATACCAATATTTCAATAAAAAATAAAAAAATAAAAAAATAAGAAATCTTATTTGATTTGAAAAAATATTTAATTCCAAGTTTAATTAATAGAGTTTATATCATTTCCACACCGTCCTTGGGATAGACACCTCGGCGCTTTTTTTAAAGTGGTATCTGCAATAAACCTAATCCACTAATAAACAATGTTTTTTATAAATGCTGGGAAGAAAAACTAACTACCGCTTTTTTTATTCGTGCCGAAAAAGTTTGATCATCGCTAATATTTATCTTGAATCTTTCCCAAAATTTGAAAAATTCTCTAAGAACATATTCGCCAGCTTGTTCGGACCATAACCCCAAACCATCATAATTCAAATGTGTATGACCCTGCTTTAAATGATCAAGAATTACATGAATTTTAAGAGTTTGGGAGACATTCGTACTTTAAAAAGATCTACGGAGTTCACTCAAGTGTTTATTTATGTTAGTATTATTGACTATGTTGATTATGAAGTTCATCATAGATTTCTGGATCCTCCTAAAAGGGGAACTATGCCATTCCAAAAGAGATGATTGACAAATCCTGTTTTTCAGGTAATTTTTCTACAATAATCGAAATATTTTCACGGACCTGAGATGATGATGGCTTACTATCGCAAGAATGTCAAATACCCTTACCTATTTCCTGAAAACACGTCTTACAAAGTTTAATAGAAGCTTTTGAGTTCTTCCCATTTTGTGGAATATTTTCAGTTTCGTCAATGCTTGAAGCAAATTTGAGAATCTTTCCTCTACCAAAAGCAAATGGCCTTTGAAAGACGCTGTCATACAAATGTAGCAACTACAAAATGGGCTGTTTCTTGTTTCCTTGCATACATTGAAATCCCTCTCATTCAAAGTTAGCCGACATGTAACGCAAATGGACTTCGGAAACATGGCATTATTTATATCAAAGTTATTGTTTGTGAACCTTTTTAAAATGCATTCAACTTTATTTGATATGAAAACTGTGTTTGGTTTTTTACTCCCAAATACAATTTTCTGTCTGCATGGAGCACATACTTTTAATTTATTTTCTTCGTGACTACATTTATGATCTAAATTACAAAATTTAGATCGTAAATTTGCCGAATCCAAAGTTTAAAGATCTTGAAGTGCTTTCTCTGAAAGCATATAAAAATATACCAAGTTAGAGTGGAAACATTTTTTATACCATCCACAATGTTATTTATATTGATGTTCGTTTGCATCAACAAAAAAACCCACAACCAGTGTATACGTCATACACATAATATAAGTAGATACCATAGGTACACACATGCACTAGCTAGTTTGATATACATAAACACCACAACTTAAATGCAGTCGCCGTTAATTAAGATTTTAATGATAATGATGATGTTCGTTATTATTATTTGTTATAATTTTTTAAAATCAAATCAAATAGTGTTTCCAATTTTTTATTTTTGGAAATTGAAATTTTGACATTTCTGAAACAGGATCAGCTAGGATTGCCTGGGATACGGTTTCTGGAAGGGCAGATCACCCACAAAAAGATGGTTTAGTCACTTTTTGTCGTCATATTGTTTCAAACTAAACTTTGCTTCTGGCCGCATGTGACATGTAACCCTTTTGGGTGGATTATGTTTCCGTTATTGCGTTGCACACTTTCCCATCTATCATCAGCAGCATTGAAACACGACTTACTTTTACGGTTTTTTCTCCAATCTGCAAAATGGAATCATATAAACATTTTATTTCTTCAAGTTTTGAAGTAGTAACAGTAAACGTGAATACATGTGTTAATATAAACAATTCAATGTAGATGTGAATATCGGAGTTGTTGGAAACAATTTTAAATGCAATTAGCTTAAAAGTTTTAAATTTGTTATTAAAATAAGCTTGACGTGCTATCACTCACGAGTCCATCTCTAACCAAATGTAGCTTAACAATAAAGTCTACTTGAAGTTCACTTTAATATTTATGAATACGGCTGTAAATATTTAAAAAATGGCATTAAACGCGCACGTTTTCTTTTCTGAATATAATAGGTAAAATAGCACACTTTTTTGTCACAAAATATTACAAATTTCAACATTTTTAGTTGCAATGCATCAGAAATTTAAAATATCCTAAATTTGGAGTTTTCAAAATAAAATATTAAAAATATTTTTACAAAAATTACTTAAATATATAACAAAATACCTGAGGTTAATGGCTCCATCATAAAATTTTTACTTTTAGTAGTCTCGATAAAAAAAATACACTAGAATTTAGAGTTTTATCACTTTAAAAAAAAAGCGAGAAATTGTTGCACTGTGACATAACACTGCACATAATGTAAGTAACTCTTAACATTGATTTATGTATATCACTGGTGACGCACAATTTTATATACTTTTACCCGATATCAAACTTTATTTGAAAAAATTTATTTTAAAATATCTATTTAGCGCCACTTTGACAACGATTCAACCTAATGTACGTTGGCTGGTACTTCGGGTAATAAGTTCTTCAATTATTGTCACATATTCCCTTTGCGAAAGTATGCGGCTTGACCACAAAGAGCCGTGAATTTAAAAACAACAAGGAAAGAATTATGGAGCGGTTAAAGCAGGTAATTTTTCCGCCAAAACGAGGCATTTGGCGATCTGGAAATTCCCGCTTCAAATTATCACTGTCATGTTGGCACCGTATATTATTCAATGCTAATTTATCAATTTTCGGCACTAAAAACTCGTTTTCTAGGTTCCATATTGATCAGCAGTAACAGTGATACCCGCAGCGTTCTGGAAAGAATAAAGCTCCATGCACTGGCTTTAAGTAGATGCAATGGCTCTTCCTGAATGATACGAGAATCCGCAGCGACCCATAAATTTGACCAGTTGGCGTTGGCGCATCATAGTGGACCATTTGACGAGAAGGCGGTCAAAAATCTATAACATTGATTGGATTGGAATTTTGATAGGTGAGAGTTTTGTTTGTTTGATAGGTGAGAGTTTAGCCTTTAAGTTTTGCTATTGAACGTAATTCTCGACCGAAAATAAAAAATGTTACGGAGGGTTTAAAATACATTTTCATTTGTAGTTGAATTTTAGTACAAAAGTGAAGTGTTAAAAGGTAAAAAAAAAGGATTTGTTTAATATAATGTCTTATTTTTTCAGTTAATTTTACAACTAATACTTTTTAACAATTTTTTAAGTAAATTTTTTCAGAAAATGGCAAACTTTGGCCCCCGTCCTAATGTGCACAAGGGCCAACGGTTGTTTTTTTTTCGAAAGATCTTGAGTTAAAATATAATTTATTAAGCAGCGAACGTAAAAATTACCTTATATTGGTTCAAGATAGAGAAGTTTCAATGAAAAACTCGTATGTTTTTGCTTTAGTTAAATTTTTTCTTATTGTCTTTTTAAATATTTCTATATAAATTTTTATAGTAAATTTATGAAATATAACAATTTTTATTGTAAATTTACAAAATATATAAATTTTTAAATCAAGAAATTTTTCTAACTATATAAAAAAAGTGTAACTTATTGTTAGTGTAATGAAAAAGTACTTTAAATCAACCAATTTTAGTAAAAATTTCATCTAAATAGCCTTGGTTTTCATTTTCTAGAAGTTGTTTAGCTTCTTCGTCTAATTCTATAGAGGTAGTTTTCAATTTTTGACGAATGTTGGACATATATGGATCTGAAGTGCACAACAAAATAGTGATAAGGTCGTCATTAGTACAACATCTGGACATTTTCCTTGTGTTGTGCTCGCGAAAGAATCTTTGTCTTTGTCTTAGTCTTTGTTCCTTTTTTCTTGCGCTTCTTCAGATAGATCTCCTATTGGTAGCATATTGTTTTGAATTATTTGTTCCCCATGGTACAAAATTTTATGAACTGTGAATGGCATATATCTCCAAGAGTATTTTTTATTATAAAGTATTGCTGTTTTATTGGCCTACTCTCCAAATTTTTTTGCATTTATCTTTCTGCTGCATGCTAGAACTTGTGATATGATTCTGAATCGTCTTATTAATTAATGATCGACACCTGTGATAATGATCTACACCTGTGCAGTTTCCGGATCGGATAAAAATCTCCTTGCAGTATTTCCATCATTTGTGTTTCCTTGCCCTTGTTTTGGTTGGTCGATTACGAGGCCTAGCTGTAGATATTTTTGTTGAATTTGTTTTTTTTTTGCCTTCTTTTTTCTTCATTTTCTTTGTTTTTTCTCACTGTTTCGCCTAACGGACCAAATTCCAAATCATAATCCAATTTAAGAATATGCTCCATGAAACGTATTCTAGCATGAAGAGGGGACATTCCAAATTCGTAGGCCTCCTTAAAACTATCGACTTCTGGTGGGGGTTGGCTTATTTGACTTGATTCAGCTTGACGTTGACTTTGTTCCAGTTAAGCTTGTGCAACTTTTCCATCAATCATTGTGAGACACATTTTAAAATGTACTTCAATGTCTTGGTCATCAAATTTAAATATTACTGGTTGAAGTTCCTTAATTTGATCTTTTATTTTTTGAACTTCTTCAGTTATGACATCTTTGGTTTCCTTTTTGAATGTAAATTTTATTGGTCTGCAATACTTTGTTGAAGAAGGAATTTCATTTTTCCATATAATAATTTCTGTTGCTTTACTAGTTGACGGCTCTAAGACCCTATACCTTTTTGTTAAGCGCAATGGAACGAAAGATACCATAAATAAATCAGCATCTGACGAATTGTATTGTTTCTGACCAGAGAATCCATCACATCCCCATTTAGAAATTAAAGTAATGCTGCCATTACCAATTTTTTTTAAATGATCAATATCAAGCGTATTTAGCAATAGTTCTGCAGTATGTTCAAGAAGATCTTGCAATTTTATTTCTGTTGATGTTGAAGTAACACTAATAGCAGATTGTGAAGGTAAGCATTCTTTTTTGGCAGAAACTAAATCTCGATACTCTGGAAGAATCCCACAATTCTTTTCATGGGTTCGCTTCCACTATTCCTTATATTGATTTTTGGTCAATTTCAAATCCAAAAATAGGGCGAACGCTTTTTCCGGCGTAAATTTCTTATCTTCAATTGGTGTAGGAATGCTTTTCAAAATCCTCTTTGTGCGCCTTGGGCTCGCTTCTACTATTTTTTCAATTATTTCAATTTTATTATTTTTTTTTATTTTGGGATGGTTGAATTTGGTGCAAAAATGAATCCTTAATAGTTCTTTGAGAAAATTCTTCATTGATATTCTCCAGCTTGCGCCTTCGAGATCTTTCACTACATCCGTCAATTGGTTTTGCTGGTCGACCCATTTTTCTACTTTCGTTGGCAGTTGTAGATGCACTCTCAAAAATAAGTTCCTTTATTAACCAGTCCTGGTAACGATTGTACATCTTTGCCTTACTATGATAGCATTCAATGTACCGTCTTTTCTAATTCGATTCAAAATTAATAATTTTTCCTTTGTGCATTTCAATGTCTTCTAGATTACAATTCTTAAAGATGTCGTTGCTCACTATGAGCAAAATTACATCGTCTATATCATTTCGTTGAAAATAAATATCTGCCAGATCTCTGTTACAGTACTTAGCCATTGCACAAATTGTAATGAATAATAATTGTGGAAACATTATTATAAATACTCTTTCTTGCAATTATGTAAAATAAAAATTTTAATCTTTTATTACCACTTTTAGAAGCATAAAAAACCCACACCCTAATCCTTTTTAAAAGGTGAAGCATACCTGCTCATATCGTAAAGGGCTATGTCGCAAAAGTTTTTTTTACCACTATGTCGCAATAGTTTTCTTTTACCATTTACAAATTTTTATCTTTTATTAATACTTTTAGAAGCATAAAAAACCCACACCCTAACCCCCTTTAAAAGGTGAAGCATACCTGCTCATATCTTAAAGGGCTATGTCGCAATAGTTTTTTTTTTACCATTTACCTGTTATTTAAATTGTTTCCCATTTTGTCAGGTATTTAAACTATATAACTCTAATTCAGACTATTAATGTTTTTGAAAGATACCTATGTAAGTGTACCTGTAACAATTAAGCACATTATATCTCAACCCTTTTTTATAAGTATATAACAACTCCTGACAGCTCTACCGACACGCAAAAAAATACACCGCGGTGCACCGGTACGACCAACTTCTGTATTCATAACACTCAGACGGACGGACGGACATCGTTTAATCGACTCAGAAAGTGTTTTTGAGTCGATCCGTATAATAAAAGATGGATAAAGGTCCAATATTTTTGGCAGTTACAAACATCACCTCAAACTTAATATATCCTAACCACATAGCGGACAACATTTGTATTCATAAATTTTGCAGAAAATATCTAACCTTGGGTCAGAAAAATTGTTCTGGTGCACACGGGCGGATACTGGCAGGTGTATAATGGAGTATAGGTGTATAGGGGAGGGTTTGGACTATATAAGAGTGCAAGATTTTTGTGACTGCTTTTGACGGGCAGGAGTTATGCTCTATTATGTAGGAGATTTTCGGAAAATTTTACCTTTTTTAAAAATTTTTTTTTTTAAATTTCGGAATCACTCAGTGGTTTTACATTTTTAACATTAATAGTATGGAAGCCACAAAATTACACAAAATTTATTTCACTTCAAAATCTTTTAAATCAAAAAAGTGCAGTCATTCAAAAATAAAAATTTACAAAAAAATTTTTAATTTTAGCAAAATACTGAGAAAGCCCATTTAGAGTCGCAATTTTTTGGCTCTCGAGGTTTACTAGTATTTACTTTCAAATGAATAACATAACTTTAAAATCGGTAACAAAACAAAAAAAAAATGATTTTTGGCCGCCTTCTCAAAATATGGTCCAATGTGCGCCTGCGAAATCTGAAGAATTATTTCGTAAAAATTGGCATAAATATACCTCCCTCTCTGGGAGTACAGCATGCATGGCAGCTGCATTCTATACCTGTTTTCTCCAGAAATAGCAGAACAATAGTAGAACAAAAGCAGAACAATAGGAGAATACATTTTGGGGCACCTTGTATTAAGTATTAGTTTTAAGATTTTAATAATGCCATATGCCGACATTCTGGACACGAGCGCATAGTATTCGTTTAAATATTCTACAAAAATAAAAATATCAATAAAACTCCAGACCAAGGGACAAAAGTGTACTTTTATAAAGGTCTATGCTGTGCTGAATCTGAATCCGACCTCATAATTGCTTCATCACAGTTCTTCTAACATTTCAATATAAAGTAACACTTTTGTTATAATTCTGTTTTTTGTTTTCAGTACAGGGTTTCCCACAAAACTGACGTAGTGGCGCAATTATGCCAACAGATTTGAATCGAAGGCACCTTAAAACTTTAGTAACTACTATATACTAAAATGCAACGCTAAGTAATTGCAATACTCTGATATCTGAGAACAAATAAGATATCAGAAGAAAATCGAAGAATTGTATTAGAGGTGAAGAGTAGTGGTTTAAGATTCCATACACTTTTGTGTATAAACATATACATATATGCCATGTAGAGTCGTTCCAAATATAGCCAAAACAATGTTATTTTGCTTTTGAAGCTATGATTTTGCAAACATCTGAAGAATTTCGAGTTCAGACTCGGATTCAACGCACCAAGGACGCTCAAAAACGTACACTCTGGTGTCGGGTTCCCCAGTTTTATCATACTTTGAGGGCCGGTTGTTAGTTCATAAGTTTCTAAGTAAAGAGTTAATTAATAGAGATGAAAAAACTCATTTCACTTTCCCTCGATATATATCGCGTTTTCTCAAAGATCGCACTATACGTGTTGATTCAGATGGGATCTAATCCAAAGAGTTTCAGTTAAACGCAGGGTTATCACAAGGCCTTGGTCTTTCTCCTACACTTTTTCTTATATTTCTTCAGTCGACAACAATATTTGTCATTCATAGTCATTCCTTCAAAGGCCAAACCTTAGGAGGATTGGAGCCATGAGTTAATATATCAACGACACACTCAATCAAGAGCTTAGGACAATCATTGAGTGGAGTCGTATGAATATGGTCGATTTTAATGCTCGTAAGATCCAATGTTGTTTGAAGTCAGTCGCTCTTGATATTCTGGGCTTGAAAATTTCGTGAGCTGTCAGTTTGAAAAAATATATTTTTCAATTGTCTAAAGAAGCTTCCAAGTGCTTGGGTTTCTTAAATCCTTGTAATAATTACTTCACCTCATCTCACCTCCTTACTTTTTATACCTTACTTTTTATACTTTTTATATCCGAAAAAAATACGGAATAAAGCTCCCAAATATGGGCAGGTGCTTCACAGTCAATTTTGAAGCTTCTAGACCGTGTGCAGAGGAAGGCTTTGGTGCCTACCAATGACAGTATGGTAACCAACTATATTGAGGTATTGGAGATTCGTCGGAATGTTTGTTGGTCACACTTTGGTTACACAATGGAATGTTTTTCGTAGAGATAATTGAACTCATCCATAGAGCCGATATTTTTCTATGCACCACTCGCTCGTCTAGTAGATTTCAACCAATTTCAGCCTATCGTCCAGTGGATCACACAACGCATTATCGTGTCAATTCGTCTATTAGCCGCACAAGCCTTATGTGGAATAAACTTCCCGCCGAGGTCTTTCCTGTTACTTACAGTATAGACAAATTTAAGTCATATATCTACAAATACTACGCCCTCATTCCTACTATCTGAAACATATTTTCCTAATATCAGCACAGTGCACTATATTAAGAGGGAATATACCCCGAGTATTGTTGTATATATAGCAAAAAATAAAAACACACCGCTTTACCAATATTGTGACCTGATTACATTACAAAATACGTTTCATTACTCCAGAATAACCATAGAATGGTTACATCAAAATACAGTAGGTTGTATATCGCCCTTAAATAGTCTGACAGACTGCGGTCTGTCAAATTATTTAAGGATCAAGTTAAACAATTTCCTCGAAACACATCCGAAGAAGAAAATTGTGAGAAAATTTTTGATATAAAACGATTGGAAATTTAGATGTGGAATTTTAGTACAATTTTATTTATTACTAGCTGACCCGGCAATCCTCCTTTTGTCCAAAAGAGATTTTTTGATTGAATTAATTTCGAAATTTTTTTCTTAATCGAAAATTATCGACCGTTAACAGATGACGCTATAATATTATTTGAACAAAACACTTTTCGAATTCAGTTGAATTCAATATCTTATAATTATGCGGATAGCTGAACCGACGGTCTTCGTCAGGCAACATTTGGCGAAAATAGAATAAAATCAAGAATTAATTAAAGAAAGAATAGAACAATGATTGTTATCAATTCAATGCTGCGCGACATAGAATATATTTTGTTTTCTGCTCCGGAGCATAAATGAATAGTGAGGATAGTTTCCCAACTCGAGAACATGCAACATATAGCTGGCCGTGTGAAAGCATGGCATTTCCAGATTTATGCCGCACACTAACAGGAACTGCCCTTGTGACTTGTTTATTGTCATCACACATGCAAGTTTCACTGGGAAATGAACACGTTCGAACTGGAACGTCAAATCGGTTGAAGTCAATGGAATTCGCGGAATTAAGCATTCTTCTCCCTTGAACTACCTTTCAAAATCCTTGCAACTATCACATTTCTCATTAATTACATCACAATTAGTCGAGTTCCATTGCATAGTTCCGGGGCATGAAGATTTCATAGCATAAGAAAGACAGATCCAACTTTAAGGTGCAAATGATGGGGCGGCATTTCAGGCAAATCCAAAGAGTTTAGGAACTTCACTGGATAATTTATGACATCATCTTCGTTTTTAACGCGATCGATCGATTTGTATGAATGCGATTCGCCAGGAATATGATCGTCCGATTTAAATCATAGACATCAATATTTTTTGTAACTGAAATTGGGCGCGCCTTCAACCAATCGTAGTTAAGAAAATTTTGGCCAATGTTCAGATATACTTTAGAGATGAGTTAATTTTTCATTGAAGTGAATTGGCAAGGGGCAGGTGGAATTGATATTAAACCACTGGAAGTATCTACCGGAATTTGTCCATTTCCAATTCTCATCAGTCCTTTGGTGAATGCTTCTGCGGTTCAATCCTGTTGCAGGAACACTCGCATATTCATAATCAATGGAACGACTTTTACGTATCGCCACAAATACGATTACTTCAGACATTCGTTTAATTCATACGCTGCTGTTGATTTCGGAATCACGGGAAGTATTTGCCTGAAGCCTCCTACCAACAATATAATCACACTACCAAATCTAAGATTATTGTTACGCAAATCTTTCAACGTTCGATCCAGTGCTTCTAATGATTGTTTTTGCGCCATCGTGCACTTATAGCATATGATCAATTTAAAATTTTGCAACACTTTTACCATAGATGATTTCTTTAATGTGTATTTTAAATGTGTTGTAGACCACGATATTCACTGCTTTCAATGCAGTTATGAATGTTCTACCATTATCAACTGGCCGATAAAGTAGCTATCCACCGTTTCCATTTTATGTTTCCGAAATAACAGCACGAAGACAGCATTTTGTGCATTTATTGTCGGACATATAAACCGAAGTGGTATTGTGTTGTCCGCATGGTCCGTGGAGTATGCTGGTCTTCATCACCTCGTGCAACTCTAGATATATCTCAGAATCAGGAATTTCTGCGGAAATTATGTCAACAATTTGGTTTGATGTAGTCCACCGTCCAAAGAAGAATGTGTGCGTGTGGCAAACGTCTTTTCTGCCACTTAACTGAATACATTCAGCATCGAAAAGTATCGTATACGCGTTGTTTCGCAATTTAGTCCCTCAAGCATCTCAGTTTCTGATTAAAAACTCGTGTTGTAATATCGTGAAGATCGCTTGGTGATTGAACAAGATGCAATAACTGCGTAATCTCTGCCCATTTTGGATTGCAAGAAAACATCACAAATAAAGCCGGCCATCCATAATTTCGTACAAAAGTCATCGCATCCTGGGTGTACTCATGCATGTGTCTCGGACTTCCAATGTATGTCAATGGCAAAATGCTGAGACGAAAAACGTTTTTAATATCTGCTTCTCTATTAACCCCGTCTCGCAAGAGAATTTATTGTTCAGAGTACAACTTAGCCTGATTGAATCGAATGTAATTGAGTCGTTCTATATCAACCTTAACGACATATGAACAGCAGATTGTTGGAAAAATTGTCGATATATCAGTACGTGATTGTCAAAGTTCATTAAACTTACCTTCTTATTTGTCTCGACCCCTAAAAATTTACAATATGTATATACGTGCCATTAAAAAATGTTTTTTTTGCAGTAACCATTGGCCGGACTTATCATGTTGTAATTGATAAGATATCCGTCTTCTGCACGGTAGAACATAAGCAGATATTTTACTACGTCATAAGACCGATGTGTCTCACTTACTCGCTGTAGTGCGTTTTTAGTTCGGCGTTTTATGACTATATCGCGCAATTTCAAATTTTCACCAGCAACAGCAGTTGATATTTCACTAACTGTAGGTGCGTTGTATTGGCGCTCATGAGTTCCTGCACGGCTACTGACACTAATAACCGATGAACTCACTCAAATTATTTTCACTTTCCCTTTTACATTATTCAAGATACTTTTGTTATTTTGAAAAAATTTTTTGTTCGGGAGGCAACATGCCCACTTGTCCAATCCCGCCCTTTTTCGCTACGGCTAATCACAGAAATAATTAGTGAATTCACACAAACTTGCAAAGCTCTCTCTATCGTTATACTCGGTATATGTACATAAAATTTAATCACTTATTAGATCCAGCCTATTTTCGACAGATCTAAAGTATCAAAGCTCTCCCATGATATCGAGTCTGATATTGAGTAATTAATTTATTTTGTAGGTGCCACGCCTACCTTTCCGATACTGCTCATTTTTACAACGGCTACTCACAGCAACATACAGCAATAATAGATGACCTCATACAAAGCTGCAAAGCTCTCCCTACAACAGTAATCAAGATATATGATATTAAAAATTTATTTTTTATGCGTGCACCCCGCCCACTTATCTAATACCGATCATTCATATTAATAATTGATTGCCTCACAGAAATTTACAAAGCTCTCCTCCTCATAGTACTCAATACTCTTATCAATCTAATAAGTTTTAAGAAAATTAGAGCCCAATTTAAAAGAGAAATCAAGCTTTCCAAAGCAACATCTATAAATGAATTCGGTACCACTATCAACCCTTCTACACCTATTGCTAAAATTTGGTCAAATATAAAAAATTTTACGGGTTTCAAATCAACAAACTCAATACATTGCGTATCTAAGTTAGACAACCCTAATATTATGCTGACAGAGAGATTAGATGTGGCCCAAGAATTCGCAGCCTTTTGGTCTGATTACTCTTCAGATTTGAAATTCACGCAAAACTTCAGAAACGAAAAGAAGAGAAGCACAAGGGATCCTTACTCTATAACCCCAGCACGCAAAGCGTTAATTATCGAAAACCCCATCAACATGTTAGAACTCTCAACAGTTTTAAGTAAACTGAAAGGTAAAACACCTGGTATGGACAGAGTGTCATATCCAATGATTAAAAACCTCCCTCTTGATATGAAAGATAGACTGTTAAATTTATATAACAATATATTTACCCACTATATTCCTCAACAATATAAAAACAGCATTGTCATTCCTATTTTAAAGACCGGATCGGACAAATCTTTAGTTAAATCATATAGACCGATTTCCCTAAACTCTTGTCTTTCAAAGGTATTGGACAGAACCATCGCCAATAGACTGTGGTGGTTCTTGCAAACAAACAAGCTTATTGATAACCGTCAATTTGGCTTTAAAAGAGGGAAATCAACAATTGATCCACTTTTATACATAGACTCTCACATCACCACCAGTCTATCAAGACGCAAACACATTTCAATCATATCATTAGACTTTGAGAGAGCGTTCGACAGAATTGGCATACACGCTGTTATTGACCAACTTACTTCATGGAAGATGGGTTCACATATTGTAAATTACGTCAAAAATTTTATGACCAATAGAAAAATTATTATACGACTTGGTAACTGTTACTCAACCCCACATTCTTTGCATAATGGTATCCCACAAGGATCCCCTCTGTCAGTCATACTGTTCTTAATCGCATACAACAAACTGTGTACGATTATTTCCTTTCATAAAGAAATTGACTTTGTTGCTTACGCAGATGATTTCAATCTAATTATTAAGTCCGACAAAAGAAAAAACCCTATAATTGATCTCAATCAATTGTTTTTTGATATTGAGGATTGGTCTTCTATTTTGGGAGCAATTCTTTCAATATCCAAATGCAAATATATTCATATATGTCGCAAGCAAAATTGCAACTGCGTATTACACTCCCCACACACAAACCTAACCCAAACCAATACTCTAAGGATACTCGGCTTACATATAAACCAGAGGTATAATTGGGTCAATCACATTAATCACATAGTGACTTCGCTATCTACCCGACTCAAGATCGTAAAATGTCTATCCAATCCAAAACTCAATTGCAATACCTACACTATTACTTCGGTGGTTAAATCATTAATCTTGTCAAAAATAAATTATGCATTACCAATATACGGGAACTCGCCCAACTCTATGTTACGCAAAATCAAGACATTAGTCAACTCTGCTATCAGACTCTCCCTTGGAGCATTCCGCTCAACTCCAGTAAAAAATATGCTGTTCGAATCCAACATTGTTTCCATAGAAACACAAATAAAAATATTAACTGCTAAACTTTTAAAATCAATAGCTTTTAGTTCAAACACACCCATCCGTCAACTAGTTAGACAATGTAAAACTTCCACAATAATACCGAGAATACCATCAACTATATATCGTTCATTACAAAACTGCAAAAATTTAGGTCTTCCGCTTGATATAATAAAATCTGGTACCATACAACACCCACCATGGCATTTGAATGACTGCATTATAAATACCACCCTACACAACTATACCAAATCCAATTGCAGCTCAGAGCAATACCAAATTTTATTCAACGAACTTAAAAATACCTTTTACGATCACAAATTCTTTTTTACTGACGGTTCAAAAACCGATACAACTATATCATTTAGTATAACTACAGAAAATATGACTATCAAATCTGCCATTCTCCCCGAATATAGTACTATATATTCTGCGGAACTAATAGCTATATATGAATCAATAAAACATGTATATGCAAAAACAGGAAAATTTGCCATATGTTCTGACTCTCTATCTTCATTGCAATCAATAACAAACATAAACAACGCAACACACTATATTACCGAAATCAGAAATCTCTTAATTGACAGACAACCTAATATAAAATTAATTTGGGTACCTGGTCATTGTGGTATAAAAGGAAACTAGTTGGCAGATCTTATTGCAAGAGAAGCTACCCTTTTCCCTTTAGTTACCACACCGAATTACAATCCCCATGATTGGAACAATTACATTGTTAAACAATTTATTAAATATTACAAAATTAATTTATTCAACACCACCTCAATTTGGTACAAAAATCTAAACCAACAAATGACTAACATACATACATTCTTAAGAAACAAAATTGCTTGCAAAAGAATTGAAATTGTCAAATTTGAACGACTAAGACTCGGACATTCTAGACTAACACATGCACATTTGATGAACATTCCTGTTCCGCAAATCTGCAATTACATATCTCCCATTCCAAACCCTTCACACATCCTTGTACACTGCCCCAAGTTCAATAATCAAAGACAAGCCATATTTGGTGAAATCGATCCAATTAGAACTTTATCTAACCCATCTCCTGAAAATATTACAAAATTGATAAAATTTCTTAAAGTAACAAATACCTATAATTTTATATAAATCTATTATATTATATCGAGCTGAAGGCCATAGTAGCTATTGCTCTAACCCTTATATTACCTTATAATTTAAATTGTAAGTTAATAAAATAATAAATAAATAAATAAATAGTACTCAATACATATAATGTTCAAATGGAATAACCGCGTACAGCGCCACCTGTTGAGAGTTTTTGTACCTTTATTTTTTCCCAAACCTTCACGTGGCAGTTACAAACAAACTTAACGAAGAAAGTATCCCTTTTGGCCCTATAATTTTCAAGTTTTAGGCGGACGAACAAACCACGATTCATTTTGATATACACTTGTGCTCACATAATTAAGTCATGGGTATGCAATGAAATGTTTTTGTAGTTTTTCTCTTAAACCTATTTCTTCCGATTCTAACCTTACTATTTTGTGCAACCCTGCTATGCTAGCAGTTGTTTTAGCAAAACTAAAAATTTGCGTATTCCCCGAAAAATGTGAAAAACATCAAAAAAAAAAGTCATATGCGCTGTGCTCACATAATTAAGTCACCACGCGTATCGTGAGCAAATTTGTGTTTTGAAGATCTTTTTTTCGGTTTAAATAATAAATAAATAAAAAACAAATAAATTAAAAACAAATAACATCAGCTGAAACTCTATGAATAAACAAAAATTTCGAATTCGGGTGAACGGAAAATAATATGGGATTGTTTCCAAAGATACAATAATATTGCAAAAGTAGTGGAGATTTTGAACTTTTCTCGTGGAAAATTACAAATGCCATTACGAATTACAAAAAATATTAAACTTTTGAAAATATTCCGCGCTAATAATCGAGAAAAAAGACTTTAAATGATAACGGACGCATTGCAACCCTGAGTAAAACTGATTCTTTTTTTAACTTCGTCGCAAATCAGAGCTAAAACGGAAATGGATTATGGCGTAAATGTTTCGTCGCAGACCATAAGACGACGTTTGCAAGAAAGAAATTTGCATGGATGAATGGCCAGGAAGATACCGTTGGTTTCCTTGAAGAACACTAAGAAGCGGCTCCGATTTGCGATTGACCATCTTGCTAAAGGCCAAAATTTTTGGAATTTAATTGTTTAGAGCGACGAATCTAGGTTTGATGTTTCTGGAAATGATGGTAGACCATATGTGCGACGTTCTCCACTTAAGGAATTGGATCCAAAATACACCAAAAAAACTGTGAAACACGGTGCCTCATCAGTCATGGTATGGGGTTGCTTTACCGCATTCGGTGTAGGTCCTATAGTCAAGATTGACGGTATAATGAATGGGGCAGTGTATAAGAATATACTTAAGGAAAATTTGGCCACCCAATATGCTGACAATTTGCCACTTGCGTGGATTTTCCAACACGACAATGACCCGAAGGATTGTTCGAAGGTAGTTAAGTCGTGGTTGGCAACACAGTCCATAAAGCTTCTGGAATGCCGCGGCAGAGTCTCGACTTAAACCCTATCGAGAACTTGTGGGGCATAATAAAACGAGTCATTGCAGCACGAAAACCGGCAAATAAGGACATGTTATGGGAAGTTATACAAGAGGAGTGGCACAAACTCACTCCAGGTCAGTGCGCTTCTCTTGTAGCTAGCATGTCAAAGCGATGCTCCACAGTATTGAAGCAAAAAGGTTATCCTGCTAAATATTGAGGTAGGCTAATAAAAAAATGGGACTCTCGGCAGAATTTATTACTTATTGCTACAATTTCAACCATTTTTTTCAGATGACTTAATTATGTGAGCAGCTCTTTTTGGCTCATTTCCAAGTTTTTTATTTTTTTTTTTGAAAGAACCAATTTTTTGTAATTTTTAGTTTCACTGTAAATTGATTGCTAACATATAAGAATAATAAAAAAAAATTATATTAGGAATTAAAAAAAGGGTTTACGTATTTTTGACAATAATGTCGAGTAGCATACTAGTGACTTAATTATGTGAGCACAAGTGTGTATAGATATCCCCAGATAAGTGAATTTTGAATTATTTTGTGATATGAATGTAAAAAATATATTTTTTAATTATTGACTTATTAATAAAATCAAATGTACATATTTCTTCACAGGAACTCTTTAGTTAAGAAACTCTCTATGCTCCAAAATAATCTGTAGTTGAATTCAACATCAATTACAAATTTCAGCAAAACAGAAAATAGCGTAACAAAACTTTTCGTTGATTTTTCTTTGAATTGCAAAATAAGATAAATTGTTCCTTATTCTGAAATTTCCTTTATCACACTACAAAATGTTCAGGCTTCTATCTCAATAAGAAAATTTTTAGTTAGCAATTGAAGTAGAGCAACAAAAACAAAAAAACTACTATTTAAATTATATTTAGTTTTTTAATATAATTTCAAATATGAGTATGAATATTTTCCAAAGCAGATTAGTTAAAACACCTCTGGTGTTTTGTATACCATATAAACCTGATAAAAATTTACTTCAATGTCTACACAATTTCCAACAAAAACACAAGACTTAAGATTGCCTTAGAGGAGAAACAATGAAATTATTTAACTTTTTTCTTTTACTGTTTTTTTTAGGCATAATTGAAAATTATGCAAAATAGTATTAAAGAAAAATGTGGGTGTTTCAAGAAAAGAATAAGGTGAGCATAAGATAAACTGAAGTAATTATAATAAAGTATTTGTAGCTGTGAAATTAATATAATCATGGTCGGTTGAACTGTATTGAATTAAAATGTAATTTGAAACCACAATAAATTTATAACAAACAGAATTCATTATTGTTTTCATTTCATTCCAAGTTTAATTCGTATTATTTACCTTTAGAGAGAGATAAAAACAAAAAACTCAAAAAGCCAAATACACAAAGAAAAAAGTCAAAAGTTCATTGACAAATATGGTAAACAACACCAACCAAAATCAAGCCAAGCGAACACCAACCATACGACCAACCTACAAACCAATCAACCAACCAAATTTTTGCTATTCATGACCCACTCACCAGCTCATGTTCTAAAGAAATACAAAAAGAAAAATAAAAAACACAAATATACGCGTAATACAGCAGCGTGTGAATTTTAAACATAAAACTTAACACTTTAATACCCAGGAAATTTCAATACGGAACGACAGTCACACCATCAGCACACAAACCCTTGGAAAAGAAAAACCGAAAACGAATATCAACAAACAAGGAACCAATTCGATTCTTTGTCGTAACAACAATCAACAAACAAGAGCTATTAGACAATGCATTCTCTAACGGGATTGATAAGCATATAGTAAATATAAAATTATGTTCTCTGGCATGATTAGCTTAAAATGTGATAGTATGCTCATCGGTAATATGTCCCATGATTGGACAAATGTAGTGGTATAACATGGTTAACAAGGTGGGATTTTTAGTATACCGCTCCTGTTTTGATAATTTCAATAGACTTCGATTAATGCCGGTGTCCTCTATTTCTTTTATTCACAGTACTTGATACACCTCATCATCACGAGGTATGTTTAATGCTCCTGATACAATTCAGTATTACCCTTGACATAGCAATACAGATGGCAACGAATATAAGAAGGTATATAAGGTAAGGATCGTATATAAGATTATAGGATAACTGTCTTTTCTGAAATAGTTTTACGGATACAAGAGGTAAACGGGTATAGGAAATTACCTTTGAGTATAGGTGAAACTAAATCCTTTCGTTTAGATGCCGAAAGTAGTACCAGTTTACGCAATGTTGGTTTCGAGTTAGAAAATTTGCAATCATTCTGTTATTAGGACAGTAATGTTAACAAAACTGGCGGTGAAATCCACACTACTTTGTAGATATTATTCTTGAGTCTTAAAATACTTTGCGTTAATCGTTCCTTGCAAAAAGTTCTAAAAACTTATTATTCTGAAACAGGAGCTTTGGGAAAAAACTTCTGAAATTCGGATTGTGGTGGAAATTGCTAAACGTAAATGGAATGCATTGAAAATGCCTAATGACGCCATATAGAGAATAGTCGTTGAGTGAATATCACTATGAGACGGAAATTACTTGGTGGGAAAACATTGGCTCCAAACTGAAAGACTGACTTATAAGAGATATAAGTAGAACGCTTTTGTTGCGGCTTTTGGTTCCAGCATGCGGAAACTTAAAAATCAAAATGGTAGTATATAAAATAATATCACCGATCTACTTATTAAGAGAAAGTCTCCGCTTTCAAACCATCCGTGTAAACAAATACTGAAAAATGTACTAAATGAAATTCCCTACATGTGGATCACGTAAAGTCGAAACTTTGCTATTACTCCCAATTATGACAGGTATAAGTAACCAATCATTATGGTGCTTTTGGAATATTCATCCCGCGTGAATTTAAACAAAAGGTTTTTTGAACAAAAGGTTTTTTGAACAAAAGGTTTACAGAGCACACGGACAGACCGACAAGCTGACATTGGCCAGTAGAGAGGAAAATAGTGGTCCATCCTACAACCAATTTGGGTAGCGCAAAGTAAGGTCGACTACCAGTGCAATTGCAGTGCGTCCATAGGCGTAAAATCATCGCAAAGTTATATAGCTTAAAACGGGTTAAAAACTGATGCTTAGTTCCTGCCTTGAAGACTTATCACACGGTGATTAAACATGCATCTGCTCAACTTCCCAAAGTAAGAACGATTTCATTCTAAGAGAAATGTATTAGGCACAACTCCACCTCAGGTTGGGGACTCGGCCGATGTAAAACCCTGTTGTTGTTTAAGTCGCAACAACCTTTTGAATGCAATACCATGTTGAGCTGTGCTCTTCCGTGATGTGGCCAATCACAGCCACCACGAAACACCCCGAAGGGCCGTTCCCAAAACGCCATTTTGAGACTCATCACAGATAATCAAGGACTGATAACCCGGATAAGAAAAAAAACAACTTTCCGACATTCCTTTTCCAACAATCTTGTCTACACAATCCTTTCTCTTGCTATGTATCTGTCATCCCTATAGCTACTTATGCGAGATTATATAAAAAGCCCTCCGAATTCAGGTTCAACTCATATTCCTCTCAACTAACCAATGCTCTTGTATCCGGCTTATCCATAATGTAATATTGTCAGGGAAACGAACTGCCTCAGATATTCCTGTACTCACCCAGCAACCACCAAACACCGTTGTCTACTAGATTATTCACAGCTACCTCCACTGAACATCAGTTTCGATAGCATCTGGAATAGGGTTTAACTCATGTTCCACACTCTTTTCAACTTCACTATTTACAACCATCTACACAGAACAACGTCCTTATCAATTTAGCATCTAGAATAGATTTCGGCTTATATACCTTAATCCATCAAGCACCGGGTATCACAAATTAAAGGGATGTGAGCAACCTTTTCATCTGGGAGGCTTTAACACCTACCAGCCAGCAATTACTGGAAGATATATCGATGGTGTTCAAATATATGACTGTAGCACTGCAACTGTACTAAAATGAAAAAGGGGAAAAGGGAGTTGTTCTGATAAGGAGCCCCCAATAAATGGAAGCCTTAAAGATAAGCATAGGAAAACACGAAATATCTTCACAGACAGAATTTAAATACGGAATAATAATAGATTGAAATCTAAGTCTCAGAAATAATAAATAATATGTTAGTTTGGACTCACGGGAATGATGAACCAAAGCAGAATAAACGCTTATGTTAGAAGAGTGGTCAAGTCCACCCAAATAGTTATAGATCAGCATTTAAAAAACGATTTCAAACTTTAAATTCATTACGAGTATGTTGTGCTTATATTGCAAAATCGAAAGAACCAACAGATATTATAGCAAGTGATCTCTTCAAAAAAATCGAGAATATTGTACAAAATGAGAGGGCAAATCTCCAAAAGCGAAGAACTATGATAGTGATAGTGAAAGTAAAAGTGTTTTTGAGTCAATCAATTAAATAACAGGCAGCAAAAATTCATTAGCGAATAAAGTATCCATTAACCGATTAATCGCACAAAAATATAACTTGTAAATTATTGATAAATTCTTAAATTTTATCGATAATTCGATAAATGTGAGAAACACTGTCACCTTATGTAGAAGTATATCTGTTTCTTAAATGACTTTGAAGGTACCGAACAATATTTACAGATTTTGTCGATTTGTTTACGATATTGCTGCAAAAAGTCAGAAGTGCATCGCATATATTCAACTATTTTCCTAATCTAAATTAATATGCTATAATGATATCATATCATGATAAATGTTATAAATGTTGCGCATTCATTCTCGAAGTGATAATTTGAGTCAAGCAAATGTTTTTTGCTATGTTTTTTTTTACATTTTATAATTAAATTAAATTCAAAATGTAAATATTTATGTTTCCTCTCTATGCATAAATTTATTAGATTAAAAAAATGTGGCAACACCGAACGGACACCGATTTTAAAATTTTCCCAGATATTAGAAATTAAAAACATAAACTGTATACCATAAATTTTTCTTCGGTTTATCTTGCTAATGTGGTTGTTGCAATTCGTAATTCACACACTCCTGTTCCGGATGTTATATTATATCCATGTTGAATACGACATGGACACGCCGACGGACGGACAGACGAATGTACGAGCATCCCTAAATCGACTCAGAAAGTGATTCTAATTCGATCGGTGTGATAAAAGGTGGGTCTACTTCACATATTGTTGGTAGTTATAAACATTAGCAGAAACTCATTATACTCATTATTATTATAGTGTATAGCGATAATAATTAAAGTTGAATAGTTTGCTTTTTTATTGCCAATTGTCGGCAGATCGATAAATGATATTTTTGTATCGAATTTTCGTTGAAATCTGTACTGAATACGATGTGGTATAAAATGAATGTAACAGTCAAACGAATCATTTCATTTAGAGATGATATAGAAACTAATTCTCAGTCGTTACTCTCTCTAAATTTAGAAACTTAATTACCCCTTATGTGAGTGACAGGGTACCCGGGTACCCATTTCATTTTCAAGTAAAAATAATTTTTGGTTGCAGATTGTTTACAAAGCTCAAACTTTATGAGAACTATTAACTTTTAATTGTTTTTATACCCTATACCACTATGTGGTTTGGGTATAATGACTTTGTGCTGCTGTTTGTAACAACCAAAAATATTTGACCTAGACCCATCTTTAATTATACCGATCGAATCAGAATCACTTTCTGAGTTGATTTAACAATGTCCGTCCGTCCGTCCGTCCGTCCGTCTGTGTGTCCATGTAAACCTTGTAATCAAACTGCAGGTCGCAAATATGAATATATTTTAATGAAGTTTGGTATATAAGCTTTTATCGGCTATGGGATGAACGCTATTGAAATTGGTGAGAATCGGTCCATGTTTAGACCTAGCCCCCATACAAATTACCCCTATGAAATCGACATAAATTGCCATAAGATCCAAATTGTCATATAGACCTTACTCAAATTGGGTTTGTATGCGTTCATTACACCATTAATGAGTAGTCCAAAAATGATCGCTTTGGCCCCATATAGAGCTGCTTCCCGATTTTCACTTAAATCTATTAAAAAACAAAAATATTGCACTGATTCTTCTCAAATTTTGTTTGTATATATTTTTGCAAAATACAAGAGACTTTACCAAACATGATCAGGATCGGTCCATTTTTGGACCTAGTCCCTATATAGATATAGCATCCGATATGAACTTTTTTATATCTGCAGCCAAAAAAATTAATAAAAATCCCACTCAAATTTGGTTTTTGCTTATTTTCTATGTCCAGTTAGTTGGGCCTAAGAGATAGGGTATCTAAACGCATGGTATAGGGTATCGTATAGTCGGTCTAGACCGACTATAATTTTCTTACTTGTTATATTTTCATTGGTGTGGGTTCATTTTATTCCTTTGGAAGGGCGTGGAATATTTATATTTTTTTACACCTTTAAGAGAGTGACAGGGGTACCCCGGTACCCCAAAGTAATATATATGAAATTGTATGAAATATTTTTTTTTTTGGAAAAACATTTTATGAAGCATATATGTTCGAAAAATGTGCAAATGTATTTTGGAAAAGTAAAAAAATAAATTTGTGCGCTAATGAATTATTGGTTTTAAAGCCCTTAGGAACAACATACATGTTTTTTATTAGTTTGAAAAAAAAAAATTGTTTTACTGTTGTAATGGTACGGCGTTGGTGGAAGATCCGCTTCCGTTTCCCTGAGCCTTTGCTGGTCGCACGTGCTGGCGTAGGGGCCTAGCTCGCCGGATGGGTGGGGTCTTGCTCAGGCCCAGGGAAACCGCACTACAGATTTTCACGTGCGATTAAAAAAAAAACAACTGTCAAAAGAAAACGGATGCTAATGGGACAGATGGCCATACTTACCTTGGGATTGGGGACGAGGTGTTCTGCCCCTTTTGCCCTCCCAACCATGTTACCTCGACTCCATCTCAATTGGAGGTAACCCACTGCAATGATAAGATTTGGTTTGGTTTTGGTTTTCTACATTGGGTTTAAAAATATAAAAGTTTTTATTTACCCTTCATTTTAAGGGTTTTTAAAATTATATATTTAGCAAAATTTATTTTATTTATTTTTTAAATATATTTTAGCAAAATTTTATATGTAGCCAAATTTTAATTTTAGGAAAATTTTTAGATATAGCTCAATTTTAATTTTAGAAGAATTTTTAAATTTTAGCAAAATTAGGAAAATTTTAGCAAAATTTTATTTTTAGCTAAATTATATTTCTTATTATAATTTTTAATTTTAGCTCAATTTTATTTTTATTTAGGAAAATTTTTAGATTAATTTTATATTTAGCAAAGTTCTTAATTTAGAAAATTTTTAGTTAAATTTTAGTTTAAATTTATATTTAGAAAAGAATTTTATATTTAGAAAATTTTTATGTTTCGAATTTTGACATTTCGAAAATTATATATTTAGTTAAATTTTTTAATTAGAAAACTTTTTATGTAATTTTAGAAAAATTTTGGATTTAGGTAAATTTTTAAATTTAAAATACCTTACACTTAGCTAATTTTTTTTTTAATGACAAAAATTTGGTTTAATTAGAAAATTTTTATATTTAGGAAAATTTATTTTAATTTAGGAAAATTTTAATTTTAACAAAATTTGAGCTTAGCATAATTTCTATTTTAACTTAAACTTATATTTCTTCAAGTAGTAAAATTTTTAGTTTAACTTTATGATTAGAAACATTTCTTAATGTAGGAAAAATTTTGTTTGATTTTATATATAAAAAAAGTTTTATATATAGCAAAGTTGTATTAATTTAGTAACAGTCTTAAATTTAATAAGGAAAATTTTAAACAAAGAAAATATTTATATGTGTGTAAAAAATTTTAATTTGGAAAATTATTTGTATTTTAAAAAAATTTACCGCCTTGTGGTTGTACCGATGAAGCTGCTGCCGCCAGACGCCGCGGTTGTGTCTCGCTGGTTTGCTGCAGAGATTCCTGCTTTTGGGATGTCAATGTTGAATGGCCGTTTATATTTAGATGCCCATTGATTTTGTTGCTTTTGCAGCGTCTCACATCGACATTCAATATTAATTATTGTTGTTTTTATTGTTTGTGGTTTGTCTCTTATTATATGATCTTGTTGGCGATTCGATTTTTTTTTTTTTATATAAAACACAGTTATTTTTGTAACGAAAGGCCATTCAATTATTAATATAATTAATATTATTTGTTTAATTTTTTCTTTTCCGATTAAATTTCATTAATTTTTTCTCTTTCTCAAAATTCATAGAGTTGTTAAACCTTAAACATTATTATTACATTAACACAACACTATATTACATTTTTAAATAACTTTTATTAAATTTCAAACAGTATTTATATTATTATTCACGAATTAATTGCTTAAACAAAAATTGTCAACCGACCACATTAAAAATTTTTCTGCAACTCTTGCTTTACTTATATTTATAAACTTATTTTAACTTCACTTTTTTTTTTCTTAAAATTTCTTAAAACTATAATTTAATTTATTAGAGGTTTTTCCTCAACCTTTAAGTTCTGCTATCAAATTTCAACTTCTTGTTTAATTTTAAAATCTTGTTAATCAAGCTACACTTCTTCATTCATTCCTCTGCAGATAAAAACCTGTTTATTAAACAAACAAAATCACCACCGCATTGAGAACACTCATATGCATTCATAATATTCTCTAGTATTTATAACACTCCCACTCATATATGACTATGAGAGCAAGTGAGATCCATACAAGAAAATACGTGGTTTGACCAGCATGATTGCTTATGAATGTGTTCATGATTTCATACAACCAATGAAGAGAAAAAAACACATAAATCAGTTTGCCAAAAAAAAATACCATATAAGGTGTTGTTTATATGTACATACTTGAACTTGAAAATAATTTCAAGATCAAGGTTATTATTTTTTCTTCTTTCTTATTCTCCCTGTACCAGAAATTCTTCTGCTACAGTGCAGAGCAAAAAAGATCACCGTCACACTGTAAAAAAATAAAATAATACAAAGAAAAATTCATTTGAGACTAAACAAACAAAGATACGTACAATATAAAAAAAAGGATCTTGAAATAAGAAATCATTGGTAAACTGGCAAGCAGGTGTCGCATATGGGACGATTGATTGAATGATCGCTACAGACAGCGTTCGAGCAACTAGCACAAGCTTTTCTTGTCTTTCTTCTCTTCTGATCTTGTTGTTTGCAAATATAGCAACTTCCTACAACTGCAATACGACCACTATATATTTCTTCTGTTACATTACGCCCAATTTCTCGTCCAAGAACTTCTTGTATTACTGATCGAGTGAACAATTTGCACATACCTTAGGATTTTGAATAACGGTTTTCTATATTTTCTTTACACAGTTCAAAGCTTAAATCTTTCAAAAATTTCCTACGACGGTCACTTGAGGTAAATTGTGGATTGTGTTCCATATAAATTATGTGTGCTGCCAATGCTGCTACATCGATAGCATTGTAGAATAATGCTAACGGCCATCGGCTTGTTCTGCGTTTAGTAGTATATTCTCCTAATAAGTTTTCCATATTGTCAACGCCTTCTTTAGTTTGGTTGTAATACATTATAATTTCAGGTTTTGCAGTCAAATTTGGTTCTGTTTCTGGCTTTGAATGCATCGTAGATAACATAATCACAGTCTTGTTCTTTTTTGGAACGCAGGAACACAAAATTGCCTCTTTGCTGAAGAATTTCGTCTTTTATTTCGAATTTATTTGCCTAAAATAATATTTTTCAAAAAAAAAAACTAATGTTATTCATACATATGAATATATTTACCTGTCTCTAAGCGGTTGCATGTTTGATGGCAGAAACCGTTTGTTCTTTCGTATGGTTCCAACTAGTGTCAAGTTCCATGTATTCAATGTCCGCTCCAATTGTAAGGAAGTGAAGAAATTATCTGTTGTCACATTTCTTCCCGAATTTTTATATTTACTTACAAGGTCTAAAACTGTTGTTTCACCCATGTTTGTTTGACGATCGCCTCCCTTTGGCTTACCCTGTATAGCTGTATAGCTGACCTTGAAGAGGATATGAATTCTTTGAATCACATGCCCAAATATTTTTATCTCATATTTTTCTGGCTTCGACGGTATATATTGTGTGAAGCGCGTACGTCCTCGATACCCATACAATTGCTCATCAATGGTAATATTTTCGCCAGGTTTATAATATTTATGTTAATTTGAATTCAGCATAGTCCAAATATCTCGGATTGCAGCAGCTCTGTCATTTGCCACACGTGCCTGGCGAGTAACTTCGTTATTAAATCGTATCAAACGTATAAACATTTTAAACCTATCATATGACATTGTAGCCCGAATAAGGGGTAAATGATTAGGTTTCCATAACTCGGTCAAATGCTCCTTATTAGATTTGTGAACGCCACAAAAAATCAATAAACCAAAAATCGCGTCTAGTTCACTTTCAGTAAATGGTATGAATGTTTTATCTTGTGGCCTTCTATTAGGGTTTGGATACCTGTTCTGCAAATTTCTATTGTATTCTTCAGTCAATCGTATTCCCTTTCGATTGGTTGCACGTAAAATTGTAACACACATTTCGCTGGAAAAATTACTCTTGAATATATCTTTTGGTGTATATATGTTCAAGCTAGGCGCTGCGCCACCACGTTGCCGTAAAATGTTCCGATTTATTGACTTAAATTCTGGAAATGGATCAAGACACCAACGAGTTCCATTTTTACCACACAGCTCACTATTCGATTCCACTTCTTCGTTGTCATCTGAATCATATGAGTCCTCATCAGTTTCTACACATGGTACTAGCTCAGCATCTAATGCTTCCGATCTTATATCGCCATGTGACGGAATATATTCATCATCACTTTCACATTCGCTTAATATATTTTGAATTTCTGATAAATTTAATATTTAAGGACGGACTCTGTCTGTCATTTTATCAAGCTCAGTTCACTTATACTGGGCCACAAACCAATTAGGAATGAACTTGTAATGTCAATGTGTCGTTGAATGTGTTAAAACTCGTGAAAAGGGGAATCACAAAAATAATATTCAGTTCTGTTCAAAAACTATGACGTCAATATAGCGAGTAATAAATTACAATTCATAAAAGGGGAATACCCAAATTCGTATTCAAGTTACAGGGATTCCCACAATAATATTTTTATTTCGTACATTAATGCTCGCAGTTTTAAATACAATTTGTGCTAAAACCTTATAAAAGGGGAAAACCCAAAACGCATATAATTTTATAAGGGGAATCCGTAGAAAATCATTTTATGTCAATTTTGCGTACAGTACGATGGGTAAAAATATGCTATTTTCATACAATTTGTATGTGGGAGAAGGTGTCACTCTGGAGAAGGTGTTTTTTTTTTGTCACTCACATAAGGGTTAAAATTATTCGAAAAGATTTCATTCCTTTAAGTACCCGAACACACCTACAAATTATTTGCATTTGTAGAAGTAGTAGCTGCAGCTATAAATACGATTTGTATTATATTGCTACATATTTTTTGGGTTTTTTTTTTCGTTTTGTATAAATAATGCGGATTGTTTGTATGTTGTTCGGTGTGAGTAGTGGCCACGAAAAGAAGTCGTTTGATTGTGTATTTATTGTCATCATCAAACGACACAATGTTATGCACATTTTCTCTGAAGCCATAGCAATTGTTTGCTTTTTACCATGTCGCGTCGTTGTGGACTTCTATAGCGCTGAATTGTTTAGCCTTTAGCTAATCGTAGCAATGAATCAGACCTTAATCTAAGTATGAGAGTTAGATACCAAAAATTTATATTAATTGTTATCTTAGCGTACTTACGTAATGCATTTTAAACATACATAAATCAATTTTTTTTCTTTTTTTTCGAAAATTTTTAAAAAAAAATTTTTCTTTCAACAAGCGTTACTATTCTTCCCGTGGAACACTATTAAATCCCTGCAAATGTTTCTACACGAAACCAAATGCTATTCTAGGCAACGTTAAGATGTATAGTATATTCTTGAAATACATTACCGTATTGTTGGCCCTTTATGCTGTCTCTGTCCATAATTCAGCTCTCCCTTTTATCAGGTCTCCCACGTCAACACATAACATGGCAGCACAACAACTTTATACGTATATGGTTAAAACATAAAAACGCTTTTTTTGCTAACATTATTTAAAAGAAAACATTTTTTTAAATATTTGTTGTTGTTTTTTTATCAGCTTCTTTTGTAGTGTTGCAGTAATATCGCAAAGAACAGCAATAACTACAACAACAGCATCTCTTTTGTTTGTTTATTGTTGTCTTAAGTAACTCTTTAACTAAACAATAAGTGTTGATAGTAAGTATATTGTTGTTGTTGTTGTTGTATTGTTGCTGTTTTCGGTATAATGATTCCCATGCAACCTTATGATATTCCTGTTTGTTTTTGCGGCTGTGTTTTCATGTACTCTTTATAATGGAGCAGTATTTTTATCACATATTTCAAATTTTTTATTTAAGTGTATTTTTATGCTTTGCATGGTTTATGAGTTGCCTTTTATTTTGCTGCAGTTTTTGTTTAAAGCATGAGCAATATACAAAAACATAGATATTTTGCTTAAAAGTTATAAAATCGTATAATTTTCTTAAACAATGGCAAAACAGACTTTTGGTCATGGCCAAAAAACCAAAAATAATCTTATGGAATAGAAATAGAGTTAAGAAAGCAAAAGTATACTCGCACAAGAACTCGTTCACTCAAAGAAGGTAAATTTTACAGAAAATTACATTTGAAGCAATTGTTAAAAACATTAATTTTTGGTTCATAAATGCAAATGTATTTTTAAGGTTCCACACTAGTGTGGCCCTTCATTATATGGAGGAAAAAAAAAAGTGTTCGAACTCTCGGTCTCAACCCCTAGAAAAATGGGAATAGCAAAAAAACTGAAAAATACAAAGTTTTGGGCCAATCAAAAAACATTTAGTCGTGCCTCAACGCGATTGAAAATACATAATTAAGGATCATTATTAAATTATCCTTTCAAAAAGCTATAAAACTTCAAAATCGAATATAACCTCGCCAAGAAATAGCAAATTCCCCAGACCACTTTTTTGCTAAAAAAAAAACTAGCTCATGAAATTTGATGACATTTTTTTCAGCATTGGAATATAATTTAAAGCCACAATTTCTTTTTGGTCTCTATACTTATAAGTACTCAGCTATGAGGTATTCCTTTTATTACCACGTTGTTAACCTATTGTGCATTGAGACCGAAAATGAAAAATTTTTTTTATAAAATTTTGAAAACTCCTTTTTCAAGTTTTAAAAAATTTTCTTAAACAAAATTTAAAAAATTTGATCTAAAACTCTAAGGTTTTGTTAAATTCATGCTACAGATTAACTGTGTGAATTTTTAAGTATATCCTGAAGCCAAAATTTTTTTGACAAGGACTTTATTTTTGCGGATTTCGAGAAAAATGGGATTTTAGTAAATTATTTTGTAAATGTACTCTTTCTTAATACTTTGTATCAAAAATTCATCACTTTTCTTCTTTTAAATGTTATGTTTTATCTTAATAGCCTAGGGTTTCGGAAAAAAATAATATGAACCCATTAACCTTTTTAGAATTGGGGTCACATGTGACCACAAGCTAATAAAAGACAATTTATTCAAAAAATTGAAATATTTTGTAAGTGCTGTGGAAATTTTAGATACATTGCTGGAAATATAATAGAGAAATGTGTAGACCTTCCATTCCTAAAATTTGGGATAAGTCCGAAAACGATAACCCATTATTTGCCAAGGCCAACTTTGGATTTTAAGATATTTTGAAATAAAAGTTACCGAAAACGAGTTTTTCTATTCAACTCGATGAAACCACTATTTAGAATTTAAGAAAAATAATTCGATAAATTTTTATTTATTTAACCCTTCAGTACTCCTGGGATCAAAATAATACATTGCGATATATCTTTGCGAATATAAATTAAACCAACTTTTAACTAATTTTGTTATAATTTTATTTTATGTATAAAAACTATCTATATTTTACTGAATAAAATAAGAAGAGCCACAAATAACCCAAAGATAATAAAAGACAATTTATTCAAAAGAATACAAAATATAAAATTAATTCTATATATTTTGGTGTATTTAAGGATGATTTAGTGTGCGATTCAAATTGTTTTCTGTAATCACTTACGACTTGCAATAAGTATTGTTTTTCTTTAATTTTATATTATTATACTAATTCTATATTTCATATTCTTTTATTAGCTTTGTGTAGTTTGTGGGTCTTCTTATTTTATTTAGAAAAATATAGATAGTTTTTATACATAAAATAAATTTATAACAAAATTCGTTAAAAGTTGTTTTAATTTATATTCGCGAGCAATAATAATATAATTGCATCAAAGATATATCACAATGGATTATTTTGATCCCAGGAGCACTCAAGGGTTAAATATATAAAAATTAGCTGAATTATTTTTCCGAAATTCTAAATAGTGGTTTCATCGAGTTTAACAGAAAAACTCGTTTTCGGTCATTTTTATTTAAAAATATCTTAAAATCCAAAGCTGGCCTTGGGAAATAATGGGTTAACGTTCTCGGATTTATCCCAAATTTTGGGAGCGGAAGTTCTACGCATCTGGCTATTATATTTTAAGCATCGCATCTAAAAATTCAGCAGCACTTGCAAAATATTTGAATTTTTTTAATAAATTATCTTTTATTAGATTGGGGTCATATGTGATCCCATTTGCAAAAGGGTTAATGGGGTCATATTATTTTTTTCCGCAATCCTAGGCTAATAAAATAAAATATAACATTTAAAAGTAGAAAAGTGATGCATTTTTTATACAAAGTATTTAGAAACAGTACATTTACATAATATTTTGCTAAAATCCCATTTTTCTCGAAATCCGCAAAATTAAAATCCTTGTCAAAAAAACTCTGGCATAAGGATTACTTATAAATTCACACAGTTAATCTGTAACATGTATTTAGCAAAACCTTAAAGTTTTAGATCCAATTTTTTAAATTTTGTTTAAGAAAATTTTTTAAAACTTGAAAAAGGAGTTTTCAAAATTTTATCAAAAAAATTTCCCATTTTCGGTCTCAATGCACAATAGGTTAGCAACGTGGTAATAAAAGAATACTCCATATCTGAGTACTTATAAGTATGGAGACCAAAAAGAAATTATGGCTTTAATTAAATTCTCAATGTTGAAAAAAATGCCATCAAATTTCATGAGCTAGTTTTTTTTAGCACAAAGGGTTTTGGAATATTATGCGATTAACAGTTATATAAAAATATGGTTATACGAAGAAAAACGTGTACAAAACTTCGTTTTATAAGCAGTTCTTATAAAATAATAATTGGGTTTTTGCGGAAACTTTTCTGCAAATTCGCAAAACAAAAAAAATATAATGCTCGTAGTTCTTCATTCTCTTGTATGCTCTATTCGACCATGTTATGGTATTTTTCCTATTTGTACAAATTTTAAAAAGTTATAAACCTAATCCACACCCTCCTTTGCACACAGTCTATAAACTTCAAAATAGACTGTGAAGCACTTGCCCATAAATGGTAGATTTATTCCCTGTTCCCTTCTTTTCTCAGTTTGAAAAGGTGTTTTTTCCAGCGGATATCACACTGAATTTCCATGCCCAGAACATCAAGAGTATCTAGTTCTTCAATATATATACCACCCTATTCATTCGACCCTATTGAGATTATGAAAGGGTCTTTATTGAGTGCGTGATTCGAATGAATATGAATATAAATGACAAATATTACTTTTGGCAGCAAAGGTTAGATAAATTTGACATAGAAAGCCATAAAAAAATAAGAAAAAATGAAGGAGAAAGAACAGAGCTTTGCGGTACCTCTGTGGTTAACGGAAACTCTTAGTGCGGTAAATCTCGATATAAACCGAAAGCAATTACATCAAAAGCAATTAGTTTTGATAAGAATGCGCTGTGATACACGCTATCGGAAGCCTTGGATAAATCCAGAGCAACAGTCATACTTTCGTCTAATCGGTGAATGGACTGACTCCAACGTACCGAAAAAAGCGACAGCAGGTCACGCGCGTAATGACTTGTGCGAAAGCCATACTGTCTATCGTTAAGCAATAAGTTGATCTCTAGGTAGTTCACAATATGGTAATTCACCATGTTCTCCATTACTTTTGAAAGCGCAAAGCAACTTGCAATTGGGCGGTGATTATCAGGTTTGTACGAAGCATTAGAAAGGTTTGCAAATGGATGCGATAGCTTCGAAGAACACGATTTCAGTACCAGTTCTGATATTCCGTCCGGTTTCGGTGACTTGTTTATATTAAGCACTGCTAGGACCCTGTTACAGCACGAGCTCGATATGAGGTACACTTTTCAGTTCGACTTGTGGCGGATGGCTTACCAGCAAGAAGGAATATCTTAAGAATTTCTCAGCCAACAAGTAAACTTTATCAACCAGGTCAAAGCACTTTGGCACATCCGGCTCGCTCCTGTTTGTGTAGAAGATTATTATTTATAATTTTATTTATTAGCCAATAATCTGACTGCATTTTTAAACATTTGGTTAAACCAACATTTATGTTTTTGAATTAGATTTGTTGGAATGAATGATTTCATTCCAAGCAAAACCACATTTTCTACCATTTTAGCAGTGGCATCGAGACTATCGTCTAGAAAACAAAGTTTAAAATTTAAATGCCGATGAAAATCATTGAGTTCTTCCGAACAAGCCTTTTTAGATATAAATAAGCTTTCATAATCATCAATCGTTGGATAGTTATGCATCTGACTATATCTATACCGGCTTGTAACTTGTACAGCTCGTGCTGCATTACAATTAGGAATTCATTGTCAACACGTATAGGGCTGTATATCTTGCGGAGAATATTTCTTTCGAATATCTCTCGAATATCGCCTCTGATCTTTTACAGTACAATGTTCCAGTTCCATGTAGTAAGACGGGTAACATGAGCAATCTATAAAGTTTGATTTTCGTCCGAAGAGGGAGGACTTTTTGAACTACCATCGCCGTTACTTAAAAACCAACATCTTTCCTGTCAAGCACAATGTATTATTAGACTACTCTCATCCACTTCAATGGTACGCTTCGCTTGTACTGGTACGACCACAAGTCTTGGAAATCTGATAAGCCTTAGTCTATCAGTATATCATAGTAATTCGTCATAACTTCAACCTAAACCACATAGTTTTGGAAATGTCATTGGCTGATTTCATGTAACAGAAAATTTCAAATATAAACAACAAAAATAATTAATTGAGGTATTCAGTTATATCGAGCTCTACTTTCAATACGTTACAATTAAAATCAACATAGTTGTGTAACACATTATAACCATAGCAAATTCTGCGTAAAGGTCAAAAATTAACATAACTGGTTCTAAAATAACACTGTGGAACAAATTCAGGTTAGCAAAAGTTAGGTCGATTCTGAGAGTGAGGGGTGAAAATAGAGGCTAAATTAGAAGACCCCTATCGCGGCGTTTGTTTATGTTAGTTCGAATTTTTTTTTTAAATCGACCTTCGAACTTTGCAGTCAAATGCCGATTTCCAGCATATTGTTTATATGGTTTTTTTGGCTATAACTCGTCGACTAATTGATATTTTTTCAATCCGTAAAAGCCAAATTATTGCTAGAGACCCGTGCAATAACCGAATTATTTTAAAAAATTGATTTAGAAAATTTTTGTGGTGCTTATGAAGCAAAATATTGGAAAAATTATTTTTTTCATGCTTTTTGAAAATATTTTCCACAAAACTAAGTCTTTTTTTCTTTCTGTTTGATCTAAAAATGCAATAAATTGCATTTGAAAAGAAAACAATCATAATACAAAACTTGCGTTTTCCAGCTTAATATTAATTTACTTCTCATTTTTTATGTACCAATTTTGTTCAGTGTTGGTTTTGAAGAAACATTGAAAAAGAAATTATAAAAATATGGAAAAAAAATATATTTTTGAAATGTTAGTTATGAAAAGTTTTAAGTAAAAAAATTAAATAAATTAAATTAATGATTTGGCCAGTTGCCGTTTAGCAGGCGGATGTAGATCAACATCACTGCTCTCTCTAATATCTTGTCATCGTCATCATCATCAGAAAGGTCGATAATTTCGTCCAACAGATATTATGGAACTTCATCTTTGTCTTGACAAAGATATTAGAAAAATATGCGCACTCGATAGTTACCTTATTTCAAACGGAAGCGCCGTTTGGTGATAACGTTCGCCTTGCTGATCAGATTCAGTTGGCAACTGTTGATGGAGTTGATCAAGATGCTGATGCAAGAGATGAATTTTGTACGACATATTAACCCCAATTTCATCGAAAGCTGCCAACATGTTGGCAACATATTGCCTGTAGTTGTCTTTGTGTTCTTTACCCAAAAGTCCTTTAATGACTGCTTTCAATGCGAGCCATGCATTTAATTCTCGGTCTGTCAGAACTTGGTCAAAATCTTGACGACTCATTAGTTTCCGTATGTCGGGACCATTAGCAACCCCTTCCTCAATTTTGGCGTTACTTAGTCTTGGGAAACTGTCTTTTAAGCGGTTGAATACTGCTGGTCTTTTTGCGATAGATTTCAAAAAATTTCTAGCAATGCCAAGTTTAATGTGGAGCAACGGCGTTTCGATATGCTGTTACTTTGGTACCTTCCGCCAGCAAATTATTTCTTTTCAAAAATGAAGCCAGTAGTTCTGGTTTTTTTCTGAGTCAAACACAAATTTGCAGCAATTCCATCCAATTGGTTTCGTGTGACTAGGATTGGGTCCTTTGATGTTTCATAGGAAGGACCTTCACCAGGGTCGTATTCTGAGAAGAAATCCATGGATGTAGCAGCGGCGCACACAGGGGTATTTGGTACCAAAACTGTCGATTAATTCCCAGGCCCCTCAAACTGATAATTTTTTGTTAGCACACCTCATAATAAGCCGAAAAAATTAAATAACATTTATCGATAACTCGCTTAGTTATCGAGATATCTGAGGTTGAAGTTTTAAAATATCGATAACTTTTTTTTATTATTTATTTTTTATTTATTTTTTATTATTTTATTACAAATTAGGTAGAATCAATAAATTATGCATCATCATTACTATCATCGTCTTCATCAGTATCTTCCTCGTTGGAATCACTGCCATGAGCACTGTTATTGTCTCTGACATGAGCTTTTCCCAAATTTAAAGATGGAGATTCTAACAGATCCAAAGCCATTTTTGGTAGGCTTTGCAATTTTTTGTTAGGCAATTTTCTCCTGCTTGATATTATTGGATCAGAGGTAATCAGCATCATATTAAAAACGTCTTGATTGGATTTTTCTCGACTCATTTTTCTAGAATAACTTTCGCGATATTTTTTGAAATCTTTGTTGCGAGCTTCCTGCGCTTCTTCCGATAATTGGCCAATCGGTAACAATGCGTATGCTATTATTTCAGGTCCGTGAATAAAAAATTTATGCAATGTTGGAGGCATATAGTACCATGGATAATTTTCTACAAAGATTCTAGCCGTTTGATGTGCAAACTCCCGAAACTTATCTTCATTTACTTCATGACCACAAGAAACCACAATCAGTATATTATGCATTCTGACTATTAAATTAACTTTAATTTTAGTAATTTCCGCTGAGAGTTCCGCATTCTGAAAAAAACGCCTGGCCGTATTTCCATCGTTAGAGTTACCGAATCCGGGTTTTGGACGATCAATAATTAACCCACACCTCTCTTTAAATTGTTTTTGAATTTCTGGTTTAGTTTCTTCAACAGTTTGCTTTTCAGAGTCTGATCTAGCTTGTCATTTTTTGATTGGCAGTTTATAAGACAAATGAAGAAGGCACTCAAAAAATCTAATCCATCCATGCAAAATTGATAACCCAAATTGTAAATTATCAGTGTTAATTTCCTTTTTTATCATTTTATCGATTTGGTTGAAATCTTTGCTGGTGGAGCCGCATAAGTAACACTTTTGTGTAGATGTAGTTTCAGTGAGAGCGTTACAAACTTTTCCGTCTATCATCGATAATATTAAACTATGTCTTACTACTACAACTTTCTCACCAAGTGCCACAGTTGAATTAGTTAGATGTTTAATTTCTTCACGGACTCTATCATGCTCTAGCTTTGAAATAATTGCAGTTTCTTTGATGAACGCTATTTTCAATGGTCTGCAGAATCTGGTTGAAGAAGGGCGAGGATTCTGCCATATAATTTTTTCCCCGCATACCAACCTTAATGGCACAATTGATGTTATTAACACAGAGGAATCACTAGCTTCTGTGCCATGAAATGCTTGTTTATATGAGCTATGGCCAGAACTCCCATCGAAACCCCATTTTGTGTATAAACAAAATTCAGACAGGTCTTCTTTGTTTAAAGAATCAACCACACAGTCTTGTAGCAGTACTAGGCGTTCAACAGTGTGATTAAGAAGCGCCTGTAAGCCAACTTCGGCGGAAGATTCACATACACTCATACTATCGTTTTTTGGATAGCATAGTTTTTTTTCAAACTGGACAGCAGTGTACGAGGGAAACCTTTCTGGATCAGACTGTTTCACAATATTATATTGATGCCGCGATAGTCCAGCTTCAACCACAACAGCTAATGCTTCTTCACTACTCATTTTGTTGGACACCACCGACTTAAGTATATTTTTTCTGTATTTGTTAACTCTCGTTGGTGACGAACAAGCTACATCATGTACTAACTTAGACGCCCCAATATTACCAGATTCCCTTAACTTTACTTGAGTTGCAAAAGTAAGCATTGACAAGGATGTGTTGTCTCTCAAATCCTTAGTTTTTTTGTACTTTGTTTTTGAGTCGCATTCTTCGAAAGCAATTTCTTTACGACCTCGTTTCAGCTGTTTAGTACAAAAAGAAATAGAAGAGTCTAACCAATTCCGATTGGTTTTAAAAAAACGTTCTTCTATTCTATGACATCTTGACCATCGGGTTTTAAATTCGGAGATGAAAAGATTTATTGTGGCATTAAAAGCAGGAATATCTTCCTCTGATGGTCAGTGCGCTTCTTCATTTCTTCCCTTAAATAGTTGAACTTATCCTCAAAACGCTGCAAAACTGAGTTTTTCATCAAGTCGTACAGATATTGGCGAGTGAAGAAAAGAGTGTTTGAACTTATCCCTAATAAAATAGTTAATACATTTGTAAGCTTTTAAAGTGAAAATTACTTTTCATTTAACTTTTCACAATTAAATTGACACTCACTGGGACAAAACTAACATTGTGTCGCGAAAAATACAAACTGGAACGCAAACACTCGGAAACAACAACACAAAACAAATAATAAACCCTCAGCAACTGAGTCACAAATCAGTAATACAACAACAACATAAAACAAATAATAAACACCAAGAACAAAACAAAACAGAAACACTTAACGCCAGCACCACAAAACATGCGTGGAAATTGTGCATTTTTATCCATTCAGTTTAGGAACAAAAAGTGGGATTAATCAAAAAAGGCACAAAAGGGCACCTCAATTTTATGCAGGAATATTGTCTACGATCCACAAAATTAGAAAAAAAAAACTTAGAGCCCTATCTAGCCCTACAATGAACTATATGTCCATCTATATATTCAAAACAGGCAAATTTTGTGGAGTTTAAACAAAAAAACAAAATTTAAAATATTAGATCACTTTTTTTTCCTAAAATTTTTTTTCCGAAAAATAGTTTAATACCTGACGTTGAGGCTCCATACTCAGAATTTAATTTTACTTCAAGTTTTTTTTAACGAAAAACACTTTGATAAACTTGTAAATATCACTTTTACAGCGACCGCAAGCGAACAGAAAATGAAAGTGTGAATTCAACAACACAATGCAGCTACACTATACAACTTAGAACCGTTATAATTTCGGTTAGTGATGCAGAATTATGTCTACTTTCAACGAGTATTAAGTATTCGAGTGTAACTTCAAAAAATATTTTTTTAATTAATCGACAGTTTTGATACCCAATAACCCACTGTGCGGCGGTTGCAGTACTGATATCTGTTTGAAGATCAATACTTCGGTATGTTGGTACTGGAACGAATTCTGAGTGCGTTTATGTTAATTGGACACTTGGCACTGCTACATAAGATTTATTCTTTGCTTTCCTTCTATTCAAAGTTTTATGGTAGTTGATACATCCAAAGCAATTTTCTTCTTGATGCGGGCTGTTGTCTAACCACATCATTGGTATACAAAAGGCATAGCCTTCTTCTTTGCACTTTCCATTGCATAAAGTTGAATAACAATTCAAGCAAAATTTTTTAGGGGCAAAGTTTACGTCAGTGATAAACTCTTGCGAGAAATATTGTTTATAGGCTTCCAGAAAAAAAATCACTCGCATTGCCACATTTTTCATCGGCTTGCTATGAAACGTCACAAACATTACAAAAATGGTCCATTTTACATTTTTGTTCCGACATTTTAATAAAATAGATATTATACAATGTCTTTTTTGTTATTTTTATGAACCGATGCACTTAACTTAAATCACTCACAAAATGAAATAAGTTCCAAAAAAATTAGTAGCGAATTTTATCACGACCGAGCGAAAATTAAAAGACATCAGCTTCGGCTGAGTTTCGAGTCTTAACTGAATCATCATTTTTGAAATTAGTTCGCTTGTACGAATAAAAAAAAAATCGCTACCTGTGCGGTGGTTGAAAACAAAAAAGTTGTTTTTCTAATTAATAATTCTTGGAACTTCCCTTTTAATTACTTCTACCTAAATCGCTATTTAATGGTTTTGGGATTTTTAACGCAAATTATCGACTAAGAATCATATTAAACTGCGAATCATATTATAGATCAAACAGAAAGCAAAAAAGACTTAGTTTTGTGGAAAATATTTTCAAAAAGCATGAAAAAAAAAATAATTTTTAAAACATTTTGCTTCATAAGCACCACAAAAATTTTTTAAATCAATTTTTTTTTTAAAATTTTTAATTGTTGCACAGGTCCCTACCAATAATTTGGCTTTTTACAGATTGAAAAAATATCAATTAGTCGACGAGTTATAGCCTGCAATCAATTTTAGAAAATGCATCTTCAAGAAATGAGTAGTTTAAATTCTTGACATGTCGTGATTTCAAGAATTTAAACTACTCATTTCTTGAAGATGAATTTTCTAAAATTGATTGGCAACAAATATATTACATGCTTTCGGTGAATGATCAACTATCATTCTTTGAAAGCAATATACTAAATTTGTTTAATCAATCAGTACCACTAAAAATTAATATAATACGTCCAACAATCCATAAATCGAAGAGACCGCGCTAACTCTCGCTGGAAAAAGTTTAAAACAACAAATTTACATACTGAATACTGTCCTGCAAGAAATGAAACTCGCAAGATAATTAAGCAAGCTAAATCGAATTTCTACGCCGATAAATTCTCATCAGCGTTAGGATCCAGAAAAACGTGGCAAACGATTAGAGAAATTGGCATCGGCAAAGATATGAAAAACGAACCGCTGTCCTTTGATCCTGACTTTGTAAATGAATAGTTCGTTAATATTCCCATGGTGGTAGCAGACATGAGTTACTACAATAATTACTTTTTAATCACTTCGATCCATCAATTAAGGAATTTAGTTTTGATTGTGTAAATGAGATTGTTTTTTTGAGAGGCTGTATGTCTTTTAAATCAAATGCTGTTGGAGCGGACAAAATTCATCCTAAATTTCTCAAAATTCTTCTCCCTCAAATTTTGCGATCCGTAACACATATATCTAATAACATTATAACTACTAGCTGCTATCCTACTAAATGGAAAAATTCAAAAATTATCCCAATAACCAAAACGAAATCCTTTTAAATCCATTGCAATATTAACATTTTTATCTAAAGCTTTTGAAAGAATCATTCACGAACAAATATCACTTTATCCAAATACACACAATCTATTAACAGATCGTCAGTCTGGTTTTCGAAGAAAACATAGCTGTATTACTGCTTTGGTAGATGTAGTTAGAGACCCTATCTCTCGTTTAGAGACCCTATCTCTCAGGCCGAACTAACTGGATATAGAAAATAAGCATAAACCAAATTTGAGTGGGATTTTTATTGATTTTTTTGGCTGCAGATATGAAAAAGTTCATATCGGTTGCTATATTTATATGGGGCCTAGGCCCAAAAATGGACCGATCCTGACCATGTTTGGTAAAGTCTCTTGTATTTTGTAAAAATATATACGAACAAAATTTGAAAGGAATCCGAGTAATATTTTTGTTGTTTAATAGATTTAAGTGAAGATCGGGAAGCAGCTCTATATGAGGCCTATGACTAAGAGTTATCCCATAGGGATCATTTTTGGACTACTGATTAATGGATGTAATGTACACATACAAACCCAATTTGACTAAGATCTATATGACAATTTGGATCTTATGGCAATTTATGTCGACTTCATATGGGTCATTTGTATGGGGGATAGGTCTGAACATGGACCGATTCTCACCAATATCAACAGCGTTCATCCCATGGCCGATAAAAGATCAAATAACAAATTTCATCAAAACATATTCGTATTTGCGACCTGCAGTTTGATTACAAGCTTTGCATGGACACACAGACGGACGGACGGACATCGTTAAATCGAATCAGATAGTGATTCTGATTCGATCGGTATAATTAAAGGTGGGTGTAGGTCAAATATTTTTGGTTGTTACAAACAGCAGCACAAAGTCATTATACCCAAACCACATAGTGGTATAGGGTATAAATATAATACGTTACGTGTACGGCAAGAGAAAGTATGATTCCATTTCACCAATTACAACAGCTAAGCTCTATGGTTTTCAGTTTGATGAATTACTCAAAACCAGAGTTTTAATATTTTTACATAAGATAATCTTCACTAAGCAGCCGGAACATCTATACAAACGTTTAACTTTTTCCAATTCTATTAGAGGAAACAGAATTATATTTCTCAAACGTCGCACAGTGGCGCCCGTAGAGCAAACGAGGTTGCAAAAATCAAAATTTTCGTGTGCGCCGACGAAGTTTTGAATAAACCCATGTTATAGGAAACTTTTCAACGATTTCAAATATGCTACTCTTAATAATATCGCATTTTTAGTTTAGACGATATAACCGTTCAAAGTTGACCGACTTTCGATTTTCAAAAAAACACACAATTTTTAGTCAATTTGTTGCGATTTCAGGTGTAATATCACGAAAAATAGGTAACGAATCGCCTTATTTTTTGCTTGTGTTGATTGATGTATTTATTAAATGTATAATGGTAAAAAAAAATTAACTGTTTGCTTTATGTTTCTCCTAGTAAATCACTATTTAAAAACTATCCGTTTTTCACTATTTTTCAATTTTGACGGAAAATAAAAAAATCTGTATTTTTCTATATTTGCTATATATGCAAAACATGTTCTTTGATTATTTCTTTACATAATTCAAAAGGTTTTAGTTTAAAAAGACATGGTTGCAGAAATTGTATGGCGTGCATCCCTTACATATTTTGACTGACAGTAGTTTGATCTAATAGTTTGAAAATTGCATTTTAACTCGGTTGTCTACCTGTGAGCCTCTGCCAAAGTCTACTCCCAATATTCTGTTACAGACATAGGATGCACAAAAAACTACTCATTGAAATTCGCAGGTACGCACCTCACTTAAAAATTATTTTGGAGTAGAAATGGTCAAGAACAATATTGACTTATGGTCCCTCCAGGTATGCACAAATCTTATTTAGACACAAGCATTATATCAAAATTGCATAATTCAGCCTAAATCTATATGTATGCAGGGAATAGGTAAATTTTTAGGTATGGTAGCATAAGCCTATATATTGCAAAATAAGCATAATGCCTGGATTAGTCTACGACTGAAAGTTGGCGCAACAAGTACTGAAACCATGGCGTTAAACAATTTAAAATTATTTGAACTGTTTAGAAGGTCAACCACACCAAAGTTTTTCACGGAAGCTGCTTTAGAAGAACTTGATAGCTTATACGGAAATATTGAGAGAAGCGAAATTATAAAAATTATTTTTATCTGATATATGCACATGTTAAGGCAAAATGGGTGAAATCTAATCGAACCATTCAGAACTTCAACTCCAAATACGAGGACTGGCTTAATGAAGACACCACCCTGGATATATTGGCAGTAGATAAACCCACCACATCAACCAGAGGAGCAATAGGAAGGCCAAAAAAAAGTATTGAGGAGTGTTCAATTTTCACAAGAAAGAGGAAACTTGCCACCAGTGACTTGACCACGAAGCATTTATCGGACGCGCAGTCTATTAAATATACAAAGGATAGTGAAAGAGTTAGGTCGCAGATTACAAAATCTGTTGCTAATGCAAGCCCACTGCGATTAAAAAGGATTAAGGAAAGCATTCCCACGCCCACAAACGCACAGATTAAAAAGTATGGTTCCGAAGAAGCCTTGGCCTTGTTTATGGACTTACAACTTTCCAAAGAAAAATATGAGATACTACGGGCATCCTTGATGAGACATGGGGCTGACGTTTTACTAGGATACAAGCATATTACGTAAGCCAAAATAAACTCACGACCACTGCATACGGAGTTTACGGAAGTCTCTGTGAAAGCCAATCTGCAGGATCTCATGGGCCATACAGCAAAACGGTTGTTGGAGAGTCTTCCTGATAATGAGGTAGAAATTCCTTCTGAGAAACTGACATTGATCACCAAATGGTGCTGCGATGGATCATCCGGACAAAGCGTTTATAAGCAAAGGATATCTTCCGATGACCCTACAACATCAGGTAAAATCTGATGTTTCCCTACACTGAAAAAATAATGTTTCAGTTTGCAAGGGAATCGGCAGAACTCATAAGGACCACGGTGAAGGACATTGAAGAACAAATAAGCAAGATTAAGCCTACAAAGCTGCAAGTTGGAGAAGTAGAATATATTGAATGCAATTACGAGTTCCACCTGACCATGGTTGACGGAAAAATCGTAAACGAACTGACAAGAACAACTTCAACATTGTCATGCCCGATTTGCGAAAAGAGTCAGAAGAACTTTGGTGATTTAAACGATTCTACAAACGAGGAGAATTACGAATATGGAATGTCACCATTGCACGCAAGGATAAGGTGCATGGAGTTCTTGCTAAAACTGGCGCATACCCTACCACAAGAGGAAAACTTCGATGAAAATATATTAATAAAGGATAAGGAAAAGATCACAAAGAAGCAAATACAGGATCCTTTTTTTAAACAAGTTGGACTAAAAGTAGACTGTCCCAAGCACGGATACGGTAACTCAAACGATGGGAACACTTCTAGGAGATTTTTTGAAAATGATGAGGCACTAACTAGAATCACTGGAATTGACAATCAAATCGTGAAAAGATTGGGAACGATCTTGAATGTTTTAAACTGCAAATGTATCCACAGAAGAAGTCGACCCCGACCGTCCATAAAATATTGGTGCATGGCAAAGATATAATTGAGTACCAGTCTTTGCCAATTGGAGAGCTTTCTGAAGAAGCACAGGAGTCTCTTAACAAATTTTATAAAAAATGTAGATTGCAGAACACATTCAAAGCATCAAGGGTAAGGCAAAATGAGGACCTCTTCGACATGTTGGCAGCATCTTCCGATCCACTTATTTCTTCCCTGCGGCATGTAAAGTCACGAATAGAGTTAGAAAATAATTATAGTTTAGAAATGATTAGTCTTTAAGATATACTTTCTCTAACGAATTGTGATGAATATTTTACAGAAAATTGAAAAAATTAATTTAAAAAAGAAGTAATTTTTTTTTTAATTTGTTGGGTAATAATTTAAAACATAAAACCCTAAAGAAAAAAAATAAAAACAATCTAAAAATGTAAAAATAATTTTTTTTAGTTACCATAAAATTAATTTTTCTACAAATTTTAATTTTGATAACCCGTAAGTAGGCCCCGACAAAGCGTAGCACCCTTTCCAAACGCTCATTTCATAGGCTGAACAGTTATCTATCATATGCTTTTTAAACTGTTCAATTATGTTTTCGGTTCAAAAGATATGATTTTTGCAAAGAAAAAACTCAAATGGCGCCACTGTGCGTCGTTAGTTAATTTCCAGCTGGCAGTTCTTCATTAATGCTGTCCGTCTTTGGAATTCAAAATTTTCAAAAAAAGCATTGTTAGTCTGTTCTCGATTTAACTATTTTGAACTTTATTGTTTGATTGGATAAAAATTCTTTTTTCTCTTTTGTCATTTGATCATTTTGAAAGCTTTGATTTGTAAAACTTTAAAAGTTTATTATTACTAAGTATTTTAATTTAGTACATTTTTTGTTTTTGTTTTTTAATCTTTCTTTTAGTCAAAATTAAACTTATGTCTAATACATTAGATTTGAGTTAATATAGTAACTATTTGTAATTTATTTTGCCTTTCTTTTTAATTATTAAAATTATAACTTTATTTTTCAACAAATTAATAATTCTATACTGTAATAAGAGACTTTAGTCTTGTGTACAGAATTCAAAATAAATAAATAAATACTCTAGATGAATTTTGCAGGCACTTGCAATACCGAGAAATTTGTGGAGTCTGAATCGCAAGTTTTTGTTGTGACTCCGACTGCGATTCAGACACCACAGCACTATTTTTTTTTTTTTAAATAATTTTAAGAAATTTTAATATAATTTTAAGAAATTATTTTTTCGTTGCATTTTGGGCGAATTCTTAGCCATTGAAGTGGATGATGAAGAGTAGTCTAATAATACATTGTGCTTGATGTGAAAAATGTTGGTTTTTAAGTAACGGCGATGATAGTTCAAAAAGTCATGGAGATTTCAAACTGCCCTTGTGTTATCAGTTTCATATTTAAAATATATCACATCTCAATATTTATTTTCATACTAGTAAAGAAAGACGTCAACACAATTGAGTAAAGTAACCACAAATTCTGAGCTAGACCTGCTAATTATGCTGTTCCGCCAATTTATTTAACACTAAATTCTAATAGGAAAGCAGCTCTTTCGCATTAATTTAGACATTAATTGTACCGTGTGCATAATATACAACAACAACTAAATTCGATAAAAAATTTTTAAATGGTGTTCATTTGTATGAGGTTATATTTGAGTCAAAGATATATGAAAATGTGGACCAATATGATAAACTCGACCAAGAAAAAAAGCATTTATCTTGGTAAAATCATGTACCTTATTAAACAAGCAAACATGGGCACTCAAATTTCATCAAAATGTATACAGGATTCAGACCTTTACATTAATTTTACATTTTAGAATTGTTATTCTTATATAATTCTCATTCATTTCAAATACCTGTTATCAATTCCCATCACCGATAGTTATTAAACTCTACTTTTTTCATCCCAACTTTTTGTAACTTTCTCACATTTGTCCCAGTTTATAATACGAACTACTTATTACCCTTACGCCAGTCTTTCTGTATAGATTATATCTACTAAATATATCTGTGTATAGCTGTATCATATGAACTCGTACATAAATATTATATTTAAAGCCTCAATTACCACATTATTACTTTGGTTATTCTACTCTGTTTATGGGCACGACAGGACACAGATATGTAAAAATTATACTCACAGATTTTAATGGTTCAAAAACGACACATTTTTAATACATACTCGTACACGGTTGAAATTAAATACAGTGTTTTACTCAACCACACATAGACACTCATATACACTAGCCATCACACTGTATATGTGTGAGCGAACTATATGTGTGTGTGTGTGTGTCCGAACGTGTGTCATTACGAAACCAACAAAAACCTCTAAATTTTATAATGGCGCAAAAAAATTAAAAATAGGATGATATTTACAGGTAAGTACTCCACTAGTGTTACCTCGTTTGTGTTCGAGTATTCATATAACATAACCAGCATGTCGCATACAATTTCATGGAAAAAAACATACACACTCACTTAATTGTATACGTCTCATAGATGGGATGGGCATTGCAATTTCATTGGAATTATATTAATAGAAGGAAATAAAGATTTCATTAGCTGGAATCCACTTGATCAACGGACTCGGAATGAAAGTAAAACATTTACTCACCGCTCAGTGGATGGCAAAATATTGAAGCCTGAAAACAAATCACGTCATAGAAGGTTTTGTTAAAATTTTCAGATCCAAACCTTCATGACGTTCAAGTTGGACATCTGTCCACAGCATCACCTTGAAAGATTAATAAATTTTTTATGTCAAGCATATATTTTTTTGGTGCGAAAATGTCGATTTACTTCTTCAATTTGCATAAATATGAACCTAAGGTGCATTAGCCGCTTTTAGGGGCATATGGTTATGTTGCTTTTAGTCAAAAAATTTGTCGTGATTGAATTAAAAAGTTTGATAATAGTGAATATGACATTGAAGACACAGAACTTATCGGAACGACGAGCGTGTACAAAGACGTGAAATGGGATGCATTATTTGAATAATTTCCATGCTAAATATAAAAATAACTTGCACTTTCATTAGGCGGAACTCAACAAGCAATTTCACATAGTTTTAAATCATTTTTATTTTTTTTTTTATTTATTAACCAACACTCAGGGGATGCACCTTACAGATGCAGTGCATTGTGTTGATGTCAGGAAAATATGTTATGGGAAGAAGGAAGGAGGCAGTAGTGTTTGTGGATATTTAACTTAAATTTTATTAGATTATAACTGTCAGGAAAGACCTCTGCGGGGAGTTTATTCCACATACGGCTAGTTCGACTGATAAACGAATTCTCTCTGTAATGCGTTGTGCGGTCAACTAAACAATAAACTACAAACGGATGTGATATACTAGAGAAGTGGGTGGAGCGAACCGACACTCAGGCACTTGGAATAAGTTTGCTAATCTCAGAAAAACATTTCCCATGGTAGTATCTATGGACGATGTTCCAGTGAGTCAATAGAATTGGATGCCCTACTGTCATTGATGAGTATCAACGCCCTCCTTTGTACATGGACCAGTAGCTCTAAAATAGACATCGAAGCTCCTGTCCATATATGGGATGTAAGTGGTATAGATTTAAAGGAAATCAGAGGGAGTGAACTAATTTTTGCACCGTTTTAGAACACCAAGACACTTGAATGCTTCTTTCAGCACTTGAAAAACATGCTCGTTCCTATGAATATCACACTGAATTCTCCTGCCTAGAACATCAAGAGTATCCGACTCCTGAGCACGTATACCTCCCATATATACATATGACATTGTTGAATCCATGGCCCTATGCGTCAACATACAACATTGAGTCTTCAGCGCATTAAAATCAACCCTATTCGCTTTACCCTTCTCGGAGATTGTTAAAAGGTCTTGATTGAGTGAGTCATTCATTGTCCACCTTTTGCCCCCCAACCTCCAAGAGGCTTGGCCTGCAATTAAAGGGAAATGAATGACAAATGCTGCTGTCATCAGCCAAAGAGTATATAGAGTTAAAAGTTTGACCAAGAAGGTCATTCAGATAGATAAGAAAAAGAGAAGAAGAAAGAACGGAACCTTGGGGTACCCCTGATTTAAGCTGAAACTCACTGAATGAGACCCCATCAATAACAACACGTATTGTTCGATCTCTGAGAAAACTCGATATAAATCGAGAGAAGTCATTACCGACCCCAAATGCAATATGCTTTGATATCAGTGCACCATGCCACACACGATCGACTGTCTTGGAAATATCTAGCGCTCAGAGCGACTCCTGCGCTCAGAAAGTAGAGCTAACAGGTCTCCCGTGGAACGATTTCTACGGAAGCCATACTGACGATCATTAAGAAGTCAGTTGGCCTCTAGGTAGTTCACAAGATGGAAATTGATCATGCTCTCCATCACCTATGAGAGAGCAGAGCAGATTGCAATTGGACGATAATTTTCAGTGTTATTAACCGCACCCTTTTTACGGATTGGTTGGACATTAGCAACTTTCCAGCAAGAGGGAAAGACTCCCGCACGGTACGAAAGGCTGAAAGGGTTGGCCAATGGACTGACTCGCGTCGAAGAGCACTGTGTCAGCACCAGTGCTGGTATACCATCCGGTCTCGGAGACTTATTAATGTTGAGATCCGAAAAAACCTTTTTAACTACACGTGCTCGGAAGAATATTTTAGGCATTGTACAAAATACTCTTTCGAGTTCGGGCAGTGGTTGATCGCTATCCGGCAAAAATGAATTTTTTGCAAAAAGTTGAGCTAAAAGGTTAGCCTTATCAACCGGGTTAGTGAATATTTGGTCATTCATTATAAGAGTTGGGATTGCAGAACTAGCATTATTCTTTACTTTTTTAACAAATGACCGAAAGCTCTTGCTGCCCCGAGGAGCAGAAAGAACTTTAGCATGAAGACGCTGATCGTGAATAAACTTTTCGCTCCTTAGTATTTTAGCATATTCGTTTCTCGCCTGTTTGCGTAGCAGTTCAGTTACGGAATTTTTATTTTCACGCCAAAGTCTGAATGCTTCCTCTCTGGATCTGACTGCATCTCTGCAAGTCTGGTCAGATTAGGTTTAGCGGAAATGTAGTTTGATGGAATGAATAATCTTATACCAAGCACTATTATTTTTTCCACCATTATCGCTGCAGCGTCAATATTATTGTCCAGGAAACAAATTTTCCAGTGGAAATGCTTGAAGAGATCATTGAGCTCGATCCAGCGAGCCTTATCGTAAATAAAAATTGAGCGTTTCGTAGCTGGTGTTGAAACACTATGAAGTACAGAGTACGAAAAATATGCGGAAATGATGCAGTGATTCGAATTACCGAGAGGTGCTAAAATTTTCTGTTCATATTCAATGCATGGAATGTGCGTTGGTTATGCGCGGCGAAAAGCTCAACGTAGCAGCCTTCGGGAGTTGCTTGACTCGAATGGTGAAGCCAAGAAAAGTTGTGAATATTGAAATCGCCGGAAACTACGATTTCGCTATTGGGCAACTCTCTAATATTTTGATTATAGATTCAGAAAGGGCATCGAAGCCATTATAGGTATACTCCCTTTCTATTTTTGGGCTTCTGTATAGAAAGCCGAAATGCAAAATGTGTGACCTGATTTTGAACTTAGCCCAAATTGAGTTAAATTCTGCATCACTACAGTTCAGATGTTGCTGGAACTGGTACACAACATTGTCGCGAATGTGCATTGCAAGGCCCCTATGAAAAGTATAAAGGGATAGAAGGTTATAACCAGGCATGTGAAAATCCTGTGGATCAGCATCCTCACTTACCTGGGTCTCATATAAGGCGAAAACATCCGGCCGATGGAATGATTCGAAAGCAAGGAAATTGGGTTCCATATTAATTGACGCCGAGAAAAGTTGAACGACTCTTTTCGACATGTGAAATGAATAAACGTAATGATTTCCAGCACCGTATAATCACTGGTGATGAAAAATGTATCTACTTTTGTAATCAAGATTGAAGAAACTATGGGGATCATTTGGCCTAGCTTTGATATCTATAACTAAACCAAATGTTAATGGAAAAAATTTCTTGTTGCGTATTTAGTGGAACCAACTTGAAATTTTGTATTATAAATTGACCAAATCCAACGAAGGCGTTACTGTGGCTATCTCCCGAATGCAGTTGGTGAAACTGAGAGAAAAATTCATGGAAAACTATGTCCAATATTAATCTAGATAAGGAAAAGCTATTCATGATAATGCAGATCTGGTAAGAGCCGAATTCAAAACACCCAATTGATAACTTCTATTATACGCGGTGTATTTTTCCAGACATTAGTCTTTGATTTTCACTTTTTCTGATCGATCGTGGACAGCCCAAAAATGTGAAGCATTATTCCGCGCATGAAGGAGATTTCCGTCAAACACTGACTGTCATTCCAAGAGGAATAGCGGCTGATGAAATTAATGCTTGCTTAAAAGCATCATATCTTTGGAACCAGGAGTCTAGAATGAGCCTTTCCACCAATATGCGAGTGCATCTGTTTAATGATTCCACCGCTAGAACACATGAAGCTGAATTACTAAATATTGGAAATGGTGAAGTGGTTAAAGACATCGGTGCAGAAATAGCATTTAAGTCAGCATTATGCAAAATGGTAGCCTCTGAAGAGCAACTTCTATCCGAAGTCTTACCGCAAATTAACCGAAATAGGTCCGACAAAATTTTGGTTATGCGCAAAAGCATTGTGGGTCACATTAGCCGTCAAATTCTTTGTCAAGTTTCCGGCCACTACACAGTATACAATGCCCTTGCGTCTGAAGAGCAATCCACTACATACCTCCGAATTTCTCAATTCCATTGAATTGCCGGGAGTTCCACGTCACAATGCGACAAAAAATTGTAATCGCAAAGAATAGCGGGTAACCCGTTTTCGACCTAATCTCATCCAAGCGACTATAGTAAGTCCAAAAGACAAACATTAAAAATCGCCAGTTTACATTTGGAGACACCATGCTACTCGTACGTACATATATACATTAGGGTGACATCGGTTTGTATGAAAAAAAATTTTTGGTCGAATTTTGAGTGCGGGCCGGATTATTGTAACACTGAATCTGAAGCTTTTCTGCTTTCTGGACGTGCATTGAGCTCAAAGTTCAAATATGCTTTTATATGTAAAAATTATCAAAAAAAAATAATTTTTCACAAAAATTTTGATATTAATAATTGCGTTTCAATTAAATTAATTAACAAATTATAATCTAGAGTAAATTATCTTTCTAATGGAACAACAAAATTTATTATCGGTTTATAATCGATAGCCTCAGCTGCTAAAGTTTTATATCTTAGTTATAATTTTAATTATAATTAAAATATTGTAAATAAAATAAATAAATAAATAAAAGGTTTTTTAAATAAGAGCGCTACAAAAATTTTTCTAAATAAAACAAAAACGGTTTTGGATATCAATGAAATTCTTTATTCTTGTGAAAGTACGTTCGATGCCATTATGTATGGAAATCGACCTCTTTTGCATGGCCACCACGGGCACGCTGGCAGAAGTCCAGACGCTGAACCCAATTTTCGCCGGTTTTCAGGCATAAATCGGGCGATACTGCTGCAATTTCACGTTCGATATTCGTGCGAAGTTCATCAGTCATGGCTGACTTGTTGGCATAGACCATAGACTTGACGTATCCCCACAGGAAATAGTCCAACAGCGTCAAATCGCACGACCGAGGCGGCCAATCGACTGGACCATTTTGTGAGATAACACGTTCTCCAAACTTGGTTTCCAATAAATTGATTGTGACATTCGCTGTGTGGCCTGTCGCGCCGTCCTGTTCGAACCACATGTCCTCCAAGTCCATATCATCCAATTGGGGCCAAAAATATTCGGTTCTCATTGAACGATAGCGATTCCCATTCACAGTAACGTGCCGGTCTTGATCATCACGGAAGAAGTACGGCCCAATGACGCTGCCGGCCCGTAAACCGCACCAAACCGTAATTTTTTCGGGATGCAATGATGACTCATGGAGTACGTGTGGATTGCTGTCTGACTAATAAGGCATATTTTGTTTATTGACGAAGCCATTCAGCCAGAAATGAGCCTCATTGCTTAAGACGAGTTTTCGATGAAAATCCGAATCATTTTCAAGTTGTTGCTTAGCCCAATTCACTAATATACGATGCTTCTGGTGGTCAAGCGGCTTCAGTTCTTGCGTCAATTTGATCTTGTAAGGATGTGGGCCAAAATCTTTTGGCAAAATTCGCAACAACGACGGCACAGAGATGACCAGCGCTTGAGAACGACGTGTGAGAGACACATTTGGGCTTCATTCAACTGAAGCCTCAGCAGCAGCAATATTCTCGATACTATGGGCATTTGTTTGTCTCACTGGCACGGGAACATTTTGTACTGTGCCTGTGGATTCAAATTTTTCCACTAGACGCTCAATTGTTGATTTGCTAGGACGATTATGACGACCATAAATTGGACGTAGCGCTCTTAACGTTGAGGCCACTGACTCCGAATTTCGCTAGTAAATTTTAATAATTTCCACTCGTTGTTGGCTTGTATGTCTTTCCGTCCTGAAATGGCAAACCTTATTGAAGAGAAATGTCAAAAGAGCGGCCAGAAATATGGCGTCGCTTGCTGTCCCTGTCTTTCTACTTTTGTAGCGTCGATGTTGAAAAACCCTTTATTATCGGTTTAAAAACAGCCAAGTTATGTCAAGTTCCCCAGGCAAATTGAGCTCGCATCAAAATTCAAAATTTCATATTTTGGTTTATTATTTGAAGAAGACGGAGAAACGCTCGACAACGATTCGCTTTTTTGCTTAATCAGAGGCCATTATTCTTCAACTGTGACAAAGAAAAATTATTCTTAGCATTTTCTTTTGGGAAATAAAAAAATGATTACGATCGAAAAATTTCGATAACGAATGCGGTGATTTGGCCCCTGATCAACGTCGGGTGGCAATTTATTACTAACCACCAGTTACCTGAATGGGATTACCATTGATTGCATAATGGCAGTGACAATTTAGCATTGTCATTGTTAATGAAACCAATAATAAAATAATTATCATTATAAATAATAAGTCCCATGTATGATACTCAGATGTAAATAATTATATTCGTTGTTACATAATGTTACATATACATATAAAAACGAAACCTCAAAAACAAAGGAAAAAACAATTTCTACATCAGCTTTAACAGTTCAAGCAGTAACGAAAGTTATAATAACTCTAAAATTTATACACAGGAACAGCGAAAATTGACTTAAATGAAGAGGAAGAAGGATTAGTTGTTCATTATAATAAATAATAATGCACTTAAAAGTTATATTAGAAAACAGGGGGTGAGTCCCAACAAAAATGGTGATTGCCAAAATGTAGAAATATAACGCAACTACTAACCTATATGTAGTTATCTTTTGGCATAAGCGCTGGTAAATTTATCACTAGTGAATTTATCTCCTAGCAGAGAAGTACATACATATATATCGAACAGTCATCATGAGATGTTACAAAGTTAAAATAATGAAATGAAATTTTGACTTCTCCCATGAAGTCATATATGGAATATGTAAATTTAAATATGAAATTTTGAGCTCAGATTCGGATTCAGCACATCAAACACCGTTCGAAAAGAATACTTTGATCTCGGGATCAGGAGTTTCACAAATTATATTTCCCCCAAAAACTAACGTGAACTAACTAATAGGATATCCAAAACAATTAAGAAAATTGCGATACCCTACACAATGAGCTTGGAGAATTGGCGTTGAGTTTATTTGGCTATTACACATATTAATGTAACAACAACAGACGATAGTGAGTTGTGCGAATTATTCCGAGGTCATTATAAATCAGTTTATGAAGAGAAACTCCCGACAAATCCAGTTGATGACCTATCTGAACGTGTTCCCATCAGCAATGCAAATATTTCGAACGCCATCTACACCTTTGATAATGTATTTAATTCAATACAAAATGATAATACTTACCATTTTATTAATGTTGGTACTATTAAGGACAGTTGTTTACAATAATTGCATTAATAATGGCTAATTTCCTATAGAGCGGAAGCAAGCAAAAATCGTACCAATTAAAAAGAAGAAGAAAATTTTTGAACATATTTTGAATATACGATGACTTCATGTTTAATCCTTTATCTTGCTTCAAATTTGGGTTTAGGCAATCCCTTTCAACAGTACATGTACTACTGAAGTTTCATAGTGACGTGACAGCAAATTTAAGGATTCAGAACTGTACAGTTGCGGTATCGCTAGATATCTAAAAAGCATTTGACATAACCTGCCATAAAGGAATCTTATATAAAGCCCCAATTTTATTTAATCTTTTCCCTTACGATTTCCTACAGAAAATGACTGATTCGGCAGTTATTTTATATGTAGATGACTGCTTAATCTTTTCCCATCATGGTTCTCCTGCTCAAGAACTAGAAAAAGTTTAAGCGCATCTTCAAATCATCAATGAATACTACAAAAAATGGGGTATACATATAAATGCGGCAAAATAGGAAGCAATATGTATCAGAAATGCATCTGGAAAGAGTCCACAGAGCAAAAGCTTGAAACTATTCCTGGATGCAAAAATACCCTTAAATACTTGGGAATAACATTTGACAAGTTGTTGAATTTCAATGCACATGGAAGGATGATGTTAACCAAAGTTAGGAGGATCTCTGGCATATTCTCCAATTTGTTCAATAGCAGATACCTTCATAAAGATACGAAACTCCTCATATACAAAGTTGCCATTAGAACTATATTGGTGTATGGTTTCCCAATCTGGTTTACCATTTCCCCTACAGTAGCCAGAGAAATTGAGTTATTTGAGAGTAAAGTAATCAGAAAATGCATTGGTATGAATTTTTCATCTTACACGAGGCGTTTCTCAAACGCAACAATATACAACTCATCCAAACCAACATGCGTATGGAGCGGGCAGATCAACAGAGACCGCTCTCAGTCGCCTAGTAAGAACTATTCAATAGATGAAAAGGAAATAGCCGTTTTTGCCTTCCTAGATATAGAAGGAGCCTTTGATAACACTTCACACGAAGCAATAGAAAGGGCATTAAACCAAAGAGGAGTAGACCCAGTGACATCAAAATGGATGGTAGAAGTGCTCTACACGAGATCAGTAGAAACAACAGCAGAGGGGGAGCCCATATCCGTCGACACAACAAGAGGATGTCCACAGGGAGGAGTTCTTTCGCCCTTGATGTGGAGTGTTGACGAATTACTAATGAAACTGTCGGAAGCAGGAATATAATGCCAAGGCTACGCGGACGACATAGTCTTAAAAGCATAAGGCAAGTTCGAGGAAACCCTATGTGACATTGTATAAAGAGGGTTGAGGATTATATGTCAATGGTGCAGGGCAACAGGTTTGAACATCAATCCAACGAAGACCACTATTGTACCATTTATCAGGAAAAGGAAACTTCCAAGATGGAGGGCAATTCAAATTTTGGGAGAAGTCATTGAACCAAAAGCAGAAGTGAAGTATCTGGGGATAGTACTGGACAACAAGATAACATGAAAGGCACATGTCGACCACATCAATGAGAAAGTCAATCGAGCTACAATGATTTGCAGAAGGGTAGCGGGTAAAAACTGGGGATGTAAACCCAGCATTTTACAGTGGATGTACTCGATGACAGTCCGCCCAATAGTAACTTATGGAGCTATAGCGTGGGCCAAAAGAACAGATCTGAAGTCGACTCAAATGCAGCTAAGTAAGATTCAAAGATTAGCGCGCGTTGTGATAACGGGAGCAATGAGGACGTGCCCAACGGCATCACTTGAAGCACTATTGGAACTAATCCCACTACATATAGTGGTGCAGAGGAAAGCTTTGGCAACGAAAATCAGAATAAAGGGAGATAAACCTATAACCAGGCTTTATGAAGGGCAATGGAACCGAATAAGCCAAGTTAATAATTACTCCCTCATAAATTGCCCCAAGGACAGGGCTGAGAAGAAACATGATTTCAGGAAATACTTTATTACAGAACTTAGCAATTAGAGAGAATGGAGCGGTTTAAGTACGGCATATTCTCTAAGAGAAGATACAATCAAATGGTACACAGATGGGTCAAAAACCGAAAGTGGAACAGGGGCGGGAGTCTTCGGGCCTAGAACCAAATACTTCGAGTCAATGGGAATACACACGAGCATTTTCCATGCAGAGATTTATGCCATCGATAGATGTGCAGAAATCAACTTGAGCAGGAAGAACAAAAGAGGGAACATAACCATATTATCAGCCAGTCAAGCTGCTATTCGAGCACTAAGCTCCTATGAAGCAGACTCTAAGCTAGTATGGAACTATCTACAGAAGCTAAATGAGCTAGGTAAACACAACAAGGTTAGCCTTTGTTGGGTCCCGGGACACGTTGGGATTCAGGGCAATGAGCAAGCTGATGAACTTGCCAGAAGGGGAGCTTCCACAAAATTAATAGGGCCGGAACCATTTTGTGGAATAGGAAAATGAGTATGGGAAGGAGTACTCAGGGAACATGAAAATTGTGTTTGACTGGAATTTTTCTCGAGCCACTTCGGCTTTAGGCAATCCAAAATGTTGTTGAGTGGCTACAACAAGAAGAGATTTGGGTCCTGCATTGGATTGTCAAAGAACGGTCTGAAAATATTAACCGAGATTTTAACTGGTCACTGCAGGCTCAGGGAACATATGAGCATGTTGGGAATTGTAGTAAGCCCTATGTGCAGATTCTGTGATGAGGAAGCCGAATCACCAGAGCACATACTTGGGAACTGTGGAGCGCTAATGCACAAAAGGAAACAGCATCTGGGTTCCTTCCAGATACTAGGTAGCGACATAAAATTACTAGAACCAACAAACATCCTCGGATTCCTGAGGGCTTCAGGGTTGGATAAGAGTTTATAGGGATGACCTATTAGCAAAGGGCAGTACAATAGATCACTTTGGTCGCAGTACTTCGAACACCTCTTTATACAATACAATACAATATAAAACTCATCATCCGTGATTCCATTCTGCACATATGCGCTTTATCTAACAAGGTAATTTGTTGAAAAACTTGACTTCCACGACAACAGCCTTTTAAAAGATATTTTTGAATCCGAAAAATATATTAAATGGTCTAGCTCAAACAACCTATCTCCCATTAGTATCGTAGGGGACTATCTGGAATATGACAACGTCTCCCGGGTTATGCCGGAACTTTATTCGAAGACTACTCCAGGCTCTCATAGCGGCTAGAGGACTGATAAGGAAATTCTGTCATAATCATTATTTTAAGAGAACTATATTTACATATTTACCTGTACAATTCCACATTTCGACTTACCCGATTTACACCAATGGACCTAAACAATTTGAAAATAATCTGGAATATTTAATTTCTGTGCACATATAAAAACTAAACTTATACTTATGGATCTGTAGGATTCTTTCTTACAATTCGTTTTATCAATTTACATGTTACTAGATGTAACCCGGTGTGCTTCGCTACACCCTACCCCTCCCCCCCCTTCCGAATTGTTATGAAAGGGCTCATGCAAAGTCCCAAGGCTCTCACTAATACAGTAATTGAGATATATCACATTTAATATTAAGTTTGTCTAGGGGTGCCACGTGCGTTTCTCCAATCCCGCCCATTTTTTTGTCTGACTACTCACGGTAATAATAGATGACCTAAGACAAATTTGAAAAGCTTTCTCTATCATATATATATAATGTTTAAAATTTACTTTGTATGGGAGGTGACACGCCCGCTAAAAATATTAGCACTACCATATCCGCAGTAAGACTCTGTGAAAATTTCAGGAAGGTCAGATGTGTAGTTACGGAGATTACCTCCTACAAACAAACAAACACATATTACCTCTTTATTATGTTAGAATAGATTATTAGCATAGTTTTTTTTTATTTGAATACTTGCTGATATACAATGTTTTTTGTTTTTTCATTGGGTACAACAATTATCAGATTTTTCGGCGTTCCTATCCTGGAGCAAGCTACATGTAGCTGCCCATGAGAAGAAGATGTATTATCAAAATTAGATCTGGCAACACTTAACTATTGGCCTTGAACTTAGAATGTCCACTGACAATTTTTCTTTTTAGCGATTTTTGATTTTGAAGATTTTTTGGGCGATTTTTATTTTTCGCAATTTTCGGTTTCGGCGAATTTTTGATTTTGGCTAAATATTTTCCACAACAAATCACTTTGATAACTAATGTACTTAACAAAAGACTGTTGCTTTCGTAGTACTTCATATTATTTATATAGGAGGTGTCACGCCCACTAATCCCATCCCGCCCAATTTTTATTGGACTACTCACATTAATATCTGATGAACTCATGCAGAATGTCGAGTCTTTCCCTTTTATGGAACACCAGTTATATGATATTAGATATCTACTTTGCATTGGCTGTGCTACGTCCACTGCTACGATCACGCCCATTTTTTTGTTCGACTATTCATACAAAGAACCTAACGGCTCATGCAAACCCACAAAGCCCTCTCGTTTTCAGTACTCTAGATATATGACATTCAATAGTTGCTTTGCATGGGGAGTGCCACGCACATTGGAGTGAACCCCCCAATTTCTTTTCCGACAACTCATACTAAGATCTGATGGTGTCGTGCAAAGTGTCGAAGCTTCCCGTTTTTAGTACACCGGTTATATGATATCATATATTTACTTTGTGCGGGCGGTGCCACGCCCACTGCTCCGATCACGCCCATTTTTTGTCTAGCTAATCACATGAATAACTTTTGGGCTCACACAAAGTCCCAAACCCTCACTATAACAGTATTCCAGATATATGGCATTTTATATTTAATTTGTATGGCAGGTGCCACGCCTATTGGTCGGATACTGCCCATTTTTTGTCCGACTACTCACATTAATAATAGGTGATATCAGACAAACTTGAAAAGCTTTCTCTATCACAGTACTCGATATATATAATATTGAATTATTACTTGTATGGGAGGTACCACGCCCACTTGTCGGATCCCGCCCATTTCCGGCGTAGCTACTAATATTAACAATAGGTGAGCTCACACAAATTTGCAAAGCTCTCCCTATCATAATACTCAATATATGTATATGATATTAACAATTTACTTTGTGTGGTACGTGCCACGCCCACTAAAAATATTTAATAAATTATAGCCTATAGCACTTCCCATATCCGCGGTAAGACTCTGTGAAAATTTCAGGAATATCAAATGGGTAGTTACGGAGATTACCTCCTACAAACAAACAAACAAACAAACAAACAAACACACATTGCCTCTTTATAAGATTAGTATAGATATAGTGTTCTTTTGTTAATGTTCTGTGTTATTTAGTTTTAAGTTTAGTTTTAAGTTTATTTATTTAACAGAATCTCTCTGGACGACATGGTTAACGTCGCGAGCAAACGTTATTCAAAATATTTTCATGAATTGTACATTCATACATCCTCTCACATTTGCGTGTAGCTTCTTCATTTTACTGTTTATTAGAACAAAACAATAAATATACATATATATATATGTATATTGTGCTACGGTCGTTGTTGTACCTCAACATATGTGTGAAAAGGCTCAATAAAGATTTATTTACTTTATTTGGCTATTAAAAGTAAGCGTTACCCAAATCTGAATTTTTATTAATTTTTGCCTGCAGATTTGATAAACTTTATTTTGGGGTGTTATGTTTATTTAGCGACGAGGTCGAAAAATAGACCGAACCTGACCATATTCGGGAAATACATTTTTTTTTATATAAACATATACAAGACAAATTTGAGAAAAATCTGTTTAATACTTTATTTTTGATAGGTTTAATTGAAGATCGGGAAGAACTTTTATATGGGCTATGACTAATATTTATCCTATAAGGTTTATTTTTGCATTGCTTATTATTGGATGCAATAAACACTCAAACTTAATTAGAACGAGATCTATATTATAATCTTATTACAATTTTAGTCGATCTCATAGAGGTCACTTTTAGGAGAACTATGAATGAACATGCACTGATTTTGACCAATTTCAATAGCGTTCTTCCTATGGCCGAATATACCAACATACCGAATTTTATCAAAATATATTTATATTTGCTACCTGTGTTTAGTTAAATAGTAAACATGGACAAACAGACGGTCTAACAGACATACAGATGGACAGACGGACGGACGAATGAACGTACACTGCTTAATCGACTCGATGGGTTTAGGTCAAATATTTGTGGTAGTTACAAACAACAGTACAAAGTCATTATTCTCTAACCATATATTGACATAGGGTATACACACTGAAAGTGATTTGAACGGAAAAGTACTATTTTCAGTTACTTCAAAAGCTATTCGAGGTAAATTAATATAATTATCGCAGGATAGGATTTCACGAAATCTTAATGTGGTAGAATTTGGATAAGTTTTAATGAATGAAATTGAAAAATAAATCAAACAATTAACAAGCAAAACACATATAGAAGTAAATTTCGTAGACAAGTATACAAATTTAAACTTTGCAGGCTAGTAGTTCAGAATAATATTTCAGAATAATCTTTTCCTTTATAACTTTGTTTTTTATTTTTTTGAGCAGAAAAATATGTCAGTTATTATGTTTAGTGGGAACCCTGTTCGATTGTTGTTAGTTTGATTTAAATGAGTGATAAATAAATAAAAGTTAATTTTGAAATATTTACAAAAAATCCAACTTGGTCGTACAAAAAGTTGGCCAAAGAACCAAAAGTCTGCCGTCAAGCTGTTTCCAATGTTATTGGATAGTGTCAGAAGAATATATCCATTGATAGAAAACCTGACTCGGGAAGCAAGAAAGGTCCATATTATGTTTGTAAAGTCGAAGAAATAGGAAGAATATTGAAAAGCAGACCGGTTAGCCCAGTGGTTGCAATCTTTGGTACGAAAGGGTAAAACCAATGCAGGTTGGAAAACAGAAACGCTTGAAAAAATTTTGAGTCCAAAAACAGAGTAGAGAAGTTGATATGATGTTTCATAAAAATATACTGCTTCTGCTAAATGGACGACAAAACATACGGGAATATAGTGCAGATTTTTGACAGCTCATAGCTTTTATATTGTTAATGTTCGAGGAAATGTTGAAGATAAGTTTAGTACCCAAAAGCAGGTGAAATTTTCAAAGAAAAAAGTTATTGGTATGGCAAGCAATATGCAGTTGCGTCAGAGGAAGGAGATCGTATGTTACAACGGGTTCTATAACCAGCAAAATTAATATTAAGGAATATTTGCAAAGAAGTCCACTTTCTTTCATAAGCCAACACAATGTGTCCACATATTTTTGCCCTGATTTTGCATTCTAACACTACGTTAAGAAAGCTCTTGAGTGGTGCAGGAAAAAGGAAAACAAACTTGAAACTGTCTGGAATTTAGGGCAGGGGATTGAAATTGAGCTCTTTTTTCTCTAAAAAAAATCTACTCTATAAGATGCGTTCCTAATCTAAAGAGACTGAGATTCTATTTGTTATTGAAAAGCTTTAACATTCTTAAGATATTCCAATATCTGAATGCCCTAAGATTAATACTGAAAATACGGAAAATCTTTTGAATGCTAATGTAATTTAAATTAAAAAAAAACAAAGAATATTTAAAATTTTTTACAGTTCGTTAATTTATAATTTTATTTAATTGTCAATTAGCCCCCATGTATACGTTAATTATGCCTGTGTGTGTTAGTCTAACGAGCATCAGGACTGCAAAATGAGATGCAAAAGTTTGTTGCAAAAAAAAACAACAATATTTTCTTTTTATGCTTTAATGTAAACTTACAACAACTACAACATCATAATGTAATAAAAGCTGAACACATAGTTATTTGCTCAAATTGGTAGCAGCTCCAAAAGTTGTATTTATATGGATGTAAGAGTGTATTTGATGGGAATTTGCTAGTTTGATAGTATGTGGCTGTTTTGGTAAATTGCAAGGTACTATAAGGTCGAATTTTTACACCTTTTTTGTTGTGGTTAATTTATATATACATACACACAAAAACACACACATACGGATATATATTGTTTTACATTTTGCCATACTTAGAAAGTAAAAATTAAAGAAAGTAAATTTAAAAAATTATTTTTTTGTAAAGAACAGTTTTTCTTAAACCATTAATGGCGGACCTCCGATATTGCTGGCCAGGTTTGAAAGAAACGTAGAATTTAAATTGCTAAAGGTGCAACTTACACCGTAATCGGCGCCGAAAACGAAAACTGAAACTAAAAAACGTTGCTGTTCATCACCGTCTCGTTTCTGAATAGTTTTCGTTTTGAAACCGAAAAACGTTGCTGTTCATCACCGTCTCGTTTCTGAATAGTTTTCGTTTTAGTTGGGAGCGTTGCAGCATAAAACAGAAACTGAGACGAAATTATTGCGTTCTATTTTTCTATTCTATTTTTAAGTTGTCATTGTGAAGTGGAATTGTACTTTGGCGGTGGTCGATGCAAACTAGAAGTTAACAGCGGTAGACGTTGGCTCATATGACCGAGAAGGCGATGCAGAAATTTATTTGAAAAGCGGAATAGGCCAAAGAAATCAACAATGAGCAATTGAGTAGTCCACCAGCGAAAGCCTTACCATGCACTGAAACTGTTTGGCCGAATGTAATACTTGGTGATGAAACATTTGCCTTGCACATAAACTTAATGAAACCTTATCCAATCACTACAAGATCGACTGAAAGCTATTTACAATTACCGCCATTCCCATGCCAGAACAACAACGGCAAATGCGTTTGGAATTACGGCTTCGTATATCCGTGTTTTTCACACACCAATTGTTATTGCTACCACGGCAACTATCGACAATCTTATTTTTGCTGCATGTATGTTATACAACATGATGCGGTCAGAAAAAATAAACTCACCGGCAGAGCCCACGTTCGGAAATTTCGACAATTTGATAATACCGGATAATAATATGATTCCAATTGCAAATACATCAGCTGGTGGCCGACCAACACTAAAGCACCAATAATTCGTGAAAAATTCAAAGATCATTTCAATGGAATTGGAGCGGTTGAGTGGCAGGAACGATCCATTTAACAATTTGGCATACTCTTTACAAATGTTTACAAAATGGGAAACTATTTCTAATGGGGTAGTAATGCGCAAGTTACAACCTCTCCTACTCAACTGACAACCTCACCTTCTCGTGGTGTTTCCTGTTTTCACAGAAGAGTCTCTGACGACCGAGTATGGGCGGTATATCCCTAACAACCGCGCGGATTAAATAACTGTCGCAAATAGCAGGCCTGTAGGCACATAGATGGCAGCCCCATCAACAGGATTGGTCGTGTTATGCTGACAACCTGATGCGTCTGAAATTAAAAATCATTCTCAGTACAACTACAAAAAAACTACGATCTGGAAATTCGATGACGACTATATGCTTTGAAAAAGGACTACGATTTGGAACATGGAATATAAGGACGTTAAACCAAGTGGGCAAGTTGGCGCATGCCAGTAAAATTTTGGAAAATTATAGACTGGCGTTCTTCGGCATGAGTGAAGTCAGATGGAACCAATACGGTCAGATGACAACCTCCAAAAGACATACTTTCTTCTGGTCAGGAATGCCCAATGAAGAAGATATCCATCAATACGGAGTCGGAATGTTAGTATACAATAAATTTTGAAATGCCGTATTGGACTACAAATTTGGAAATGAGCGCTTGATGTTAATAAGATTTAAAAGTCACAAAAAAAATCTCACAGTTATACAATGCTACGCCCCTACCGAGGATGACCAAGAAGAAACAAAAGGTGCTTTTCATAATGCCCTCAAATAAAATTTTAGCGAGTATTGATAAAAATGATTTGAAAATCCTAACGGGTGATTTCAATGCTAAAGTTGGCTTCGACAACGTGGAATTGCAACATATTATGGGAAAGCACGCATTGGCGAAATGAATAATAATGGAGAACGGCTAGCTGAGTTGTGTGGAATAAGCGAAATGAAAATTGGTGGCACCCTATTTCCACACAAAAGCGTGCATAAAATTACATGGACAGACAACATCACGCAAAACCAAATAGATCATATTTGTGTTAGCGCCAAATGGAGTAACTTTTTGTGTGATGTCCGGAACCAGAGAGGAGCGGATATTGGAACAGATCACCACTTATTATTTGGAAGAATTGTTTTTAAATTAAAAAAATGTGAAGTCAACCCAAGGCCAGACTAGAACCAAATACAACATCGAAAGACTAGAGTCCCAGCGACATCGAGAAGCCTTCCTAGAGCAAGTGCGGAATAACGTAATCGAACCATCAACGTCGGCAGAAAATGTGAATGAAAAGTGGAAGAATATTAAAGCCGCTATAATCGATGCCTGTGTTTCAAAGCTTGGAATAAAGCAAAAAAGAAAAAAGACTTTATATCTCCGCAAACATGGGATTTGATTGATCAACGTGCAAGTCAAAAAGATAAAATTAATTCCATCAACGATAAAACTAAAAGAAAGGAAGCACAAAATCAATATCGACTGCTAGACAAACAGGTAAAATGGTCGGTCCGAAAAGATAAAAAGAAGGAAATACGCGATATGACCATAGAAGCGGAAAATGCAGCTAAGGCTCATAACATGAAAGACCTGTTTGTTATTACAAAGAAAATTGCCGGCACTGTTAACAAACGCGCATTACCAGTGAAGTCCTCTGATGGAAGAGGCAGATCGTGCGTTGATCAGATAAATACGCTTCGAATCATTATAGAGCAATCAGTTGAAATGCGGTCATCCATGTACCTTCTTTTGTGGACTACGAAAAAGCATTTGACTCCATCCACAGAGAGTGCATTTGGGCTGAATTGGAGAACATAGGTGTGCCTAACAAAATCATTTCTATAATCAAAAACAGTTATGAGAATTTTAAATGCACGGTTCTACATGAAGGAAAGATGTCCGAGCCTTTTCAGACTATTTCTGGGGTTAAACAAGGCTGTTTGTTATCGCCACTACTGTTTCTGATCGTTGTAGATGCAGTAACTAATCGTGCGAATGAGAACAAAGCGCGTTGTATTGTGTGGAATCCTTTAGAACCTGGTTCTCGACTGGAGGGCCTAGATTATGCTGACGACAAATGTGAGCTCTCCCACAGGTTTACTGATATGCAGAGCAAACTTAAAGACCTGGGACTTGAATCCTCCAAAGTTGGGCCTAAGATAAATGTAGGAAAAACCAAAGAAATGCGGATAAACACAACATCAACAGAGCAACTAAACTTCTTGGAGCATCAAATTGAATGCGTTGAGGAGTTTACTTACCTTGGAAGTATAATGTCTGAAAATGGTGGTACCCGATGTGCAAAATAGAATAAAGAAGGCTCTGGGCTCATACACTCAACATTCCAAGGTATGGAGCTCAAACACTACAGCCTCAGCAGGAAAATCCGTTTGTATAAAGCTTGTGTCCTTTCTGTCCTGCTCTACGGATGTGAAACATGGTTTGTAACGGAGTCAATACAAAACAAACTGCGCGTTTTTGCCAATAGATGTCTTCGCAGAATCCTTACGGTGTTCTGACCCAATAGAATAACAAACGAAGAACTCTGGGCCAGGACGGATACATACAACATAAATGTGAAAGTCCGGCGGAGGAAGTTTGGATGGATAGGACATACACTTCGTAAGCCATCGGACGAAGTATGTCACCAAGCTTTGGTATACAACCCCCAAGGAAGTAGTAGAGTAGGAAGACCAAGAACCACCTGGCGAAGATCAACATTGGGTGAAATAAACAGGCTTGAACAAAACGGTCTTGAAGCAGACGGTCCTGGACGAAGATACAACAACATTGGGGAACTCAAAGAAGTTGCTGAACGAAGAGATATATGGAGTAACCTTGTAGACAACCTATGCCCAGTATAGAGGCGGCTCGTAATCGAAAGACGACGGGCGAGGTTATATTATTATTATTTTACAAATGTTTTACCATGCTTTGTTTTAAGGAAATAAAATTAAATAAACATACCTTCTACGTTCAATTCATCGGCCAATTGTAACCACAATCGAATCTTTCCTTCACTGTTACGGAATTTTGGATGTCGAACATTGGACAAAATTTCATTATTATTGAAATTTCTTTTTGTAATCATTCTAGAGCTGTCAGTTGCGCATCTCTAGGTACATAGGATCCCGGCTTAAAATGTATTTGTTTATAAAATTTTCCCAATCTTTCGAAATTGGAGCAAATAAAGCTTCTTTCTTGCGCTCTTCTCTTGCAGTGGGATCATCTCAGAGCGTTTAATAGAAAATTGAACCTGTCTTTAGTCATTGTGGCTCTGTATCTATCTCCAGAGTAAAATGTGTCAAACAAGAGGTCAGCAGTAAAGTGATTACTCTTCAAAGCTGCAGACCAGAATAACAAACCCAACAAGGCGCTCAATTCCACCAAATTTAAGTCGGAAATTGTGGAGTTTTGCAATTTATATGTTTGTCTAAGCTGGGAAATTTTCAATTTTTTGTGATTCAAAATAGTATTTAATATATCTTCAGTCATATATAAATCAAATATATCTTCTGGCTCTATAGACTGCTTTGCTGTGATCGTTGGGCCTAATTAAACAACAAAAATATTATAAAAAAATCCAACCAATCCAGTTGTTATTTTCCTACCTGGCCGAATAAATATAATATTTATTGAAGCTCATTTACCAACTTCACCGTGTAGGGGAAAGTTATTTCAAACGTAGCCGTTCTTGCCTAAAATTTCACTCCTTTCTACTTCTGCGCTAGCTACAGGAATCTTTTCTGTTAGGTCTACTTTTTGCCACTTATTAATTTTTGGTAAATGCGAAGTATTCCGTGATATATCAAATGCTTCTGCCAATTATTTTTCATTGACATTTTCATCGTTTGCAGTGGGATACCAATTCTTATCAGCAAAACGGTCACCGCTATCGAAATCATATTCCTGCTCTATATTGCTAACGTCGATAATATCAATGAAGTCGCTGGAGTTAAGCAATGCCGCAATATCTTCACAGCCGAGACCGCGCTTAGAATTAATCGCATTTTGGCTTTTCATTTTTAGTCACCACTTAGAACTTTTCTACAAAATTTTACTTTTATTGCTAACACCACGTAAAATTTACGTGCACAAATTTTACTCTTAACACTAACATCACGTAATTTTTACTTACATCCTCTTAATGTTCTCGCGCTAAGAGCACTTTAATCACAAAAAATGCCTTTTTTTCTGTTTCTAAACTTGCGTAGAAACTATTGAAAAAAGCGCTTGTTGAATTTGGTACCGTTAGGTTACTGGATGCTCGTGTAGCAACAATAAGAAAAAAAAAATACACGTAAAATTTACGAACGTTAGCCTTCTAGGGTTAAAAGGTGACATGTTTCCCGAGGTAATCACGAAGAGTTTTTTTCTATTTTCTTTTATTTTTGGTAGAATTTTTAAGTGAAAAACACAATTTTTGCATAAAATTTTGGTGAATTTGTTGTAAAAAAATGGGAGAAAAAAATAAATAAAATAAAAAAACTCTTCGTGGTTACCTGGTGATTTATATGTGAAATAGTGGGAAATTTCAAAAGATTCGGAGAAATAGATTTTGAGTTATGATATTCACGGACTTCAAACATCTATTTGTAAGAAAATCGATTTAAAGTTTTTTTAAAAATTGCAAGAGCTCCGTAGTTTGAAGGCTGTGTCGTCGTTAGCTTTGCTCCTATTTCATTGAAATTTTGACACAGTAAAAGGAATGCAAAAAGAAGGTTTTAAATTCTAACAACCCCACCTAACTAGTTCACCTTGTTTATTACATAAATCATACAAACCAGTTGGTTGTTTCTCACAAAAAATTTCAAGCCGTGAACTTCTGAATGTTATTACATCTACTGCAGAAAATATTTTAGTCTAAATTTGCATCGTCCGCGGAAACTTTCCATTTTTTATCGACCGCTACGTAACAATCAACTTTATACGTAGTTATCTTCCAGTCCAGTCCATAAATCTCTTACATGCTCGTGAGAAGATTTGTGCAATCCAGTAAGATAGAGAAATCCAAACAATCTATTTATATCAGTGGTGTCTGTTGCCAATTCATGTTTTATATTTTTGTAATTAATTTGCTGTTTTGTAACATATGTCTGCATATTTGACAATATGGTCTACAAAACCGATAAAAAGATTCCAACTTTCATATGGTTCTTTCACTTCTTTTGAATAGTCTGTTAATTTTGGTACAGTGGTTAATATTATTTCTGCGCGTTTTTATACCCTATACCACTATGTGGTTTGGGTATAATGACTTTGTGCTGCTGTTTGTTACCACCAAAAATATTTGACCTAGACCCATCTTTTTTGTTATACCGATCGACTCAGAATCACTTTCGATTTAGCGATGTCCGTCCGTCCGTCCGTCCGTCTGTCCGCCTGTGTGTCCATGTAAGCCTTTTAATCAAACTACAGGTCGCAAATATAAGTATGTTTTGACAAAATTTTTCATGCAAGCTTTTACTGGCTATAGGATGAACGCTGTTGCAATTGGCGAAATTCGGTCCATGGTGAGACCTAGTCTAGACCGACTATAATTTCTTACTTGTTTTCTTTGTGAACGAAAAAAATGTTTATTACTAGGACAAACTCCATTATTTGCATCATCAGAATCGCCATCATGTTCAGTTTCCGATTCATGTTCACTTTCTATTTCGATGTCTACTTCATTATCACTAATTACATTACCCAAAAGGTCATCTTCACTATCACTTTTACCATATATAAGCCCAGGAAATCCTATTTTTATACCCTATACCACTATGTGGTTTGGGTATAATGACTTTGTGCTGCTGTTTGTAACAATCAAAAATATTTGACCTACAGCCATCTTTAATTACACCGATCGAATCACAATCACTATCTGATTCGATTTAACGATGTCCGTCCGTCCGTCCGTCCGTCTATATGTCCATGTAAAGCTTCTAATCAAACTGCAGCTCGCAAATATGAATATATTTTGACGAAATTCGGTGTTTGATCTTTTATCGGGATGAACGCTGTTGAAACTGGTGATAAGCGGTCCATGTTCAGACCTAGCCCCCATACAAATAACCCCTATGAAATCAACATATATTGCCATAAGATCCAAATTATCATACAAATCTTAGTCAAATTGTGTTTGTATATGTTTATTACATCCATTAATCAGTAGTCCAAAAATGATCCCTATTGGACAACTCTTAGTCATAGGCCCCATATAGAGCTGCTTCCCGATCTTCACTTAAATCTACCAAAAAACAAAAATATTGCACTGATTCTTCTCAAATTTTGTTTGTATATATTTTTGCAAAATACAAGAGACTTTACCCAACATGGTCAGGATCGGTCCTTTTATGGGCCTAGTCCCCATAAAGATATAGCATCCGATATGAACTTTTTCATATCCGCAGCCGAAAAAATTAGAAAAAATCCCACTCAAATTTGGTTTATGCTCATTTTCTATATCCAGTTAGTTGGGCCTGAGAGATATGGTCTCTAAACGCATGGTATAGGGTATCGTATAGTCGGTCTAGACCGATTATAATATTCTTACTTGTTTCATTTTCATTATTAAACATCTTATAATCAATAAATTAACTTAAAAAATTCAAAAATATTTGCCTGTAAACCGGTATAGTTATACAAGCCATAAATGTGTACCTTTTGTTGCAAACGTGCGTGTTAAGCACCCAAAAATATTATTATAATATTACTAACGTGGGTGTCAATCTCCCAGACATTTTTATAAAATGAAAAATAATTTTAAAATGTTAAGAAATAGGCCTACTAAGATTACGTAAAAATATGAAGTCAGTTGAATTTGTTTTAGTTTGTTTTTAGAAAATTTTTTAAAATTGGGTGGATTACGTGCAAAGGTTAGTAGCCGAGGGTTAATAAATTTGTGTTGATGTTTCTAAAAATCAATAATACTTTACACAGGCACACCTGTAATTATATCGATCGATTGTAAATCACTTTTTTTTTTATTTAACGACATTTGCCCGTCCGTGTGTCAGTAGACGTAAACCGAAAGGGTGCAATTATTCAAATATATCTATCAGGGGGAAAATCGCTGCATTCGATATCGAGTAAAATCAATCGAAGTTCCATATTTTGGTTTATTATTTATAGAAGACTTACAATTTATAGAAGACTGACATTTTTTCACTTTTACTATTAACTATGGGCCATGACCCGTTAGCTGTGAAAGAATAAAAAAAAAATGCTATTAGTGTTTTGTCTAAGAAAATAAAAAAATAATTTCGATCGAAAAATTTCGATAACGAATACGACGATTCGAGCCCATGTATTCTTCTTCGTCCTCTAGAGCGACTTTAATTTTTTACTTTTGTTAAGTCTCAAAACATTCTTGTAGGTATCAAATGCCAGCTAAGTTCAATCATGTATTTCATTGGTGTTCTATGGAGTACTTAGGGAATACATGGTTTTTCTACTCTAGTAAGAGAAAAATAATGAAATTTTTCAGTAATCAATTATTTCTATAGAAGACGCGATCATTGTTCTTCATTACAAGAAACTACAATAGAGACTGGCAAAAAAAAAAAGAATTAACTTAAAATTTAAGTTAATTCAGAATAGTTCTACCGTGGTAGCTGTATCCAACATTGGTTGTAATATTGAGATTCGGCACAGCTGAATTTAACACTCCTACTTGTTTTTTTTTTTTTTCTTTTTGTCAAGTAGCAAACAATCATATTGAAAATATTCCTCTGCCCACTTAACGTCAAAGCTCGAATATTTTTGTCTAAGCTAATCGATCATCCATAATATCCTGGGAATGCTTTTATTATGTTTTGGTAAAAATTATTATAAGTGATGTATTTATATTTAGAAACACGAGAAAGAAGTTCATCAAACAATTACAAACTTCTTAAAATACTATCGTGCTTAACAGAAAAACATGCACAGTGAAACCATCGAGTGTGAGCAGAATGAATGAATGAAATTTTTCAAGTTCTACAATTACGACAATACCCTATAGATATGGACGAGTGATTATAGACATACAGTCACGCAAGTAATTAGCATAAGAATTAATGAAAATGAGAAGCCACCAAATTTTCTTTATCAATCGTTAAGGATCTTTGCTGTAAGTAACTATAGTTAGAATTTTGTTATATCGAGAAAGAAAAACACGATAACATTTCAAATTCGCAAAACACACCCAATTATTCACCATTAATAAGAACAACATAGCACATTTATTTTGTGCAGACTGAATGAATTTGTATGCTCAAACTACAACAACAACAAGGTGAAATATGCGACAAGTGAAATATCAATGAGTAAGAAAACCTCATAAACATACTTTAAGCACTCCAGTGGCACAAATAAAAAATTGTATGCATAAAGTATCACGCTGAATACGAGGAGTACAAAAAAAAAACACAATATACTCATTCGTGGAGTTTCTTTATTTTCGTAGTGTTTTACAAAATTAAGTATCACATAAAAATAACTATAGCAACATTTCATGGAAACAGCAGGCGGAATACTAACAAGATGTGAGCTTTGCACAAGACGCACATCACAAAAGTACGAGTATGAATGAAAATAAAACAAAAGCAACATTTAAAGACAGCAAACAAGAGAACAAGATTAAAAAAAAAGAATTTAAAAAGTACATATCGAAATGCACATTCGGTTTAACGAGGGTCAGTTGGCAAGTTACTACAAAGCTATATAGATTGGTGCAATATCGAAAAATATATGTTGTCAATAGAAATTTAAAATCTTACCCCTTACTTTGTAATTATGTAGATCTTGGTCTAGCAAAACCTAGAAAAAATATTTGATACAATTGATTAAAGCTATAATTCAAAGGGATATTGGAAATTTTATATTAATTAAAAAAATTTGAGTTTGATCGTAAGGTTATTAAGTTGATATCATAAATAACTTTTTAGGGTGGTTGTTTCTAAATTTGGATCGATTATAACTTGGTCCAGCCGTGCGTATTGCAAACGAACCGGTTGATATGCGATTTAAACTGGACATCAAATGCTTATTAGTTTCTCATTTTGGATCCTGGGTCCATCTAAAGAAATTGAAAGCTTCACTTTTAAAGAAATATATTTTTTTAAAAACATATCTAAATACTTATATATATCCTGCAATGCTGCTATCGATGTTCAATTGGCTTTATCGAAATAAATCATTTTGTACCAGATATTTCTTCGGCTGTGCCGAATCTTTTTCTACCCTCCACCTGAGGTCTAAACACAACAATAAGAAGCAAAAAATTCTATGTTACAAAATATATATGATATTTGTAGTCGTGTAGTCAGCTACTTAATTTTTTTGAAAACGACAGCAACATATAATAACAATATAAACAGCTGTTTTTATACAATTGCATTTTTATTTCAGTAGTGCCGATTATATATTTTTTAATTTATTAAAATAGAAAAACATGCCTGATCTATATATATAAAATTCATTTTCTGTTTGTTTGTTTGTTTGACCGCTATACAAATTTTATTTGGTATAATTGTTCGCAATACAAATTTTTATTTTTCAACGGATTTTTCTGAAATTTGGTAAACACGATCTCCGTACTCCGGGAAAAGTCGCCATATGGTTCTTACCGGCCACGCCTACTTTTACGCCCACTTTTTGTATACAATTCGTTTTCTGTTTTTTGGTACATTTGATCGCTACACAATTTTTTTTAACTGATTTCTCTGAAATTTGCTACGCACGATCTCTGTACTCCAGGGAGGTCGTCATATGATTATTGCCGGCCACGCCTACTTTTATGATTCTTACAGGCCACGCCTACTTTGCGCCCACTTCTATATATATAAAATTAATTTTTTTCCTTTTATTTGTTTCTTTGATTGATTGCTATACAAACATTTATTTTTCAATTTCTTTCTCTGAAATTTGGAAAACGTGAGCTCTCTATTCCAGCAAAGGTCGCATTATATGTTTATAAAATTCATTTTTAGTTTTTTGGTATATTTGTTCGTTATAGTAATTTTTATCTCTCAACAGCTTTCTCCGAATTTTAGTACATATTCCAGGGAAGGTCGCGATATGATTTTTACCGCCCACGCCTACTTTTGCGCCCACTTTTCATATTAAATTCATTTTTTGTTGTGTGGTATATTTCTTCCCTATACAAGTTTGTATTTTTGAGCGGATTTCCCTGAAATTTGTTTTACAAGGGAATAACTACACGGTGAACAAATCCCCAAATTTAAAAAAGGTCCCCAAAAGAAATGAACAAATTCCTTTTTTTAACTTCTCCCAAAATTCCATCTTAAATTTTTACATATTTTTATTTAATTAATTGTGTTAAATATATATTTTAGTGAAAACTTGCATACTGCTCTCAATATATGTGCTACAATAAACGCATTTAAAATGAGTATTCTTTTCAATAGCATCATTTCGGTGCGCGGAAGCTACGCGCTCGCGAAACACAGCTTAGCTAGAATATCGGAATGATCTAAAAATTATATTTTGACAATTAAAATAAGTTGGCAACAACTGCGTGGCAGCACATGTGTGGCTGCCAAACGCGCGGAAGCGGTGCGCGGACGCAGACGCGACGCGCTCGCGGAACACAGCTTAGCTAAAATATCGCAATGATCTGAAAGATATACTTTAGCGATTAAAATAAGTTATCGAGAACTGCGCGGCAGCACGGTTGTAGCTGCCAAATGCGAGGAAGCGGCAAATACAGCTCAGTTAAAATATCGCAATGGTCTGAAAAATTGATTTTGGCGATTAAAATAAGTTGACGACAACTGCGCGGCAGCACGGATGTAGCTGCCAAACGCGCGGACGCGGAGGCGACTCACTCACAAAATACAGCTCAGTGAAAAGTTTTATGATAAATTGTATCTACGTTAATGCAATAATTACAATACATATGTATACTATAAGCAGTTGCTTAAAACAACCTTGCGGCACAATTTTAAACGTCGCATTAGTTTTTCATTTCTGAAACTTCTATGAGTTTGACTTCTCTGCTCAATGATGATCACTTATTGAAAGAAGTAATTCAATTTTAAAAAGATCTGATTCCTTTAATTTGCAACCGATTCCGTTATATTTGATGTTTCTAAATAAACTAAAAAAAAAAAACTTAAAGCGGTTTCGCAACTTATTTTTGAAGCATTTTTGCAGTATCTTATAAAAAACTTCTAAATTAAAAAATTAAAAAAATTTTAATTGAAATAAAAAATGAATTTACTGCCCATACAAATTTTTGTGTAGAAGGTTCATTTTTTGGGGAATTTATTCATTGGGGACTAAGTACTCAGTACCTGGTAAGCATAGTGACCCATTTTTCAAGTCAAATGCCTTTTTATCCCTGGCAAGACCGGGTAAAATCATGCCTGATCTATATATATAAAATTCATTTTCTGTTTGTTTGTTTGTTTGACCGCTATACAAATTTTATTTTTCAACGGATTTTCCTGAAATTTTGTACGCACGATCTCTATACCCCGGGAAAGGTCGCCATATACTTTTTGCCAGCCACGCCTACTTTAACGCCCACTTTTTATATACAATTCATTTTCTGCTTTTTGGTATATTTGTTCGCTATACAAATTATTCTTTTTCAACGGATTTCTCTGAGTTTTGGTACACACGATCTTTGTACCCCAGGCCAGGTCACCGTGTGATTCTTGCGGCCACACCTACTTTTACGCACATTTTTTATATACCACTCATTTTCTGTCTTTTGGTATATTTGTTCGCTATACAAATTTTTATTTTTCAATTGATTTCTCTGAAATTTGGTATACACGATCTCTGTACTCCAGGAAAGGTCGCCATATTCTTCGCACCGGTTACGCCTACTGTTTGTATACAATTCATATTCTGTTTTTTGGTACAACTGTTCGCTACACAATTTTTTTTTTAATCGGATTTCTCTGAAATTTGCTACACACGATCTCTGTGCTCCAGAGAGGTCGCCACATGATTCTTGCCGGCCACGCCTACTTCTACGCCCACTGTTTATATAAAATTAATTTTCTGTTTTTTGGTATATTTGTTCACTATAGAAATTTTTATTTTTCAAAGGATGTGTAAAATTTGGTCACACGATCTCTATACTGCAGGGACGGTCACCATATGCTTCTTACAAACTTTTATTTTTCAATGGCATTCTTCGAAATTTAGTACATGTTCCAGGCAAGGTCGCCATATGATTTTTATCGACCACTCATACTTTTACGCCCAATTTTCTTATAAGATTCATATTTTGTTGTGTGGTATATTTCTTCCCTATACAAATTTGTACTTTTCAACGAATTTCTCTGAAATTTGGTTTACACGGAAATAACTACACGGTGAATAAATTCCCCAAACTTAAAAAAAGGTACCCAAAAGAAATGAACAAATTCCCCATTTTTTTTTTTAATCGAAAGAAAAAATGAACTTACTCCCCAAATTCATTCTTAAATTTTTACATATTTTTATTTAATGAATTTTGTTAAATATTTATTTTAGTGAACATTTGCATACTGCTCTTAATATATGTACTACAATAAATGCATTTAGAATGAGTATTCTTTTCAATAGCATTATTTCGTTGCGCGGAAGCTACGCGCACGGGGAATACAGCTTAGCTAGAATATCGGAATGATTTGAAAAATATATTTTGACAATTAAAATAAGTTGGCCACAGCTGCGCGGCAGCACAGGTGTGGTTGCCAAATGCGCGGAAGCGGTGAGCGGCGTGCGACCCCGGACTCGGACGAGACGGATGCGCACGCGACGCGCTCTCGGAACACAGCTCAGCTAAAATATCGCAATGCTCTAAAAAATATGTTTTAGGAATTAAAATAAGTTAACGAGAACTAAGCGGTAGCACGGGTAGTAGCTGCGAGGAAGCGGCGCGAGGCGTGCGTATGCGGACGCTCAGCTAAAATATCGGAATGATCTGAAAAATATATTTTGGCGATTAAAATAAGTTGACAACAACTGCTCGGCAGCACGGGTGTGGCTGCCAAACGCGTGGAAGCGGCGCGCGGTGCGCGACCGCGGACTCAGACGCGACGGATGCGGACGCGACGCACACTCGGAACACAGCTCAGCTAAAATATAGCAATGATCTGAAAAATATATTTTGCCGATTAAAATAAGTTGACAACAACTGCGCGGCAGCACGGGTCCGGCTGCCAGACGCGCGGAATCGGGCGCGAGTCGCTCGCGGAATACAGCTTAGTGAAATGTCGTATGATAAATTTTATCTACATATGTGAAATAATTACCTGTTGATCAAAATAGGCCACACATATACTATAAGCCGTTGCTTAAAGAAACCTTGCGACACAATATTAAACGTCGCATTAGTTTTTCATTTCTGAAACTTGAATTTGACGTCTCTGCTCAATGATGATCACTTATTGAAGGAAGTAATTCAATTTTTAAAAGTTTTGATTCCTTTAATTTGCGAACCATTCCGTTATATTTGATGTTTATAAATAAACTGAAAAAAAAAACTTAAAAACTTTCGCAACTTATTTTTTAAGCATTTTTGCTGCAGCATCTTATAAAAAACTTCTAAATTAAAAAATCAAAAAATTTTTAATTGAAATAAAAAATGAATTTACTGCACATACAAATTTTTTGGGAAAAAGTTCATTTTATTGGGGAATTTGTTAATTGGGGACTAAATACTCAGCGCCTGGTAAGCATAGTGAACCATTTTCAAGTCAAAGGCCTTTTTATCCCGGGCAAGACCGGGTAAAAACAGCTAGTATATACATATATATATACTAGATATTGGTGAAATTTAGTATATAAGCATTTAACGGCTATATAGCTAACGCTACTGAGAATGGTAAAAATTGGTGCATGGTCAGACCTAGCCCCTATATAAATAACCCATATCAGACCATTAAGGTAGTCGTAGCATTCAGATTATCCTATATATATCGAAAAAAAATTAGAGTTCTATTATTCCCTATCATCAGTAGTCGAAAAATATTCTGTAGGACTATTTTTAGTTATTGTCCCCATATAAAGCTTATTCCCAATCGTCACTAAAATCTATACAAACAAATTTGCTTTGATAAATTACAAAATAGGTTTGTATATGTTCCTGAGAAAGGTAAGTGACTTTAATAAATACTAGTGTGCCCAGTCGCGCTTCGCTCCAACTTATCGAGAATTACTGGCATGTTTTATTTCATAATCAATTTTTCCTACGAAGTTTCTATTGTTCAATTAAAATATTTTATTTAATATTTTTTTATTTTTATTTTTTTTTTTGTTTTTTCATTCGGTGCAACAACTATTAAATTTTTCAGTGTTCCTACTTTGAACACGGATTTTCCAAATTAAATTTTGCCTTTAATTTAGAATAGCCTTTGGCATTCTTTCATTTTAGAGATTTTTGATTTTGGGTACTTTTGCTTTGGGCAAATTTTATTTTTCGTGATTTTCGGGTTTGGCGATCACGCTCAAGGCTCACGCAAGGTCCCAAGCCTCTCATTATTGCAGTACTCCAGATATGTGACACATTATGTGTACTTTGTATGGTAGGTGTCACGTTCATTGGTCTTTACCGCCCATTTTTTGTCCGACTACTCACATCAATAATAGATGACCTCACACAACTTTTCGAAGCTGTCTCTGTCATAGTACTCCAGATATATTATATTTTATTATTACTTTTTATGTGAGGTGCCACGCGCACTTATCCGATCCCGCCTATTTTTGGCTTGGCTGCTAACATAAGTAATAAGTGACATCACACAAATTTGGAAAGCTATCTCTGCCATAATACTCAATATATATGATACTAGATGTAACCCGGTGTGCTTCGCTACCCCCTCCCACCTGAATCGTAATGAAAAGGCTCATGCAAAATTCCAAGGCTCTCACTATTATAATAATTCAGATATATCACTTTTAATATTAAGTTTGGATGGAGGGGCCATGCGCCTTTGTCCAATCCCGCCCATTTTTTTGTCTGACTACTCACGCTAATAATAGATAACTTGAGACAAATTTGCAAAGCTCCCTCTATCATACTACTTAATGAATATACATTAAATTAAAAATTTACTTTCTATGGGAGGTGTCACGCCCACTAAAAATATTAAAAAAAATACAGTCTGTAGCACTTCCCATATCCGCAGTAAGACTCTGCGAAATTTTCAGGAAGATCAAATGAGTAGTTACGGAGATTACCTCCTACAAACAAACAAACACACATTACATTTTATTATGCTAGTATAGATTTTTTATTTATTTCGATACTTGCTGATATACAATGTTTTTTGTTTTTTCATTCCGTACAACAATTATCAGTTTTTTCGCCGATCCTACCCTAGAGCAAGTTACATGCAGCTGCCCATGAGAAGAACACGGATTTTCCAAATTAGATCTGGCAATTATTTACAATTGACCTTGAACTTAAAATATCATTTGCCAATTTTTCTTTTTAGCGATTTTTGATTTTTCTCATTTTTGATTTTGAAGATTTTTGTTTTTTGGGCGATATTTATTTTTCGCGAATTTTGATTTTGGTGATTTTGATTAACTCGTGCAAAATGTCGAGTCTTTCCCTTTTACAGTACTCCAGATATTTGACATTAAATAGTTTCTTTGCATGGGGAGTGCCACGCCCATTGGTGTGAACCAGCCAATTTTTTGTCAGACTACTCATACTAAGATCTGATGGTGTCGTGCAAAGTGTCAAAGCTTCCCTTTTTAGTACACCAGTTATATGATATCATATATTTACTTTGTAAGGGCGGTGCCACGCCCACTGCTCCGATCACGTCCATTTTTTCCTAACTAGTCACATGTTTAACTTATGGGCTCACACAAAGTCCCAAGACTCTCACTATTACAGTACTCCATATGTATTGCATTTTATATTTACTTTGTTCGGCAGGTGCCATGCCTATTGGGTCGATACTGCTCATTTGTTGTCCGACTACTCACATCAATAATAGGTGACATCAGACAAATTTTAAAAGCTCTCTCTATTACAGTACTCGAGATATATAATATTGAATTATTATTTGTATGGCAGTACCACGCCCACTTATCCGATCCCGCTCATTTCTGGCGTAGCTACACAAATTTTCAAAGCTCTTCCTATCGTAGTACTCAATATATATCATACTAAAAATTTACTTTGTGTGGGAGGTGCCACGCCCACCAAAAATATTTAAAAAATTATAGCCTATAGCACTTCCCATATCCGCAGTATGACTCTGTGAAAATTTCAGGAAGATGAGATGAGTAGTTACGGAGATTACCTCCTACAAACAAACAAACAAACAAACAAACATTACCTCTTTATTATATTAGTATAGATTAAGAGCGCACTTAATATGGGAGGTGCCACTCCCACTAAAAATATCAAAAAATGTATAGCGTATGTCCGTCCTTAAGGACTATTATAATTATTGCAACCAACATTTTTAAAGGAGATGAGTAGTTATGGAGGTTACCTCCCACAAACAAACAAACGCAATTTACCTCATTATTATAAAGGGTCCGCCATCTAACTTTTTTTTTCAACTAGTGCTTATTTCGTGAATGGTAGCACTTAGCTCATGTCTGATTTGACAGATAATTAGTTTTATCCTTCCGCGGAACGAATATGGTTGTGTATACGCTTGAACAATGCTGGGAAATATTGCGACATTACTTTGAAAATCATGGTAATGTTGCAGAATGTGTGCGAAAATTGCGTACGGATTTTGGAAGAAGAGAAGCACCGTCAGCTCCGTATGTTCGTTATCTTGTGAAAAAAGTGAAAGAAACTGGCAAAATCATCGATTAACCATAGCGTGAAAAGCCAAAAACAGTGCGTACATCCGAAAATATTGCTGCGGTGGCAGAAAGTGTGCGTGAAGGTTCATCAACATCAATTCACCGTCGTTGTCAAGAATTGAACATTTCGGAGGCATCATTGAGACGAATTTTGCATAAAGACCTTGGTAGGACGCCATACAAAGTCCAATTGGTTCAGGAGCTGAAGCCAACTGACCATCCAATGCGTTTTCGCTTCGCCAAGTGGGCGTCCGATCGACATACAGAAGATACCGATTTTGCCAAAAAAAATCATCTTTTCAGATGAAGCTCATTTTGATTGTGGCGGGTAAGTAAACAAGCAAAATTGTCGCATTTGGGGCACAGAAAACCCACACGCATACATTGAAAAGGCGATACACCCAAAACGAGTCACTGTTTGGTGCGGAATTTGATCCAGAGGCATAATTGGGCCATTTTTCTTCGAAAATGAGGAAGGAGTGGCCGTTACAGTCAATGGCGATCGTTATCGGGCCTTGTTGAACGAATTTTTGTTCACAAAAATTGAAGAGGAGGATATTGGCAACATTTGGTTTAAACAGGACGGTGCTACGTGCCACACAGCCGAAGCTACACTCGATGTTTTGCGCACTGTTTTTGAAGATCGCATTATCAGCCGCATAGCTGATGTCGTTTGGCCACCTCGGAGCTGCGATTTGACACCGTTGGACTATTATTTGTGGGGTGCCCTCAAAGGTAAGTATTACGCCAGCAAGCCAGAGACAATTGACGCTTTAAAGGACAATATTCGTGAAGCCATTGGTGAAATACAGCTGCACACAATCGATAATGTGCTTAAAAATTGGACCGATCGTGTAGGCTACTGCATGGCCAGCCGAGGCAGCCATTTGAATGAAATTATTTTCCATTATTAACCGGAAGGATTTTACTTCCAAATAAAAAAAGAAATTTGAGATAATATTCAGTAGTTTTTTTTTATAGCATTTTCAAAAAAAAAAAAAAGTTATTTGGCGGATCCTTTATTAGTATACATTATAATGATTGTTACAATTTTGGACACTTTTTCGTATCTACATGCCACAAATTAATAACAGTGGCACTAAAATTCGGTTTATGCTTATCCATATCTTCCATATCCAATTATTTCCTCAGCAAAGTTGGATCTAACACCCTCTTTTGAAACGTATTGTATAGGGTATTGTATAATCGGTCTAAATCGAATTTAATGATGTAAGTTTTTTTGACGATGAAATATTTATGGGTGCAGTTATTTCTTTTTTTATACAATAATTTTATTGCATTAACCATTGACCTGTTTTGTTGCCAGTACTAGTTAGAACAACTATAGTTCTGTGATATTAGTCGTTAAGTTTAAAACTGTGATTTTTTTTTATATTTATTTTGATTATTTATTTTTATTAATTTATTTAATTTTATTAAAATTGTGTCGTGATGTCCAGTTTTTTATCTTTAAATTTATTAAATAATAATAACCTGACAATAAATTAATAATAAAAAAAATTTTATACACTCCTGATGAAGTTGAAAAACCGTCAACGAAACGTAGAGTGGAGATGAAATAAATTTTGTTTTAATTTATTTTATTTAAAACTTATAAGCTGGCCATCATAGCCCAAAAGAAGTAACAGAAATTATTATTATTATTTTATTTTTTTTATATCACTTGTACTTAATTCTCTTAACAATTTAAATTCAATTACTTCACAACTATACACAAAAGGATTCCGGTGTTTAAACTCTTTGTGGTTTTTTGTTTGCCTACAACTGTCTACACCACTCACAGTATGAATTCATAAATTTGGGAGGAACTTAAATGTCAGAAACAACAATAAAATTATTAGGTGCAAATTTATATAAAAAAAAGTTAAATGAAAATTCTGTTATCAGTTCTGAATTTAGCCATAAACTTTGCCGAACCAAAGACAGTATTTCGATAAAAAAAAGCCTTTTTGCTTGTCCTAGCTATGGTCAGATATTTAATGTATCTAAATGAACAATTCGTTTCTAATTTGTAGCTTTTGAAGGAATTATTCGTCTTTAATGTCACATTTTTATTAGGTACTATTACATTTCCTATTTCAATAATTGTCAAAAAAAAAAAAAAAATAAATAAAAATAAAAACATAAGTGTCACCTTATTCTTCAAGTCAACATAATGTAATATTGAAAGTTTTGGAGGTGACTCATGTCCCACCACGTTCTAATGTGGGATGTATGACTGCCAAGTTGGCTGGCTTTTATCATTGAGTTTGTCTGTCATGTACCCAACAAGTATAATTGTTACTAATAACTTTTGATAGTTGTAATTAATTCACACAAGAGCCTCTTCTTCTCTATTGTCAGCTGTGAATGAGGTTGCTACTGCTGCTGTTTAACTTATTTATGTCATAGAACGAGTCTCTACAGCTTAAAAGCAGACACTTCACAAATAGATTAGACAAAAACAAATTATTCTAAAAGGGCTGTTTATATGGTAAAAAGGACTTTAGTTGTAGGACTTGTGTATAAAATAAAAAAACTAACAAAGTTAATGAATTGCAATTCAAAAGGCATACAAAATGGTTTCTTTTTTTAACATGTAAGAAAATAAAAAAGTGACTCATTCATACTTGAAAAGCTGAAAGAGTTTTTATGTTTTAGGTTCTTAATATCAAATTATTTAGTTAGTGAAGGAATTTCCCATCCATTAAAGCTTAGTGCTTAAGGGGGGCAGGTAAGACATTTTAGAATGCTGGTTGTTTTATGATTTTAAGTTGAATACGAGCTCTGAACATTTAATTTTGCAGCTATATGTTGTGTTAATGATAAAAAATTTTTTAATTGTGGCGCCTCCATTTCGGAGTTTTATTACATACATGGCCTTTCTTTCAATTTTCATTATTATACCCTCGATACCACGGTTTTTGTTGAATAAGAACTGAATGTTATTTTTAAGGTTATTTGGGGCACTGAGTCCAAATCTGCGCGTGGGTTTTTTCTATCAGCTAGACATGTCGCGACATATCGTTATGTCAAAAATTAAGGCACTTCCACTACATTTATTGGAATAAATTGAAAACACGTCAACAAAATTATCTTTAAGCCATGCATTGGTTTTAAATTTACCAAATAGTTTCAGAGATGTCGTTGAAGTTTTGAAAAAAAGAAAAATTTTTTTAAATAGTCCAAAATACGATTATTACTTGTAACTTAAAAATACGAGCTGATGGATAAAAATGGAGTTCAAATTTGATATCAGCGACCTCAAATTAGTAAAAGATTGTAATAAAGTTCCAGTCAACAACAAGAAAGTTAAATTTTGTTCCTTTGTGTTATTCATACTTATAACAAGCAGAGTTCATATAGCGATGTATGTCTGTCCGTCCGTCCGTCTATGGAAATTAGGATCAAGCTTTCAATGGACCAGCTGGGCTGCTCATTTTTGGTGTTAATTTTTGATTATACAGGTTGCTATTTAAAATCATCGAAAACGGTTCAATAGGTAATAATGTAAAATGAAAATGTAAAAACTGTTCAAAGAGGTATGATTTTTCAAAGTTGTTCTTGTTATTGTTCTTATATTTAGAAAATTTTGTTTTTATACCCTCCACACCTCAGTGGCAGAGGGTATATATAGGTTTGTCATTCCGTTTGTAACGCATCGAAATAAATTCTGGAGACCTCAAAACCATACATATATTCTTGATCATTATAACAAGGGAAGTTGATTTAGCGATGACCGTCTGTCCGACTGTCTGTGGAAATCACGATAACGCCGTCAATATTTAAGCTGGACCGTTCGTTTTTGTATAAAATCGTTTACTAACATCCAAAAGGACTTGCTATTTAAAATCGTCAAAATCGGTCAAAGGGGTCACGAGTTCTGAATGAAACTTTGAAAAAAAAACTCTTGAAAGAATAAAATTTTTCAGTGTGTTTGTTGCTTTTCTTAAGATATGTTGTATATGTTGTAATTCTTCGTATTGTTGAAGTCATTACGGTTGTGTGCATATTAATACTGCACGTGTCACATTGACCTAAGCAAGTTTTACCACATATTTTTTATCATTAACATTAAATATTAAGAATTAAAAATTAATAAAAATAAAAAATGGAAAACGAAAAATGGAAAATGGAAAATGAAAAATGGAAAATGAAAAATGGAAAATGAAAAATTAAAAATTAAAATTGAAAAATGGAAAATGAAAAATGAAAAATGGAAAATGAAAAATGGAAAACGGAAAACAGAAATCGAAAAATTAAAAATGGAATATGGAAAATTAAAAACTAAAATTGAAAAATGGAAAATGATAAATGGAAAATGGAAAATGAAAAATGAAAAATGGAAAATGAAAAATTAAAATTGAAAAATGAAAAATGAAATATGAAATATGGAAAATGAAAAATGGAAAACAGAAATCGAAAAATTAAAAATGGAAAATTAAAAATTAAAATTGAAAAATGGAAAATGAGAAATGAGAAATGGAAAATGGAAAATGGAGAGCGAAAAATGAAAAATGGAAACCGGAAAATGAAAAATTGAAAATGGAAAATGAAAAATGAAAAATGGAAAGTTAAAAATGAAAAATTTTTAATTAAAAATAGCAAATGGTAAATGAAAAATTAAAATTTAAAAATGAAAAGTGGAATATGGAAAATGAAAAATGGAAAATGAAAAATAAAAATAAAAAATAAAAAATGAAAAATGAAAAATGAAAAATTAAAAATGGAAAATGAAAAATTAAAAATGGAAAATTGAAAATGAACAATGAAAATTTAAAAATGAAAAATAAAACATGAAAAATGGAAAATGAAAAATGGAAAACGGAAAACGGAAATCGAAAAATTAAAAATGGAAAATGGCAAATTAAAAACTAAAATTGAAAAATGGAAAATGGAAAATGATAAATGGAAAATGGAAAGTGGAAAATGAAAAATGAAAAATGGAAAACGGAAAATGAAAAATGGAAATTGAAAAATGAAAAATGGAAAATGAAAAATTTTAAATTAAAAATGGCAAATGGAAAATGAAAAATTAAAATAGAAAAATGAAAAATTAAAAGTGGAATATGGAAAATGAAAAATGGAAAATGAAAAATAAAAATGAAAAATGAAAAATGGAAAATGAGAAATTAAAAATGAAAAACTAATAACGAAAAAGTGAAAAATGGAAAATGATAAATTAAAAATGAAAAAGGTGGAGGGTATCAAAGATTCGGGCCAGCTGAATTTAGCACTCTGACTTATTTTTTATATTATTGTTGCTGTGGTCACTGTGTTTGTAGCATTTGATTCATGAGAGTTTACGTATAGTTGTACTGCACGTCCCCAGACGTTCAAGTCATACGGCTTAAAGCCGGCTTGGTCCCGCAGCCGCAGAATGGCGCCAGTTGTGTTTTTGCGAATTTTATAACTTTTGAACATATTGAGATAGTCAAATATGTTGAAAGTCGTATGACAGATAATTCTCCAGCTTATAAAATAAGTATTTGAACAAGGCGCTATGTCCTTTAGATGCTTCCTCTTGGGTTATCAAAAAAAAATTTTTTTTTTTTTTCAATTCATCTTTATTTGCAATCTATTTTTCAAAAATGAAAATAATAAGCAAATCTTATAATAATTAAAATTAACGGAGGTACTGAATTCCAATGAACTCAGTAAATGAAAAATTAAAAGCAAAAACTCTTATTATTTACATATTTACATTTTATTTTCTAAAGGGTAGGTCAAGTATATGGAACCTTTGCAACCGTTTTATTTCATCACTATCATCTAAAAGATTTATAGCTAATATGTTTGGGTGATTGCTAAGTCTATTAAGGTATCTTTCGCTAAAACTGCTAATTTCATCTTTTACTTTTGGAATTTTAAGGTCCTTGTGTATATTGTTATTAGTTATAAACCAAGGTGCATTTGTTAATAGCCGTAATGTTTTTGATTGATATCTCTGCAAAATTTCAATGTTTGAATTGCTGGTTGTCCCCCAAAGTTGGACACCATAGGTCCAAACTGGCTAAAGAATGGTTTTGTATAAGGTTACTTTGTTTTCTAAACTTAATTCTGATTTTGGACCCAACAGGCAATACATTCGTCTCGTTTTTATATTTAAGTGCTCACGTTTCTTTTTAACATGTTCCTTCCATGTAAGTCTTCTATCAAGATGAAGACCCAGGTATTTTACATTGTTACTTATCGGTATAATAGCACCGTTTAAGTATACAGGTGGACAATCATTTTTTTCTTAACGTAAATGTAATATGAATTGACTTTTCTGTATTTACTTTAACGTTCCATTTTTTTAACCAATTATCTACAAGATTTAACTCATTTTGTACCAATTCAGAGGCTGCAATTGGTGATTCATTCGATGCTAATATAGCAGTGTCATCTGCATAAGTAGCAATTGTAAGACCATCTACATTAGGCATATCTGATGTGAATATTGTATAAAGTACTGGACCAAGTACGCTGCCCTGTGGAATCCCAGATTTAATTTGTCCAAAATTTGAATTTTCTCCATTGATACAAACGTAGAAGTATCTTTGATCAATATATGATTTCAGCAGAAGATAATATGGTGCAGGAATAAGCTTTTTTAATTTATGTAACAGTCCAATATGCCACACTCTATCAAAAGCTTGTTGAACATCTAAAAATACGGCGGAACAATACTGTTTTCTCTCGAGTGTGTTGGTAATGACGTCAACAATCCGGTGACATTGTTCAGGTGTACCATGTTTGTGCCGGAACCCAAACTGATATTCTGGAATTATATTTTGTTTTTCTATTATGGGAAGAAGTCTTTTAAGAAATAGTCTCTCAAAAATCTTAGAAAATGTTGACAATAAGCTTATTGGTCTATAAGATGTAACAGCATTTTCCGGTTTATTAGGTTTAAGTATCATAACTATTTCAGCATATTTCCACTGAGATGGAAAATGACTTAATCTCATGATAGAGTTGAATATGGTCGTAAGAAAAAGCACACCTTTTTCAGGCAAAGATTTTACTACCTTGGAGTCGATATTATCATATCCTGGAGACTTTGTGTTGTTTAATTTATTAATAGCACTTTTTACCTCTGATGAAGTTATATTCCTAATCGGAAGATCCATTTGGCAAGGTATATTTAAAAAGTTTTCAATTTCATATCTGTCTGCTGGATTATTTAATGAAAATGGGTTGAAAGTCTGTTCTAGATGTTCTTTAAATGCGTTAGCTTTGCTTTTTTCAGATCTACACCAAACTCCATTAGCGTCTTTGATTGGTATGTTCCTCCTTGTAGGACGTTTGAGATATTTTGCTGCTTTCCATAGACTATGCTCGTCATTTCGTGATACATCAAGATTGCTCAAAAATGTTTTCATCAAATTACTTTTATATTCTTTTAACCGTTTTTTTAAATATTGAGATGCCCTGTTAAAATTTGTTTTATCTAATGAACTTCTGGTGTTCTGATATAATCTCCGTAATCTTCTTTTTTCAGTAATAAGTTCTCTTATTTCAGACGATATTCTAACATTATAGCCATTAGTTTCGGGTTTTTTGGGTGTTGATATAAATGCTGCCTCATGAATTAATCTGGTAAATGTTTCAACAGCATCTTCCAACTCACAACCAGTTTTAATTGGTATATTTAAATTTATGTTTTGCTCTAACCAATATCCAAAATATTCCAAATCTGTTGCAGCGGTAAAAATTTTTGACTTTTTCGCTACAGTATGAAGAGCTACGCTAAATGTAATGATTATTGGACTATGATCAGAACTCAAATCAGCGCTATCTGTGATATCTAAAAAAGATCTTGGTATGCCATTATAAATAATAAAATCCAAAAGATCTGGTATTTTGTTTGGATCACTAGGCCAGTATGTAGGACTTCCCGTTGATAATGATGAGTAATGGTTTTTAACAACACACTTATAAAGCTCCCTTCCTTTTGGGTTTGAAAGACGAGATCCCCACCAGGGATGTTTGGCATTAAAATCTCCGCCAACAATAAATTTTTGACCAATATTTTTAAAAAAGTTCTCATATTGTAGACATTTAACAGTATGTCTTGGTGGGAAATAAATTGAAAATATATTTATAGTACTATTTTCATAAGTAACTTTAACACCAGCTGCTTGTAAAAATGGTTTTGTGACTGGATCTAATATTTCATATTTTATATTAGATTTTATTAAAATAGCTGCACCTGCGTGAGCTCTTTCATCAGGATGATTCGCAGTAATAGTATCATAATTTTTTATTTTAAAAAAGGTTTTTTTTGTAAAATGAGTTTCGGAAATTAGAAATATGTCGATGTAATTGTTTTTAAGGAAAATTTCCGTTTCATTTGCATGACTAGAAAGCCCAATGGCATTCCATATTGCTATTCTTATATTTAATTGCATAATTTTGTCATTAACATTGACATCATATTCATTAGATTTTCCATCATTCTTTCAAGTCTATCCATCCGGGAACTTTCGTTGGAATTTAAAGCTTTTACAGTTTCTGAAAATGATACATTAAATTTGTTTCGGTAGGGTTGTCTGTTCGTGGCACCATTTAATTCTGGGTATTCTGTATGATTGATACTATAATTGGAATTTCTTTGGCTATTTGAAAAAATTCTTTGCCTATTAGACCTGTTAGCGACAAGGTTTTGATATACTTTACAACCTTTGTAATTGGCTGTATGATTCAATAAACAATGTACACATTGAGGTGGAGTTTCTGCAGTTTTTTTGCAGTCAGCAGTTGAATGATCCATGCCGCACTTTACACATCTGTATGGCTTTTTACAATATGATTTTGTATGTCCAAATTGTTGGCAACGATGACATTGAACTAAATCATTTGTTCTGATTGGTGGCTCAATTTTAAAGATAGCGTTATTCATATTTTTTAAATCATAAATGGATTTATTGTTTGGGTTGGGATCTAAATCAACGAAAAACATTGAAAGAGGCTCTTTTGAAACACGACTCTTAGCATTTGTAACCGATCTAACTGGATAACCTTTTACTATAAGTTCGGTTTTGATGTCTTCAGTAGGTGTTGTATGGTGAAGACCTTTAATAACAATTCTATATGATCTTTCTTGCTTTAATTGATATGTATGGAAATTAATATTCGAGCTTTCTAAATATTTGATAGCTTTTCTATAAGAATCAACAGACTTTATCATTAAAAGAACCTGACCTTCCCTTAAAGACTTATAATTAAAATCAGAACTAAGAATAACTTTACTTAATTGTTTTACCATAAGATTTATATTATGTACATTTGGAATATAAATTGCTGGTGGTTTTGCTGTTATTTGCTGATTTTCTTCTACCTCACCGTCTTCAGTATCAAGGGCTGCATATCTGTTGTTGGTTGATGTTGTTGTTGATCATATAAGTTCACTCTTTTTTGTTGTTTTTGTGGCGATTCTACTCGTTTACGTTTTGTTGATGGTACACTCTGCCAAATAAGTTCAGCATCATCACTGCTATCTTTACTATTGTTTTGCATTTCAATAGCTTCATCACTACTTACATCACTTAGGTTTACCATTTAAGCGTAGTACTATTGTTGTTGTTAAATATATGCAAGTAATACGAGTGCATTACTTGCACTGCAATTGTTTTTGTGGACTAACAATTCTGTTAAAGAATTTACTAATCCCTTTAATGAAGTGTTATTCTTTGTGTTTTTAACAATTTAAATTGTTCTTGCTTATTATTTGAAAAAGAAATTTTAAAAAAAATTTGTCACACTATACGTCTATTTGCGTTCGCGGTCAGATATAGTTTATTGTGTTAGTTGATACGTGCATTTAAAGAAGATGTTTTGCAGTCGTAAACTTTTAACTGTAACTCAATTACAAGCAGAAATAGATGGAGGGACTAGTGATGAGGAAGAAAATGACTTTGACCATAAAGCAGATAAAATACATTTTGTGATTGCTCCCCCGGGCAAAGTTGGCGATATAAGTGACAATGAATATATAGATGATAATCTTCGAAAACTTCATGATAAAACTCAATTTCCTAATGAAATGCCCGGACAGTTTGAGATTGAGTACATGTATAATGATGATAATAAAAATCTTTCAGTGGTTTCTGAATTAGTGGAAAAAACTCTGATCCATTAGATACAGACAATGAACCCCAACCATCTACATCGAAATCAAAAGGTCGTGTTTTTGTGAGAAATAAAACTAAATGGAGTAAAGCGCATAGTTACACAACTGTTAAACAACTTTTCGACAATGAAGAAAATGCCCAAAAAGCATTGTTCGAGATTATTGGTAAGTGTTGTGGCATACCTTTGTTGTCTACAAATTCTTAGAGATATTTTTGTTTCTGATAGATTCGTTCACACTACTTCAATTATGAGAATGCTTCTTCGATGATGAAGTCTTGAATATGATCATCGAAAGAACAAATGAATATTCTGGACAAAAAAATGTTCCTGATCTCGTTACTTTAATATCGAAAATAAAAACATTTTTTTGAAATCTTGTATCTTACAGGATATAATACTTTGCCAACCATCAGATCATATTGGTCAAATCAAGCATCTTTAGGATGTCAGATTTTAAAAGATGCAATGAGTCGAGATAGGTTCGAAACAAAACAAAATATACACGTTTATAATAAAAATCTGGATGCAAGTGATAAATTTTCCAAAATTTCTCCATTGAACGATGTCTTAAATAAAAAATTTATGGAGTTTGGTGTATTTGCTCACAACCTTTCGGTGGATGAACAGATGATTGCATACTATGTTCGTCACCCTTTAAAAATATCAATAAGAGGTAAACCGATAAGATTTGGTCAAGTATTGGGTCTTAACTTCAGCGACAGGATACTGTTTTTTTTTATTCCGTATTCTGGCGCCCCTGCCAACAATAATGCCGATTGGGGTCTTGGAGAAAATGTAGTATTACAATTGTTGGAAAATTTATCAGACCCAAACCAACACAATGTAACATTTGACAACTTTTTTACTAGCCATAAGTTGTTGTGCAAATTGACTCCAAAAGAATATTTTGCAACTGGTACCGTTCGCGACAATCGCACCAATCATGCTTTACTGGATGCTTTAAAATTGATGAAAAGGAAGCCCGAGGTTCATCAGTTTTTTGTTTTGACAAAAACAATAAAATAATCGCTGTTCATTGGAATGATGGTTCGGTGGAAATATTTAATTCTGCATTATTTTTCCAATACTGACCATTTTTGTTTTAGGTAGTCACTGTGATGTCCAATTTCCTGGGTGAAGAGCCGATGTGCCGAGCCAGGAGATTTGATCGAAAAAATTGGAGGATGGCAACGATTGAGCAACCTAATCTAATACATCAATACAATCAGCGAATGGGTGGAGTTGATTTATTTGATATTGCTATGAACAACTACCGCATTCAAATTCGCGGAAAAAAGGTACTGGCCGTTACTTACTAATGCGATGGATGCTGTTATGGTAAATGCTTGGAGGTTTCACTGCTTGGAAGTTTCACTGTTTTGTAGAAGCATTGAACAATAACTGGAAATCGTTGCAGTGGTTATAAAAGAGTTGTCACAAACGCGCAAGTAATGGCAAAGCGGATGGCTAAGTTTAGTCATATGATTGAAAAGATTGGTCAACACTGCCGCTGTTGGCAATGTGGAGGTAAAACTGAGTATGGATGCACAAAATGCCATGCAAACTTACATCCAAAGTACTTTTTTAAACAGTTTCAAAAAACATTGAAAATATAAAAAATTTAATAGTAATGTATCTCTTATATAACGTGTAATTCTCAATACAAATAAAATAAATGATATTCTAAAAAACAAACAAAAAACAAATTTTTATTTGAAATTCTTTTAAATCTATATATATAAAATTCATTTTCTGTTTGTTTGTTTGTTTGATTTGTTTGTTTGTTTGTTTGACCGCTATACAAATTTTTATTTTTCAACGGATTTTCCTGAAATTTTGTACACACGATCTCTATACCCCAGGAAAGGTCGCCATATACCTTTTACCGGCCACGCCTACTTTTACGCCCACCTTTTTATGTAAAATTCATTTTCTGTTTTATTCATATTTGTTCACTATACAAATTTTTATTTGTTAACAGATTTCTCTGAAATTCGGTACACATGATCCCTGTACTCCAGCTAAGGTCGTCGTATACTCTTTATTGACCACGCCTACTTTTACGCCCACTTTTTATATACAATTCATTCTCTGCTTTTTGGTATATTTGTTCGGTATACAAATTTTTATTTTTCCACGCATTTCTCTGAAATTTGGTACACACGATCTTTGTACCTCAGGCCAGGTCACCGGGTGATTCTTGCGGCCACACGTACTTTTACGCCCACGTTTTGTATACAATTCGTTTTCTATTTTTTGGTATATTTGTTTGCTATACAAATTTTTGTTTTTCAACGGAATTCTCTGAAATTTGGTACACACGACCTCTGTGCTCCACCTAAGGTCGCCATATGCTTCGTACCGGCCACGCCTACTTTAGCGCCCACTTTTTGTATACAAGTCATTTTGTTTTTGGTATATTTGTTCGCTACACAAATTTTCATTTTTCAACCGATTTCTCTGAAATTTGGTACACACGATCCCTCTCCTCAAGCGAAAGTCGACATATTCTTCGTACCGGTCACGCCTACTATTACGCCCACTTTTTGTATACAATTCATATTCTGTTTTTTGGTACATTTGTTCGCTACACAATTTTTTTTAACGGATTTCTCTGAAATTTGCTACACACGATCTCTTGACTCCAGAGAGGTCGCCCGCTTTTTATACAAAATTAATTTTCTGTTTTTTTTTTGTATATTTGTTTACTATAGAAATTTTTATTTTTCAAGGGATGTCTAAAATTTGGTCACAGGATCTCTATACTACAGGGAAGGTCACCATATGCATCTTACAGGCCACGCCTACTTTGCGCCAACTTCTATGTATATAAAACTTATTTTTTTCCTTTTATTTGTTTCTTTATTTGATTGCTATACAAACTTTTATTTTTCAATGGCTTTCTCCGAAATTTAGTACATATTCCAGGGAAGGTCGCTATATGATTTTTACCGACCACGCCCAATTTTCTTATAAAATTCATATTTTTTTGTGTGGTATATTTCTTCCCTATACAAATTTGTACTTTTCAACGGATTTCTGTGAAATTTGGTTTACACGGAAATAACTACACGGTGAACAAATTCCCCAAACTAAAAAAAGGTATCGAAAAGAAATGAACAAATTCCCCATTTTTTTTAATCGAAATAAAAAATGAACTTCATTCTTAAATTTTTACATATTTTTATTTAATGAATTTTGTTAAATATTTATTTTAGTAAACATTTGCATACTGCTCTCAATATATGTCCTACAATAAATGCATTTAAAATGAGTATTCTTTTCAATAGCATCATTTCGTTACGCGGAAGCTACGCGCACGGGGAATACAGTTTAGCTAGAATATCGCAATGATCTAAAAAATATATTTTGACAATTAAAATAAGTTGGCAACAGCTGCGCGGCAGCACAGGTGTGGTTGCCAAATGCGCGGAAGCGGCGCTCTTGGAACACAGCTCAGCTAAAATATCGCAATGCTCTACAAAATATGTTTTAGGAATTAAAATAAGTTAACGAGAACTAAGCGGAGGCACGGGTAGGAGCTGCGAAGAAGCGTGGACGCGGACGCGACGGATGCGGACGCGATGCACTTGCGGAACACAGCTCAGCTAAAATATTGCAATGATCTGAAAAATATATTTTGGCGATTATAATAAGTTGACAACAACTGCGCGGCAGCACGGGTGTGGCTGCCAAACGCGCGGCGCACGGCGCGTGACCGCGGACTCAGATGCGACGGATGCGGACGCGACGCGCTCTCGGAACGCAGCTCAGCTAAAATATCGCAATGCTCTAAAGAATATGTTTTAGGAATTAAAATAAGTTAAAGAGAACTAAGCGGCAGCACGGGTAGCGGCTGCAAGGAAGCGGAGCGAGGCGCGCGGACGCGACGCGCTCTCGGAACACATTTCAGCTAAAATATCGGTATGCTCTAAAAAATATGTTTTAGAAATTAAAATAAGTTAACGAAAACTAAGCGGAGGCACGGGTAGTAGCTGCAAGGAAGCGGCGTGAGGCGCGCGGACGCGGACGCGACGGATGCGGCCGCGACGCGCTCGCGGAACACAGATTACCAAAAATATCGCAATGATCTGAAAAATATATTTTGGCGATTAAAATAAGTTAACAACAACTGCGGTGGCTGTCAAACGCGCGGAAGCGAACTCGACTCGCTCGCGGAACACAGCTTAGTGAAATGTCGTATGATAAATTTTATCCACGTATGTGAAATAATTACCTGTTCATCACAATAGGCCACACATATACTATAAGCAGTTGCTTAAAGAAACCTTGCAACACAATATTAAACGTAGCATTAGTCCTTCATTTCTGAAACTTGAATTTGACGTCTCTGCTCAATGACGATCACTTATTGAATGAATTAATTAAATTTTTAAAAGTTTTGATTCCTTTAATTTGCGGCCCATTCCGTTATACTTGATGTTTATAAATAAACTGAAAAAAAAACTTAAAGCGGTTTCGCACCTTATTTTTGAAGCATTTTTGCTGCAGCATCTTATAAAAAACTTCTAAATTAAAAAACCAAAAACTTTTTAATTGAAATAAAAAATGAATTTACTACCCATACAAATTTTTGGGGAGAAAGTTCATTTTATTGGGGAACTTGGTAATTGGGGACAAAGTACTCAGCGCCTGGTAAGCATAGTGAACCATTTTTCAAGTCAAAGGCCTTTTCATCCCGGGCAAGACCGGGTAAAAACAACTAGTAAATAATAAAAATAAAAATTTGTTTTAGAACCCTTTTATGTGTAAGTGGGTATTTAAATACCCATGCCATAAAATTGGATCTGTAGCCCAGAGGAATGAACCTATCCGGGTGGTTTTTATTTTTTAGATAGAAGACATGTTATGCTATAAGGTACCAAGAGATTTTTGGGAAAGTCCACACCTCGAACTTTCCAGATCCATTTATGTCAAAAATTTTTAACTTTGTTAAATTATTGACTTTTGACCCGCTAATTTTTCCCCAATTCATGTTCCTGTGTGACTCTTAAAATTTTTATTTACTAGTTTTATCTTTCTTCTATCAATTCGTGAAAAAAGGTTTGCAATAACTTGCGCCTGGCTCCAGCTGGAACTTTTGTAAAATAGCTCTATTCTACCCTTTCGTCGTTAATGGGTTAATAACAATGTCACTCAAATTTGGTTTCTGCTCATTTTCTATATCTAATTAGTTGGACCGAAGAGATGGGCTCTCTAAACCATGGTATAGGGTATCATATAAACGGTCTAGACCGACTATAATTTTCTTACTTGTTCTAACTCTAGCAGTAATAAGCAGCTGCGAGAAGCAGAACTCTATTGAATTAGGTAAAGGAATAATCAAATAATCTATTTTGACAATATGGGAATGTAAAAAACTACACATTTTTTTTATAAATATGTAGTAGTAAAAATAAGGTAAAAATGAACTAAAAATTTAAACGGTATTCGCACTGAAAAATTAAGTAACTGTATAAAAATTGTAACGGTACCTAACATACATTAGAGTATTGAGTTTAAGACACAGGTGGAGGATATCAAAAATCCGGCACAACCGACTTTAGCGCCTTTACTTTATTTTTTAAGTTGGTAAAATGTTCTTCAAATTCTTTTTTATTAATATTGAAAACTAAGTTGCAAACAAAGCAAAAAGCCAAAGTAATAATAACACAATTGTGCAAAAAATTAGGTTTTTAAAAAACATGTTCAAAATTACCGTTACGACTCAGTAAAATTTGGCAAGAAGAGTTTGTTGACTTTTACTAGTGAGCTGAAAAAAAAATTAAATATATTTTCTAAAAATTCTAAACGGTATGACCCCTTAGTTTAATATGCATTGTTATTGTGATGATATTAAAATAAAAACACTAAAAAATAATCGTTTATTTATTTTACGTTAGTCAGCTGGGACACCGTTAATGATTTAATTTGAAAAATTTTTGAAATTTCCTATAAAAAAATATATAATTTTGTGCCAATGTACGTTTAACACATTCATTTTGCGTTAGGTTCATAAATGGCACAGAGCGTTTGCTATAGTGGTTATTAGCTGTGCTATTTAAATTAAAAAAAATAAAATGTCTAAATCTCTATAATCGCTAGAGTAGATATAACAAAGAGTTCTGTTATTACCAAAAGTATTAAGGTGACCAAAAGGTATTTAGTAACATATTTACACATCCGGTTAAATCCAAATTAATTTAGTAGTTACATGGTTACTTAAACCAACTTTTAAATATGGCCTCAGAGAAAGAAACAATTTTGGTAAAATATTTTTTATAGAGTCACTTGCACAAAATTTAGTGATTATAACAAAGCACTTTTTCGTTGCAGCATTTCCAAAAAAAAAAAAAACAATATCAAGAAATCCTACTAATTAAGGAGGAACTAAAACGTGGATATTAGGAAAATGAGAATTGTTGTTGAAATATGAACAACTTAGATTTAGAAATCAAGTTAACATTAGGGATGAGAAAAAAAGTATTCGGAAAACTTTTTTTGCTAATCCTAACTAAACAAAGAACAAGAACTTATATATCGGGGCATTGTTCTCTACATACCTCATAAAATATGGTAAAAGGCCATGCTTAAACCATTGGAGATGATTTAGCTTAAGAGTAAATTGGGATCACCAGTATGTAATCTCTTTAACATTGGGAATACTATTTTTTGTTGGGTCATACTTATGTATTTAAGTATTTATTTGCTGGTGGTGCTTTTTTTTAAAGTTATTTTATTAAAAACCAAGTTTTTTTTAAAGAACGTACTTTCTATGAAAATATACTTTTTAAAAAAGGTATTTTCCTAAAAAAATGCACATCTTTAAAAAAAGGTAGTTTATAAGAAATTTACCTTCTTAAGGAAGTCTCTTATAAAGAAAAGGTATTTTCGTAACAAAATATACTATTTATTAAGCAATGCAATTTTTTAACGGAATTTTACTTTTAAAGAAAAGGAACTTTTATAAGAAAATATATTTTTGAAGTAAATATAAATGTGAAAAAAAATGTCCTTTTAAAAGAAAATGTGCAGTTCAGGAAAGGGGACTTCTTAAGAAAAGGGAAGTACCTTATAAAAGGTACTTTTTATGATTCTGTTTTTGGACAATTAATTATCTAATGTTCTCTCTGTTTTTTTTTTTTTTTTTTTTTGAGTCAATTGAGTAATTTTTTTGGAAAAGCGAATAAATTTAATTAAAGTCAGTACGACATATATTGAAATTGTTAAATTTTGGTGTAAATCATTATTTTTGGTATTTTTGGTACAGTAAAATTACTGACCTTTGGTATGCTTTATAACAATGGGCACATAGATTCTAATATGAGAATCAGATTTAGTCAAAAAACTAAAAACATAAACAGTGGAATTATTGCGTTTGGTTTTGGACCTCCTCATATTATAAAAGCTTTCGTAAATAATACGGACAGTGGTATTCAATTTAGTGTACATTTGAATAAAAACATACAAACTAATTATTTTAAATTCGATCTTATTTAGATTTCAGAAGAATTAAAAGTTGTTAATTGAAACTTCAGAAATGGATGACATAAAAATTAAGTAAATAAATCAGTGACTTCTGCCAAAACATTTTCTAACATGTATAGAAATGTTTATTTTTGAGTCCTCGCTCCTATGGCTAAAACTTTATGACCTCTAAAATCTTCGATAAGTGGATTTATATGTCTAAATAAAGTGTGTAAAGGCGTTTTTATATTGTACTAGCAGATTCCAGCCCTCGAAATTCGAGTGCAAATTCTATGAAATTTAATTTTTCATTAAATAAAGACCTTGACTACTATAGCCGATTCGCAAATCACCACAAAAAGACAATCTCATTTTTATTACAAACACATTAAAAAGTTTAATAAATACACACACAGCATTGTATAATTTTATGTATGTGTTAGTAGCAACTTTAAATGCAATTTACTCAAAACAAAAGCAAAAATTCAAAAATCCGTAAATCTGCAAAACGGCTAAAAAGAAATACCTTTCAAATAATATACGTTTGGTCAAAACCGGAATAAAACGGTAGAACAAAACATCGGTCACAAGAAATCGCCTAGCCTATTAATATTATAGATACCACTATGTGGTTTGGGCATAATGACTTTGTGTTGCTGCTTGTAACTACCAAATATATTTGACCTAGACCCATCTTTTCTTATACCGATCAAATCAGAATCACTTTATGAGTCGATTTAGCGATGTCCGTCTCTCCGTCTGTCCGCTCGTTCGCTTGTGTGTCCATGTAAACCATATAATCAAACTACAGCTCGCATATATGAATATATTTTAATAAAATTTTATATGTATGCTTTCATCGGCCACCGGATAAACGCTATTAAAATTGGTGAAATTCGGTCCATGTCCTGAGCTAGTTCCCATATAAAAGGCCCCTATGAAATCGACATAAATTGCCATAAAATCCAAATTATCATATAGATCTCAGCCAAATTGGGTTTGTATGTGTTTATTATATCCATTAATCAGTAGTCCAAAAATAATCTCTATAGGAAAATTCTTAGTCATAGGCTCCATATAGAGTTGCTACCCGATCTTCACTTAAATCTATCAAAAAAAAAAAAAAATATTGCACATATTTTTCTCAAATTTGGTTTGTATAAATTTTTTTTAAATATAAGTAACTTTACCAAATATGGTCTGGATGGATCCATTTTTCAACCTAGTCCCCATATATAGCATCCGATATGAACTTTTTCATATCTGCAGCAAAAAAAAAATTAATAACAATTCCCCTCAAATTTGGTTTATACTTATTTTCTATATCCACTTAGTTGGACCGAAGGGATCTCTACACCAGGGCTTATGGTATCGTGTAATCGGTCTAGACCGACAATAATTTTCTTACTTGTTTTAAATAAAGTGCGAATACGCGATAAAAAAAAACACAAACAATGCATGAAAATTTTAAATTCTGTGATTTGTTAGTAACAAAATGCATAAAACGCTTCAAGTTTAGAGTATAGCGTCAATATAAAAATTAGAAAAATAGTCAAAAAATTGTAGACATTTTTTTGATTTTTCCTCTTTACAACTACAGCAAGACTAACAGGTACGTCCCGAGCAACTGCAAAGAACATCATATGCCGGTTTACTGAGACCCTATCTGTTGAGAGAAAAGTTGAATTTGGGCGAATTCGTAGATTTTTTATTAAAAAATTGGCCTTGAAAGTTAGAAATGCACTGGTGTCTAAATATACCAGTTCAGGATTTAGCGAATAAATTGAAAAAGTTTAAAAAATATTAACTCGGATCAGGCAAAGTAATAAACGTGCCAAACAGAAGTGGAAAAGTTGACGTTGGGGCAAAAAAAAGGCCATTGAAGACACTTCTGAACAATTTTATAGAGTATTGGGTTTAGAATTCTAAACAAAATATTCAATTAGAAAATTTGACAAATTGCAAAAAAAAAAGTTCTTAGTGCGTCAAGCCATTTTCAGCTATGCGCAATTGTCATACGAGGTAAATAGAACAGGCAAACGTACATAAAAAAGTGTTTGAAAAAGGTTTGTATAGACTCAAGTCTACACCATGAATATTTAGGCCTGATATAGCAATAGTTCAATATTCCGGAGAAACTGTGGAATATTTCAGAAACAATAATATGCGATTGGTCGAAAAAGAGTGCAACCTGCCAAACTGCCTTTAAGAAAACTGATATTTATCATTTTGAAATATGTAATTATGGCTAAATCGCTAGAAAAATCGGTCGAAGTCATAATAAAGTATTCAGTTACATAAAACATCAGGAAGCATATCATACAAATTACAAAAACTACAGGAGAAGGCAAACATTCTTCGCATTGCCTCGAATTCTACCCACTGTACCTCTAAAATTAAACATTTTGAGAAGGAAATGCAAGTAAATCAACACTTCGTCGCCATTAAATGCAAATCGTCAACAACAATGCCTTCAGTTTCCCAAATGTGATATGGCATGGGATGTTAAAATACAATTAAAAGTGAACAAAATTTAATTTGAAGGGTCCCCATGGCTACTACTTTTATCTGCTAGATATACATCAAGAGGAAACATTTTTGAGCCGAGAGGAGGGCTTTATGGTAACCCATTTATACACACGGTACGTGTAGTAAAATGTGGGATTACCAGCCACAATATTGAAATTTTAAATTGACCACCTTATTTGCCCGACCTTAACATTATCGAAAATGTTTGGGGTTGACTAATCCGAAAGGTATACGAAGGATGAATATATATCTCTCAACTATTTAAAATCCATATGCGTATGGATTTTTTTATTGAAAATTTAACTGCACAAATGTTTTTTTTAATTAAAAACAAAATTTTAAAACACGAGTATTTTTTATAAAATCCTTTACTTTTTATTTCCTCAACACCACTACACCGAGGATATACATGTTTGTAATTCTGTTTGTAATAATTAGACAAAAATATACATTTGATCTTAGTCCCTATAATAGTGAAGTTTATGTGATGATGACAGTCTGTCAAAAGGTTAGTTGGGTTCTCATTTTTAGTTAGCTTGAGCAGGTTGCCATTTAAAATCATCAAAATCGTTTCGATAATGAAAATATAAAAATTATCTTGACAAATATGAGTTTTCCATATTGAAAATTGTTATTGTTTTTATTCTAATGCCCGTTTTCCCAATAGGCGATTATCTTTTATCCCAACGAGAAACTGCCGATTTAAGAAATTTGGTTTTCTCAAAGTCTGGTTTGCTTCTATTTTGTTGCAAAGCTAACCGGCACTCATCTGCCAATTATTTAATTAACGTAAAGATAAATTATTCTCCCAACTTTCTTATCTTTTTTGAGAGGCATTACCAATTGAAAATAATTCTTCCAACTTTCATACGTATTTTGAGAGGCATTGCCAACTGAAAATAATGGTTTTGTCGGTACATTGAGAAAACCAAAATTGTTAACAGGCAGTTTATCGGTACAATAAATTTATGTCCTTGTTAAGTAACAGCCATTTTGACGATACATTGAGAAAACCGGCATAAATTTTGTATTTGCATGTGATTGCTATATATGTTGTTGTTTATGTGATCGTTGCAGTTGTAGCAGTTGCTTCATGACTGTATTTGTTTCCGTGACATGACTGTATTTGTTTCATATAAATTTAGACTAGAATTCTCACACTTTTTTTAACGTTATCCCGGAAGAAATAAAACAAAAGCGTCTAAAAAGAAACTGATCGCCACAATAAAATCGCAATGCCGATGGTTGCTTCGAAATTAGTGCAAAACATCATACGCTATCATATAATGAATAGTATTTGCTGCTCAGCAAATTTCAAATACTTGATCTTACCAAAAATTGTTCCAATGTGAAATTAAAGTTCAAGAATAAATTTGAACCAACGGTTTTTCTCTGCGTTACAATATCTTAAAAAGGATTTCAAACCAAGTGGTATGCCAGAAGGAGCGTTTGTTCAAAATTTTGTTGATTCCTTTCCTGAAAGAGAATTTTTCCATTGGAAATTATGTCATCTGACTGGGCAATACAGGTTACACCATGCAGATACAGGATTTCATTAATAAGGACAAAGTGAATTTTTCATCCAAAGGTCGAAGTCAAACAAACTTACCTCAATGTCACCCAGTTGGTTTTTTTAAATTTAAGTTCTTGGTTATACAAGAGCTATGGTATGGGAGCTAAAAAATTTCATGTAGTCATAAAATGGACAAAACTGCTGTCAGAGTTACCCCCACCGAACCTCTCGGCATAGTGGCTCAAGAATTGAATTCGTTAGCCAAAACCTAAAATTTTGTATATCACCGATTGCAAAAATTTCACTGCCATTTAATAGCAAACATATATGTAAGAGTCAAGGCAGTCAAAAAACTGGATCAATATTATGTAGATTGTGGGCAACACATGCTACTTTATACAAACTTTTTATAAAATTTAAAAAATTGTGTGATTTTTAAGTTTAATCAAAAATAACTTATAACTCCTCACAAACATCACAAACATGACTACCGTAATGGGGTGGTGTGTTATGAAATATTTTTAAAGCAACACGTTTTTGTCAAATTTAAATTCTAGACGAATAGGACTTTTGGGGATCAAAAGAGACAAAGGAATCTAAATCATCCAAGTGAAATGTGACTTTGTCTTCATTAACTCAATATATTTTTTATACCCGTCTGGACCCGTTTATAGAACACTTTTTAATTTAAATAAAATTACTCAAAATTATTATTACTACCAGATTCCAGCGCTCGAAATTTGAGTGCAATTTCTAGGCAGCTTTATATTTCAACTTAGCCAACACACAAGCCAACACTTTTATGGTTTATTATTATTTTTAATGAAGATAACAAACTTATTAACAAACACATTAATAAGTTTAATAAAAAACACATCCCAGTATGCATTGAAAAATTATTTCTCCAATGTTGGAGAAAAGTTAAGTTCTCGGATATGAATTTGTAATTCTCAACTTGAGTTGAAAAATTTTTCTCCTTGTTAGCTTTCAAATTGACATCAAGTTGAGACTTAAAATTTTTGCAAATCTTGGAGAAATAATTTAACTCTCAATTGGATATCCAACACTTTTCTCCACTTGAGGCCAAACATATTTTCAACTTGAATACGATTTGTGTTAAGTTTGAGATATTATTCAAATATATCATAAATAATAAATTAAATTAAAAAATGCCGAAAAAGCACAAATAATAATTGATATATTTTTAATTATTTCTATTTTTTTTCGAATTTTTTAATTTAAGTTCTTATTTATGACATATCTATAATATTAATAGGCAAGGCAATTTCTTGTGACCGACGTAAGTTTCACAGTTTTACCCTGATTTTGACAAAAAATTTATCAATTGAGAGGAATTTCTTTTTAGCTGTTGTCCAGATTTACAGATTTACATCGTCTGGAATATTTGTTTGGAGTAGTGCTCGTTTAAATTTGCTACTAACACATACATAAAATTATACAATGCTATTTGTGTGTTTATTAAATTTGTTATTGTGTTTGTGTTAATGTGTCGAGTTTGGTTTCTTCATTTAAAATGAATTGATTAATTATGAAGCATACCTTTACGGTTTTTATTAAATGAAAAAATAAAATTTCGAGTGCTGGAATCTGCTAGTCTTTAATATTAAATTGGAGTGCTGGAATCTGTTAGTCTATAATAATAATGGGCTAGGGGATTGTTTGTGACCGATGTTTTGTTCTACCGTTTTATCCCGATTTTGACCCAACCTATATTACTTGATAGGTATTTCTTTTCAGCCGTTTTGCAGATTTACAGATTTTTAAAATTTTTCCTTTATTTTGAGTAAATTGCATTTAAAATTGCTACTAACACATACATAAAATTAAATATATGCTATGTGTGCTTTATTAAATTTCTTAATATGTTTGTTAATGAGTTTGTTATCTTCATTCACAATAATAATAAACCATAAAAGTGTTGGTTTCTGAAGCGGCTAAGTTGAAAAATAAAGCTGCCTAGAAATTGCACTCGAATTTCGAGCGCTGGAATTTGCTAGTTTAGTATTAATATTCATAAAATTTACAAATAATTAATTCATTTATTTTTAATTCTAAATTTAAAAATATATTATCATGTACATAAATTCTTTTAATTTGGCAATTCCGTACCTTCCATTTGATACTGATTGGAGAAGTTTCTTTGCTAGCAAGTTGAGAATTACAAATTTCTCAATTTGATAACTAACCAAATCACCATATAAAAAATGGGCCTTTTAAGTTGAGAAGACTATAATCGGACTATTGAGGTTCATTTTAGAATTAACGTTGGAGATTTGAGAGGTGTATTTGATCTCAAACGCACCTCAAGTTGATAGCAAACAAAAATGTTTATTGTGATAGCAAATGTATAATTTTATGCATGTGTTAGTGCAATTTACTTAAAATAATGGAGAAAATTTAAAATTCTATAAACAAAACATCGGTCACAATAAATCGGCTCGCATATTAATATTATAGATATAAATGATACTAATTTTCTCCTGAATAGTACGAGATGGTGCAATATATTTGTACTTTGTTTGCAAGCATATAATTTACAATTTTTGTAAGGTTTAAATCCTTTTTTAGGAAGCAGAATATCAATAATCGAATATCAGATATGCATATTTAAAACAGTTTCCTACATTAATTGCGATCACAGAAGCAATTCACAAAAATGGATATTATTGAAAAATTTGCTGTCGCTAGTCTAATCAGAAAAAACGGATTCTTAAAAGTATTTCAACGCCAAGCGAAGCTAAACAGATCTGAAATGAAGAGGCATTAGCGTTATTGCTGGATTTGAAATAAAAAGAACGGCTATCTGCTCATATCAGATTACGCGTGATTAAAAGAGGCTAAAAATATCATATATTCACATAACTGAAAATACTTCAGACACAGATATGTTCATTGTGTCATATGTACCATTGCGGTTGAAAAAGAATTTGATGGACACAGAACCTTCGACCAGTACAATGTAAAGAAATAATGCTTGGAAAACTCAAACACCATCTTCCACGAAATACTTCAGACCAATCAAATTTGAATTTATGAAGGAAACTCAAGAAACTAAGGAACTATGGCAACGGCGTTTAAAAAAGGAATTTGTTCAATATGAATATCCGAAACGTGCGTAGATTATAGATCAACAAAAACAAGGATTAGTCAACACGAATGAAGGGAATGCAGCAGAAAGTTTCTCTCCAGACTCCGGAACAGAATCTGAAATCACGGGTGTTGATGTAAACCTTATTTCAAGATTTAAAACAATCATTGCATTGCTTGCGTGTAATCAAATAAATATCTATAGACAAATATGTTTATAACACTCCTTCGTCATTGAAAATATGTTATTAAAGATCATTATTACCACTTGGAGGTCTATTAGAGGAGCATGAAAAAATTCTTAAATATTTTCAAAAGGTTTATTTGTCCAGAAAAAATACATATTTTCTTAAAACATTTTAAAAAAATTCGAAGCTGAATTTGAACTTGAATTCCTTAATAGCCACTACACCGAGTTTGAGTAAATTGAAATTGAAGATAAGTTCAAGGAATTATCTGTACAATAAATAAATATATTTAAATATCTCTTTTAGATCAACACTTACAGAGTTTTGATTTTAAAAAAATCATGTGAGTCGGATCACAGAGGAGATGTGTAAAAATCTAGTAATTTAAGTTTTTTTTTTTGGCACTTTTTTAAATTAAACAGAAAGCGTTATCTATTTATCACTTATAGCAATCAACTGCAGGAGCTCTGCTAATATAAATAATTATTATTATTTATTATTTCAACCGGTTAATTTTTCGTTTTTTTTTATACATACACATATACATATTTTTAATTTTTCGTCTTTCATTTTCCATTTTTTATTTTTCATTTTTTATTTTTCATTTTTCATTTTTAATTTTTAATTTTTAATTTTTAATTTTTAATTTTTAATTTTTAATTTTTAATTTTTAATTTTTAATTTTTAATTTTTTATTTATCATTTTTTATTTTTCGAATCGGTCCATGTTCAGACCTAGCCCCCATACAAATGACCCCTATGCAATCGACTTAAATTGCCATAAGATCCAAATTATCATATAAATCTTAGTCAAAGTGGGTTTGTATGTGTTTATTACATCCACTAATTAGTATTCCAAAAATGATGCCTATGGGACAACTCTTAATCATAGGCCCAAATAGAGCTGCTTCCCGATCTTCACTTAAATCTATCAAAAAACAAAAATATTGCACGGATTCTTCTCAAATTTTGTTTGTATACATTTTTGCAAAATACAAAAGACTTTACCAAACATGGTCAGGATCGGTTCATTTTTGTGCCTAGTCCCCATATAGATATAGCATCCGATATGTACTTTTTCATATCTGCAGCCAAAAAAATTAATAAAAATCCCACTCCAATTTGGTTTATGCTTGTTTTCTATATCCAGTTAGTTGGGCCTGAGAGATAAGGTTTCTAAACGCATGGTATAGGGTATCATATAGTCGGTCTAGACCGACTATAATTTTCTAACTTGTTTGTTTTTAATTTTTTATTTTTTATTTTTCCTTTTTTATTTTTCATTTTCCATTTTTTATTTTTCATCTTTTATTTTTCATTTCGCATTTTCAAACAGGTTATTGCATATCATAATTTTTTCAACAATCATAAGTCACACCGATTTTTTCTTACACTCACATGTTACGCTGATTTTTTCTTACGATCACATGTTACGCTGTTTTTTTGATTGTATTGTGAAATAGAAATTTACCCCCCTGCGCGTATAGATGTTTACACATCAAAAAATATTTTTCTTTAGCCTCAAGTTAATTCTTTCTATAAAAAACCATCGTAGTTTTTATGAAAAATAAAAACAGCAAATAAGAACTTACAATGAATACTGGTAAGAAAAGATAACAATTCTTTTTAAATTTAAATAGTTTTATAATTTAATTGATAAGTAGCGCCAACTATATGAAAATGGTAATGATATCAAAGATTCGCTTAACACTCCTCTTTGTTTCAATTAATATTTTTTAGCGAAATTCAGTATTTATTTCACTAAAGCCTTCCAAATAGCAAAATAGACTTAAATATAAAAAACTATAAGATGTACAATTTAAAATCTGTTCACCTTATTCCGTACAAAGGCTTTATCATTTCTAAGGCCGGCAGCATCATTCGGTTTTATTGTATTGATGCGATGAGAGCACGAGCAAAGCAATTAAAGTATGGCTGATGGCAAATGTTCTGGCAACATTCGCATTACACAAATCACACACACATGCATCGCTAAAACATGAAAAGTCAATTCCAGCCTAAAAATGCGCTGAATGCATTAGATAGAAAACAAACACGTTAATGACACTACCAGTGCTACATATCGTGCGATGAGGTGTTCGATAAAGTAAAATCATGTCAGCAAAATGTTTGTTGTTATGACAACAAACATACAAACACATCATTATCGTTATCACAAATACCGCCAAAAACAACATGACACATACACACTCGTACGTACGAGTACTATAAAGTTCACGGCCAAGTTTCACTGAGATGAGCAAAAACCAATTAATAGAAAAGGTAATAAACGAAAATTTGTAGATGGATTTAAAAGGTTTTTGTTTTCAAATAAAAAAGAAAAACGAATCTCAAAATTTTGTATTTAATGTACCTTTAAAAGGTAATTGGATATATTTTCTAAACATACGACCTTTTAATGTAAATTTGCTAAAGGCATCAAATTGCGTATTACAATCAAATTCCATATACGTTATTTTGCCATATATAGTATAAGCTTTTGTAAATCCTTAGATTTTCATATGCATCTAACCTAAATATCAAACTAAATATTATAATGTTGCTGTTAGTTAAATCAATCAACAAATAAATATCAATAACTATAACACATCGTATGGCAAATAACTTTAATGCAGCTTTAAATACAAATATGTCTGTATATAAAAAAAATAGAATTGAAAAAAAGTCAATACATAAAAATATACAAACAAGTACAAATACATAAATATTTATTTTATTACAAAAAAAAATTACTTTAGTGAAATCTAGTTTCAGTAACATACAAATATTTGTTTATTTACAAAATAAGCAAATCAAAATAACCGAAACAACCAGCAGACAGCTGAATAATGGGGAAAAACATGTAGTTGGTCTACACGCAGTCAGCGGAATACGACCTAAAAATGTCGTATAATATTTTCGTTTTAATTTTCTTACTAACTCAATAAAATTAAACATAAAATATGAAAATATAGAACTAGAACAGCAATAAAACATTTTTTAATCGAAGAATATTTTTTTTTATAGTATTGTAGAACATTTTCGGGGTATTACCTGGGGCGTGAGAAATTCCACGTCAGAGTGAAATGATATATGATGAGTGGTTCATGAGTTATAGCTGAAAAACTAAGCAAACATAAGACAAGGCAAGGAAAAAAATATAAAAGGTCATAAAAAAAGTTTGGCGTGATAATGCCAAACCTTTGAGAAGGCGTAGTATGTTCACCCGGACTTGAAATTTATGTGTATATAATAAAATATGCATATAAAGCAACATGATATGTCTTAATAACAGAATATGGAAAATTGTAGATCCGCAATTATCACTCCTGTTCTTGAAACCACTATCATAAACAAAAAAACTCATAAATTAAAAAATTTTTAAATTTACAAGTTTTTTGCTGTTCTCTGATTTCAATAAGAATATTTTTTCTTGTTTTAATTCACATAGAAAAGGTTTTGTGAAATCAAAACAAATGCCCTTTTTCCTACTACACAGGTCTTAAAAGATAAAAAAAAATAATTGATATTTAAATTCTAACATGCTTTTTATTGAACCTTGTCATTATTTTAAAAAATTAGGCACTGATTTTATGAAAAAAAAACTATCTTAACCCTGCTGTTACGTTAAGCCCATTTGGTCCAATTTTCCTTTGTAATTTTTGAACGGTGACATATAGTGACTTAATTTTTTAACTCACGTGGTCTTTTTATAAAACCATATTATATACAAAAATTCAAGGTTCTGACTTAAAATAGGACTGAGAAAAATAAAAAATTACGAATCTTAGGTTAAGGGACCATTTGGTCCATAGTATATTTTCTTTGATTTTTTTTACATTTATTTAAAAAAAAATAAGTATTTATTAGTTGGTTTTATAATAATTGTGATTGCATGCTAAGCAACATGTTTTTCGGTTAGTTTTGCAAATAAACTTGCTGCAAATTGATCATTTTATATCCGACTTTAACTTGCAGCAACTACAAATTCCACGCTTTCGAGCCCCTGAGTTAGAAGTATTATTTGAAGAGGCCACTGGAACTATGCATGGTGATCGTATTTCAGTCAATAACTGTGCTGAGAACTCTTGTTGAGATAACCTAGTCCGTTTCATCATATACGCGTTAGCCAGAGAAAGTGCTAGTTGCCGCAAAAACTCTGGTCTCCCGCGATTCGGATCAGCTGGAGCCCATGAAACGTCGATTTCAGAAAATATTATGTACGCATTCAATGCGGATATATCAAGTATGTTTCCAAATACATTCTTTGGCCATCGATATGTTTTGCGTTTTGTGCTGTAGGAACCAACCATTTGATCAGCAGTATCTACGCCACCTAAAAGAGATGAATTATTAGAAATTATAGGATAACATAAAACTAACATACCTTTCGTTGAATTGTAATGCAAAACAATCTCTGGTTTTTTCTTGAATCCACTCTCATCAAATACAACTGCCTTGTGTATTAAACTAATCAATATTGTTGCTTTGTTCTTGTGGCTGACGTATGATACTAATGCCGCAATGCCATCGAATGCAAATGTAGAATGGTACAAAGGGATTTTTTTGACAGTCAGCAATTTCGGAGGAATAAATGTTTTATTTTTGCGTACATATGTTTCCTTTCCTGGAGTTTTTTACCAACTCAAAAAAGCAAAAAAATAGTCGCCTGTCATATTTTGCCCTTTTAAGCCTTCTGTGAAATCCAATTCAACGCGTTGCCCTTGGTTCTTTTCAGGCTGTGCATTTCTAGGCTTACCAAGGTATGGTTGTATTTTGCACACGTATCCTACTTAGAGGCCACCGATAACCAAAATTTCAAACCATATTTTGCTGGCTTTGATGGTATAAACTGTCGAAAACTGCATTGCCCCCTGAATGCAACAAGTTGCTCATCAATGGTGACATTTTCGTGACAATTGTAAAACTTTGGAAGAAGTTGTTCCCAACGGTCCCACTGTTTACGAATAGGAGCAAATTTATCGCAACTACGCATTTGTCTGCTCTGAAAATGGGGCAACCAAATTTTGCATCAAATAAACGATGAACATTTTCATTTTTTCCACTTTCAGTAATAGATTTGATATTAGCCAACTATTTTGCTGAAATAAAAAAAACAAGATTATACAAACCGACATGCGCCTGCAAGAATGAGCACAGCAATATATGCGCGCAATGCTTCTTCATCAATATCTTTCCACTTGCCACCAATCTTGACCCTGTCATACTTATTAGTACTTCTGATGATAATTCTTTCTACTGGAGACGGAAAAAACAACAAAAAAGCTGACAGAGTGTCACTGCATCTGGACACTGCAAATCGAGTTGCTCCTGTTTGCGTTGAGATAATATTCTCAGCCGCAGCTCCAATAGGCTGAAGTAATGGAGTGGCACTCCAAACCATTTTGGTTTTAACAATAAAAAACGGACGGGTTCCCGTTCAGTATCTGTTTCAGAAGAACTTGTTTCGCTATTTCTGCAATATAATCAAATTCCGAATCTGCAATATCGGAGTCACTTTCTGCATTGAGCAGTTCTCGCATCTGGTCTTCGTTCAAGTTTGCCATGTCGTAAGTAAATCACGTCTGAACTATTGAAAACAACTCACAAAATGAACCAAGCAGTACAAATATTTGTGCTTTTTTACAACAAAAATCAAAAAAACGGGGATCCCACAATTGTCTTTTACATATCTAATCTATGTTGATTAAATAAAAAACAAAAAAGGGAATCCCACACTTGTTTTTTACATTAGCTGTTTATGTTGAATAAAGCAAAAAAGGGAAATCCCACAGTTGTGTTTTACATTAGCTATCCTGAGTAAAGAAAGATGCAAAAAGGTGAATCCCTCTACAAATTTTTACAATAGCTGTGTTGAGTAGAGATTTGCGCTGGTCACGTGATTTGCGTGGTTCGCGTGAATCACGCGTGAGCGTGAGTTATTATAATTTTACTGACGTTAGTAGTGCGTGGGTAAAGAGAAATTCGAGTGAGTGATTCATGAGAGATTATAAAATTTCTTGCGTGAGCGTGAGCCAAAATTCACTCACGCGCCCTTCTCTAGCGTTGAGTAAAGCTTAAATTAATAACATTTAGGGAGAAGTGAACCAAAATAGATACAAATATAAGACTAATTGGTTATTTTGTATGAATATTGAAGTATGGACCAAATGGTCCATTAACCTAACATTCGTAAGTTTTTTCTAACCTAACAGCAGGGTTAAAAACGTCTACATTTTGCGTTGATTTAAAAAAAAACTCATAACCAGTAGTCAATGTTAATAAAACACACTTTTGGGGATGATGTTGCTCTATAACTATAATAAAAACTTTTTATTTGCGCAATCTATTTTCCATTATATTTTTTCAATTATAACATAGATTCTTTATTTACTAATTATTACGAATAAAGGAATTTAAAATAATATTTCACTCAAATCACAACAAATCACAACTTTGCTTATATTCGGAACAGTAGTGATGCCAATCAAATCCAATTTATTTGAATTTCGAATTTTCTTTGGTGATGCCTAACTTATTTCAAAAAGGGAAGTCATTCTTAAGTGAATGAAATTGAAGAACAAAAACAATTAAATGAACAAGTAAAATGTTATTTTAAAAGAAAATATTTTTTTTTTACATTGTTTATAATCTTAAGAAAAAACATGCAAAAATTATCTAAGTTTTTTTGTGAAAGTGACTAAAGAACCATATGGCACCTCGGTTTCTAGGTGACATATGGTTCTGAAGCTAAACCATATGTTTCATGTCATTTGACAATAAAAAATATGATTTCGAAAAGCACTTCGAAAATATAAAATTTGTGTTTTCAAGAAACCCAAAATTTCAATTTCATGTTATTTCAAATTCATTCCTATTCAAATAACAACGTTTCAAGAACAGGGCTGTTTATTTTTGAACCACGTGGGAAGTTTGACAATTCCATGACTTTTTAACAGTTTCATGAATAGTTGGTTATAATTCAGATACTGTTAGTTACCATCTGTTCATGGAGTAATATTGAGTAGCCATTGAAAGCAGTCAATTTCTTGAATTTTGGAAAAATTAAAAAAGGGATTCTAGGGTGCTCATAAAACATTAGTTTTGCGGAAAAAACCATTACCAAAGCCAAAGAAAAGTTTAATAAATCCTATGGGGACTCTGCAGCATCAAGTTTCATGATTAAGAAGCGGTTTACTAAATTCCGTCGTGATCGCACCAGCAGTAGTAACGCCGAACGTTCGTGTTGCTCAAAAGGGTTCGTGAAGCCCGAAATCGTCGACAAGATCCATGGAATGATAAATACAATAGTATAATGAGAGTGTGCGAAATGAATAAGGTTACAGACGTCTCAACTCAGTGTGTCCATTATATTTGATGTGTATATTTTAAAGTGAGAAAGCTTCCGAAGAGTGCTTGACGTAACCTTAGACGGAACTGTTTACAAACTTAAACAAATGCCTATTTTGAGAAACTTGAGGAAACCTATTATTTGGAAGGCATAGGACTACTGGAAAAACATTGGACTAAATATGTCGGCCTAAAAGAAGACATAGCTCTAAATGACCAGAAGATCAGGCGAGGTTTTAAACCACACGTTCTACCAAATAGCCTTTAACAGGCACTTGGCTTTTTTAGTAAGAAACGAAATGTTTTTTTGCAATTAAAAATATACATCTTATTAAAAAATTTACAGTAGACTTTGACTGAATTAATGGAATGAGTGCAAGTAATTTATTATTGTTAGTATTATTATTATTTTTTTGACAGAGTTTTGGAAAAAAAGAGAAATTACTTTTTTTATGGAGATGTACAAGTTCTTTTCTCTGCTGGTAGCGATTTCGACTTCGTTCCCGAAAATAACGAATCACATACTAAATCAGAACAAAATAGCAATTAAAATGTAAGCCTTGATTAATATGATGTAATATATTTTACATACATTATCAATATTTATAAATTACTAGCTGGATCCGGCAAACGTTGTTTCGCCCTCAATGAATTTTTTATTTTAGTTAGAATCTGTATATACCTATATAAAAAACGTTTGTGCATTTGCTAATATTAATTGAAAAATGTTAAAGAAAAACTATGATTTTTTATGAAAATGAAAGTAAATATTTATTGTATAATACATATAAGAATGACCAATATATTTCTTTTATTATAATGCTAAGGAGTAAAAATATTTTTAGTTTCATTATTCTCACAGTAAATGAATGAATTTTCTAGCTTTCCGACACGGGAACATGTCACATATAGTTGCTCATGGGAAAAACAACTGTTTTCGAGGTCCAAACCACATATTTGCAATGATTGTTCTTGAGATTTATTAATGGTCATGGCAAAGCCCAATCTCTTCGGAAATTGCAATCTTTTGAATGTTATAGGTGTGCCGGTAGGAATCATAGGAATCCTTGGTAGCAAAACATGTTCTCCTTTAAGTTTTCCTTTGAGAATTGTGGTCTCAATAACATTGGGCATTATTCTCTCAACAATTAACCTGATTACATTTCATAGTCTCGGAGCGTTGAGGTTACGTAGCAAAATTATTGGAGAACCAACTTTTAATTTTAATAAATGTGGTGGTAGACCGGGCACATCAACTTAATTCAAAAATTTTGTTGAATAATTGACTGCTTAATTTTTTTCAACAACACTATCTATAGATTTCAAAGAAAACATTTCAGAATCAATCACGTCCTGAATAACAACATTAATATTATCAACATCGACATTGACATTTTTGCGGCTAAAATAGTACTTTCACTTAACCAATCATGGTTACGATATTGATTTTGAATGTCGGGGAATACATTTTCAATTAATTCATCGCCTGACTACATAAATTGACAAAAATCTTATGGATATTTTAAAAGTTTGACTGGTTGGGTTAATATTGATTTTACCATTAGTTGTTTTGAAAATTGGTCATTCATCGGATCATTTTGTAATCGTACTCGCATGTTAGTTGTTAATTTTATAGTTTGAACGCTACTCCATAATGTTGATGATTTTCAGCAGGCATTTATTTCGTCAGCATAGGTTGATTTTGGTATGACTGGCAATGTTTGACGAATATCTCCAGATAATAAAATGAGAGCTCCACCAAAAAGTCTTTCAGTGCTTTTCAAAGTTCTTTGTAATGCTCCTAAGGAATGTTTGTGAGCCATGGTACATTCATCCCAAATAACAATACTGCAATTTTGCAGAACTTTTGCCATATCTGAATGTTTTTTGATATTACAGGCAGCATACTCATTTATGTATACGTTTAACGGTGATTTGAGTGCTGAATGAGCTGTACGACCACCATGCAATAATGTAACGGTCTTTTCCTTTCTTTTTGGTTAGAATATTTATATATAAAAACGTTTGTATCTTACAAAATTTATATAAATTTGACAACTCATAATTTTTCGAAGGACAGCGCTATCTACCGGGTTCAATAAAAAATGTTTGGCATCATCTAACATACATATATGTACATTCATGGTTTCATTAAAATCGCACAATAAACAAGAATATTCGAAATAACTTTACCCCAGCGCCACCTATCGGGTCCATTTATACATACAAAAATTTCTTATGGCGAATCATACATACATTCTGAATTGCAGTTACATGGCGCTGAAAATAAGAATTTTGTTTATAGCTTGACCCCAACGTCAACTAGAGGGTTAAAACTAAAAAAACACAGAAGATGGTGCATATCTTATTTCCACAGCTCTTATTGTTCCGGAGATCATTCGTTACAAACAAATGCACCAACGTTTTTATACCCTATACCACTATGTGGTTTGGGTATAATGACTTTGTGCTGCTGTTTGTAACAACCAATAATATTTGACCTACACCCATCTTTAATTATACCGATCGAATCAGAATCACTATCTGATTCGATTAAACGATGTCCGTCCGTCCGTCCGTCCGTCCGTCTGTGTATCCATGAAAACTTTGTAATCAAACTGCAGGTCGCAAATATGAATATATCTTGATGAAATTTGGTATTTGATTTTTTATCGGCCATGTGATGAACGCTATTGATATTGGTGAGAATCGGTCCATGTTCAGACCTAGCCCCCAAACAAATGACCCCTATGAAATCGACATAAGTTGCCATAAGATCCAAATTGTCGTATAGATCTTACTCAAATTGGGTTTGTATGCGTTTATTACATCCATTAATGAGTATTCTAAAAATGATGCCTGGGATAACTGTTAGTCATAGGCCCCATATAGAGCTGCTTCCCGATCTTCACTTAAATCTATCAAAAAACAAAAATATTGCACTGATTCTTCTCAAATTTTGGTTGTATATATTTTTGCAAAATACAAGAGACTTTACCAAGCATGGTCAGGATCGGTCCATTTTTGGGCCTAGTCCCCATATAGGTATAGCATCAGATATGAACTTTTTCATATCTGCAGCCGAAAAAATTAATAAAAATCCCACTAAAATTTGGTTTATGCTTATTTTCTATATCCAATTAGTTGGGCCTGAGAGATAGGGTCTTTAAACGCATCGTACAGGGTATCATATAGTCGGTCTAGACCGACTAAAATTTTCTTTCTTGTTATATATATACATTTCACTTTGGATGGCCTTAAAAATCGCTTATGAAGCAACAATTTCTCAATAAAAGATTCTCTGGGTTTTAGAAATTATCGTGAACGTTTTAATATTAAGAAAAGCCCAGAAAATATCACAAAGTTTGAAATTGAAAACCAGCTCAAAAAATCAATTACTAGGAGTTAAAAAGGAAGCAGGTTTCAAATCGTAACTTAAAGTAGAATATCCCAGAAAAAAATATGCTGAAAACTTTAACATAATTTTGTCAACAGGTATGAATGCTGCATTGTGGACGATGCGACTTATGTACTTGGCGACTCCTTATAGCTATCAGGAGTTTATTCTGACGTAGCCAACACTAGGAGAAATTTTCGAGAAACAAAACGAGAATCCCATAAAAGAATTTCTTTTGGCAGGCCATTAGTAGGTGTGGAAAAGGTAAGGTAATATGTGACGACGGGTATAATTAATACAGATATGTAATTAACGAATTGTTGTAAAGGAGACTAAACTTGCGTTACAGTAAATTGCCTGAATTCACAAACCGCCCAGAACTAAGATCCATTTTGTACACTAGTCGGCATAATTTTTGTGACAAAAACAAAATGATGTTTTTTGTATTCAACTTTTAGTTGTCTTTATAGAATATAATGTTTTTTTTTTTGTTTTGTTTAGATATTGCTAATATAAACTAAAAGAATAAGTCAATAGAAATTCTTTCATAAAAAATCTAAAAGTTATGAATGGAAGGAATTTTGAGGTGTTGGCATAAGTATTTTGATAAGTTATTATGATTAAAAAAAGAAGTTTAATATCACTGTCCAAAAATTAAGACTTTTTGAATGGAACAGAATAGCATAATTCTGAAAGGGTATGTTGAGTAGATCATTTTTGTAGAACAAACTTATGGTCCAGCGCGTCTGAGTATTTTTTTACAGTGGGTCAAAATTTTCATTTTTTGGTCGAAGGGAGCATTATACTTTATGAAAAAAATGCTGTAAGTTAATGTCTGAGAGAATTCTTATGGTCAGAGTTGTATTGTGGAATTGTATGAGGATTATTTTTGTGGAAGATCTTAACCCTCTAACTGGTCTCTTTATGGGTCAATTTGACCCTTTTTTCGAGAAAATCAAAATATATCCTTTAAAAAAGACATTTAATGATTAAAATATTCAACGAAAATGTTTGCCGAAAAATTTCAGTGGGGGTCACCAAAGACACCATTGTTGTAAATGAGACAAATGACAAATGACAAATGAGATACTAGGCCACCTATTAATTAAAACAATTATTACAAATATTTAAGTTATTATTAAAAAAAAAAACTAATCAGCGGTCTTTCACCTTTGGATATGTGTGTTGTAACGAATGGCATTGCAATGACTTTATTACCAATAATATACAATGTCGTTTAATTCGTTTGTAGCTTTAGAATAATGTTCATAGTTTCATTTTTAATTAGGTTTAGGTGGGGGGATGATTTGGTTCTGACTTTATCTGCGGGGCTTAGTTGGTTCTGATCCCAAAAATTTTAAAATTTTTAAAAATTAATATTCTTAGGAGTCGGAGTAGCTCTTTTTCCGTCAACTACGACTCTGCCTCCCAATAAGCAAATATTACTTTCGCCTCCGACTCCGACTCTGACTCCGAATGCATTGCCCTCGTTTGTTGATTAACGTTCGGTTATCATATTCGAAAAGCGTTTAAGCTATATATTGGAGATGACAGCTATAGGTATATAAATGGTGTCCTATTTCTAAGCCAATAAAATAGTTTGAGGTATTGAATATTGGGGTATTGATGACTCCGCCTATGACTCCGACTGCACTGCCCTGATTTGTGAAGTAATCTTTGATATACATATATATTGGACTCCTCCTATTTTATTTTGGGTTTGTGACTGGTAGTTTTACCACTCGTTTCGTAAAGAACGTGTTTAGTTTGTCCACATTCTTAACATCACATCAACGCTCCATAAGATTGTATAGACCTACAGGTAGATTGAAATAATTTCCACTTAGTTTTTTGTGAAACACAACCTATTCAGATCAAATTTTTGTACTTGTATTTATACAAAATTTTGTCGAGTCATTTTTCAAACATATTTATGTTTTAGTGTATGTTATTGTAAGAGTTAAAAGAAATACATAAATACTTATACGGCTTCTTCATTAAATCTCCATTTTCAAAATATCATTATTGGAGATGTTGCTAAATTAACTTCCATTGTCCATGTGTCGCAATTAATTTTTAGTTTTTTTGCTTATCATCCGCATACATAAATTGTCTTAAATTTACTTCTGTTATTAACAAACCAGAAAGATTTTTTGATCTAAAAATCTTCACTCTAGCTATATTCATTGATATAGAAGGAGCTTTTAACAATGTGTCAACCAATACGCTACTCCAAACCCTAGAACGATTCGACATCGACCGGGATATCAAAGCCTGGATCAGTCACATGCTAGGGAATAGATGGATAAGTTGCGAGGTTGGTGGCATTAAAATAAGAGACAAGGTTTGTTGCGGGACACCTCAAGGGGAAATTCTATCCCCCCTTCTCTGGGTGACCACTATAAACAGTCTTCTAAGGATTCTAGCCAATAAGGGTTTCCAACCTGTCTGCTACGCAGACGTTGTAGCGATACTGTTAAGGGGGAAAGATCCTAGAAATTTATGTAGGAGGGCATCGGATGCACTCGAAATTGCATACGATTGGGCTCAACCGAGGGGACTCAATGTGAACTCGGAAAAGACTGAAATACGCCTCTTTACTAGGAAGACGAGAATAGTTGAATTCGATGAACCCTGCTTCCAGGGAAAAACGATTAGGATCACACAAACGGTGAAATACCTTGGGGTGATTCTCGACAAAACAGTCACTCGGAAGGACCGTATTGAGAGAAAAGTTGCGAAAGCTCACCGGATATGGGCCATTTGCAGAAGAGCTATAAGTTCAAAATGGGGTTTAAACCCTAGTGTGACTTATTGGCTATACACAAGCGTCGTTAGACCAATTCTAACTTACGCATCCGCAGTCATATGGACATCAATGAACAGAAAATGCTATATTAAACCATTCCGAAAGTTACAACGCCTCTGCTGCATAGGAATCAGCGGCGCTATATGGACTACATCTACGAAGGCTTTAGAGACGATTCTATATATACACCCGATCGAGATTAGAATTAAATATGATGCAGCTTTGGCCATGTTACGACTAAGGGTAACAGGGGAATACATCACCGACCATATGACCAGACATCAAACAATATTGGACCAGATACCGAAATTCAACACAGTGGATTTTAGCTGTGATAGAATCGCGGAAGTGTCGAGAAACACACCCTGCAGTATAAGTAAGTAAGTAAGGCTCACACTACCACATAGACGGATCTAGTCTGCATGGTAGGACTGGCATAGGTTTCTATGATGAAGATTGTTCCAATGGCATATACCTACGTATTCCGAACCACAACTCTGTTTTTCAGGCCGAAGTGGTCGCGATAACGGAATGCATAAGATCTATTGACGCACGGGCAATCCCAAGCCCCAGAGACGTGAAAATTTTTTCGGATAGTCTAGCGGCTGTTGGGGCGAAATCCTCGGACAAAACTAGATCAAGGACTGTCCTCAGGTGTAAGGAGGAAATTGCAAACTTCACTACAAGGGGCAGACTTGAAATCAATTCGATCCCCGGACACAGTGGTATAATGGGAAACGAGCTTGCAGACGAACTGGCCAGGAAGGGTTATTTCCAGGAGGGAGTCAATTTGGAAAACCCAATACCTTTCCAGGCTCTCAAATTGTAACTATCGGAGTGGGCAATCAGTTCGCATAATTCAATTTGGGAGGAAACTGACGTGGGTAAGGCTACGAAGATACTATGGGGCTCTCCAAAAACTTCGAAGATAAAGGAAATCCTTAGTCTAAATAGAAGGGAACTGAGTAGGATTATTGGCATCGTCACTGGGCACTCTGAACTGAGGGCTCATCTATACCGTATAGGACGGGCAGAATCGGCCACATGCAGAGATTTTGGAGAGGATGACGAGACCCTAGAACACTACCTTTGTTACTGTCCTGCATTTGCAGGAACAAGGGTCAGATATTTATCCAGCGACATCATACCAGTCCTAGCGGCTCTAAGGGGGATACGCTGGAAAACACTCTGGAGATTTGCTGTCGAGACCGAATTCCTAATTTAAATAACGAGTAGATTACCGGATGAGCACGAGGATGTAGAGCGCACAACAAGCCGACTTTCTTGCTTAATCCGGGTAAAAACGGATATGAGCTATGTGTATACATGGCTCCTCTTTTTCAACCTAACCTAACCTAACCTAACCTATTAACAAACCACCTTTCAAATTATCATGAATATCATTTAGGTAAAGGGTGCTAAGTATCCTTGTTTGATACCAGAATTTGTGTTGAAATTATCAAAAACCTCAACCCTTGTCAATACAGCGGATTAAGTATTAAAATATACGTTTTCTATCAAATTTATAACTTTTGTAAATATTGCCATTTGGTGCAGTTTAAAACTTAAAACGCAATCAGATATGGCTCTAAAATCCACAAATTGTTGTAAACTTATAAATAGTTTCAATGGTTAAGTAACCCCTCCGAAAACCTGCTTATGTTTAACCGATAATGATTTGCTCCCAATATCATTTTTTCTGTACAATTCAAGAATGAAATTCACCTCTAATTATTTGGCAGCTTGAGACTTTCCTTAAAATACCTCAACTAAACTTTTCCATTTAATATTTCCGTGTAAGTATCATTGAGTGAAGTAAGATATTCATTACTTGCATCTACAAAAAATCGTCAATAATTCTATGCTCTCCTGGCGCTTTATCTGCTGGACCTTCCTGTTATATAAAAGGGTGTCAATATAGTTTAGAATAAGAGTAAAAGAACAAAGATTTTTGTTTGACGAATGAAAGACAAGTAAGGAATTTATAATTGGACCAGAGCGACTATGCCATGAGTTGCGTTAGAAAGTCTTAGATCTTACTTTGCTGAGGCAACCAATTAATACACAAATAGCACTAAGTAAAAAAAATCAAGGTCATACTTAATAAAGTCACTTACTGTCTCAAATTTTAGGAATATCTATAAAATATTCTTGTTTTTCGATAGATTTAAGTGAAGTCTCGATCTTAAAGTGATGATTGCGAATCAGCTTTTAATGGGGACTTTGGCTAAGAATTGCGAGACAATGCTTATTTTTGGACTACTGATTAATGGGAGTAAGTTGCGCACATAAACCAAATTTGACCGAGATCTATATGATAATTTGAATCTTAGGGCAATATAAGTTGATCTCATAGTAGCCATTCAGATGAAACTTTGCATCAATTTCAACACCGTTTGTCATATGGCCGAAAAAAGCTCACATAACAGATCTCATTAAAATATATTAATATTTGCTATCTGTAGTTTGATAGCAAGTTTTACATGGACACAGAGACATACAGACGGATGGACAGATGGACGGAAGAATGGACGCACATCGCCAAATCGGCTGAAATAGTGATTCTAAGTCGATCGTTATAATAAGAAATGGGTCCAGGTAAAATATTATTTGGTAGTTACAAGCATCAGCACAAATTCATGGTACCCCCACCACATAGACGTATAGGGTATAACAAAAACAAACGTTGATATATATATTGTAAAATCAAACTAATCTCTTGCAGTTTAGTTGTAGAAATATTGTTAAATGTTTTTATATATTTTTTTTTGTATGAAAATCCTGTTAAAATAATACCAAAAAATCATATCAGTGGCAACAAACCAACAAAATGCAATACGAAAATTGCAATTGTAGGCTATTTACAAAATTGTTTAGAGCTTTTATAGTAAATAAATTTTTAGATTTATATCATTCAGCTTAGTTTTAGAAGAGATTTTTTTTTTTGATTTTTTGGGTTTTTTTTGTTTAACATCCTTCGACATACAGTAGAGAGATTTATCCATATGGAAATAGTAAATTATTTAGAGTATAAAGAAAAAATACAATTCTAAATTTATTCATTTTATTTCATTATGAAATGTTTAGTGAAATTCATAATTCATGTCTGAAGAGTGAGGGAAAAATATTTGCATAAAATAAACATATTGTTATAAATGTATGGCAAATTTATCTATATGTATATACATATGCATATATAAATGTATACAAATACATATGGTATGATCCCTACAGTAACTGTTTCTCAAAAACAAGGGAATATTTAGACTTATAGAGAAACTTTGTAAGATTTAAAGAAATCGTTTCAAAATATGGAAAATTGTGTAGTCATGGCTGAAAACTGAATGATGAAAACTAAAAAAAAAATGTTTTAATATTTACATAATGGCTGAATGTGAATTTTTGTTTTCATTGCTCATTCATTCTTATTTTGATTGTCATTTTCAGTTATTATATGTGATCGAGAAAGATGTTTCAGAAACACTTTGATCGAAAGTGAAAATCATAAGATATATTTTGGGTGTTTCTGTATACAGATGTATAAGACGTTTGATGCCTAACATACACATAGACGTAACTCTCTTATATAGTTAGGCGCATAACTTCTTATGATTTTTTCTCAAGCAATATATGGAAGAGTATTAATAAAACAAATAGTTATACTTCTTATATGGAATATATCATATGCATTTCTTTTATTAATATATAATTAATATGTGCAAATCAAATACTCGTATTGTATACACATTTCTGAAATATGTTGTTAATTTTATTGGGGATTTGTATGAATATGTTCCATGAAGTTTATATGATAACATAATCATATGCGTGTTCATACAATATATACATACATTAATTTTTCCATACATCCCTACAATGCTTTAATACAAATATTAAAGTACAACGAAAAAAAAAAAACATTTTTGAAATCGATAAACATACACTGAACGAGTTTGAGTATTAATAGAAATTTTAATATAAATTTTTTAATTGCGAACTTATTACCATTGACACATTAGGAATAATAACTTACAGATCGTTTCCACATCAACCCCAAAAATCTAGTATGGTAACTATAAGTGCGACAATAAGTATTCATATATTTACAATTAGGGGAGCCCCACGAATTATGTAAGTCAGTACATGTCTGTTAGTTCGATTTTATTTTAATAGAAAACAAACTCCTTTGCATAAAGTTGATTGTACTTAATTTATATGATAAAATTGATTATTCGGTTTCCATTATGGTGCCTTCTATAACAATATCTCAAGGTAAAAACCCCCTTTTAATAGAAAGCTTAATAACCTAAAAATACGTCAAAAACAAAGCTTTTAAAACATATAAAGAAAGCAAAGAAAATGCTGATTTAAGATATTTTCAACAAATTCGACGTGATTTCGATTTTTTACATAACTGTTTGTATAAGCAATATGTATTGAACATGGAAAATAGGCTAAGCTCTGATCCTTCTGCATTTTGGAATTTCATAAATAAAAAAAGAAAGAATTCTGGTTATCCATGTAATATGTTTTATGGCTATAATGTTTCAAATAATAATATTGAATCTTCAAACTTGCTTGCGTCGTTTTTCCAGACTACTTTTACTGCACATAGTAACTATACAAGTGTAGATCACTTAAGTGCTCCATTTCTAAGCAACCTTGTGATAGTAATATCAGAAGATGATGTTTCTTTATCTATTCTGTCTTTAAAAGACAGTCTTGGATAAGATTCTGTATAATAAACTATTTCATCATGTTTCATCAAAAATCTCAGTTTTTCAACATGGGTTTTTACCCGGTCGATCCACATGTACAAATTTAGTAGTATTCACTAATCAGATTATAGTTTCTATGGAGAATAGAAAAGAAGTTCATGTGATATATACTGACTTTTCGAAGGCTTTTGATTCAGTTACTCATGATATTTTGTTAGGAAAACTTCACCCATTTGGTATTAATGGAAATTTGTTGCAGTTTTTTTTTACTAGTTTTCTTACGAATAGGAAATTAATAGTTAAAATTAGTTCATGCTTTTCGGACAATGTAATTAATGCATATTCTGGTATTCCTTTAGGAACATATTTAGGTCCAATATTATTTTTAATTTTTATAAATGACTTACCTGACTGTTTGCAATTTTGCAAACCATTATTATTTGCCGATGATTTGAAATTATTTGTTGATATTACAAGTATATCACATTCAGTTATGCTTCAAGAAGATTTGTTATCACTAAAAGAGTGGTGTGATTTAAACAGACTTGTTTTAAATATTGATAAATGTTGCGTTATGTCATATACTCATTGTCATAATCCAGTTTTTTATAATAACACTATAAGTGATGTCACTCTTGAGAGAGTTGGTGAAGTTAAAGATTCAGGATTTATTTTTGATTCCGAGTTGAAATTTCATAATCATATAAATTACATAACATCTAAAGTGTATGCAATCTTGGGATTCATTAAACGAAATACTGCGAACTTTAGTGACCCTGTCGCATTAAAATCATTACGTGTTTCTTTCGTTAGAAGTAATTTGGAATATTGCTCTATAATCTGGAGTCCTTATTATGAAAGCCATTCTGTCAGAATTGAAGATATTCAGAAACTATTTACACAGTTTGCATTTAAGAAAATAAATTGGTCCGGAGATGTTCTTTCTTATGAAAGCAGGCGTAAACTTCTAGGACTACAATCTTTATGAGATCGTAGATCACCATTTGCTATAATGTTTATATTTAATATTTTAACAAATAATATCTGTTGTGGTGCTTTGTCTGATTTAGTGAGGGTTGATACTCCTCATCGGGATTTACGTCACAAGCGTTTATTTTATGATTTTCATCGTACGAATTATGGGCTTAATGAACCAATTACAAGATGTTTAAAGCATTGTAACTGTTTCTCAACCCTTTTAAATTTCAACTTAGATAAAAATAATTTTAAGTTGAACTTATTTAAGGTTTTCAATTAATTCATATTGTAAGATTTTTTAAACTCAAAAATATTAATTATTGAATAACATTATTATTATATTTTTATAGTCTGTAAAATGTAAATCAGTAGACTAAATAAATAAATAAATATTTCATTTGGGGACTATATGTTGCAAAATCGTTGCAGACGAGAGAAAAATAACTTTAGAGCTTACAAATGAGTGTAAATATTTTCGTGAAACATCTCGCTTCAAATCCACCAAATAAATTTTTTCAAAATTCTTGTTTTAATCATTGTCCCTACAAACAGACTGAGGGCGAGAAGCGAACTATTTTGGTGTCAGTAAAATAAGATCTCAGAATTACTGCTTCCCAAGTTAGTTCAAAAACAAGTAAGAAATTATAGTCGGTCTAGACTGACTATACGATACCCTATACGATGGTTTAGACACCCTATCGCAAGGCCACGAAAGCTCGTTTGTCACGAAACATTATTTTGAAAATCCGGACTTTGTTTCATGTTTCGTTTGTTCTCTATATTTTACCATAGATATTTTCCGATTTGAATTTGTTAATAATAAAAATCGAATTTATTCAGAAACTGCCCTACCCCGTGCCGTCGCACAGTGGCGCCATTTGAGTTTTTTCGTTGCAAAAATCATATCTTTTGAACCGAATAACATAGTTGAACAGTTATATGATAGATAACTGTTCAGCTTATGAAATGAGCGTTTGGAAAGGGTGCTATGCTTTGTAGGGGCCTACTTATGGGTTATCAAAGTTAAAATTTGTAAAAAAAAAAATCAATTTTATGGTAACTAAAAAAAATTATTTTTACATTTTTAGATCGTTTTTATTTTTTTTCTTTAGGGTTTTATGTTTTAAATTATTACCCAACAAATTAATAAAAAATTACTTCTTTTTATACCCTATGGTTTGGGTATAATGACTTTGTGCTGCTGTTTGTTACAACCAAAAATATTTGACATAGACCCATCTTTAATTATACCGATCGAATCAGAATCACTTTCTGCGTTGATTTAACAATGTCCGTCCGTCCGTCCGTCTGTGTGTCCATGTAAACCTTATAATCAAACTGCAGGTCGCACATATGAATATTATTTGATGAAATTTGGTATATAAGCTTCCATCGGCCATGGAATGGACGCTGTTGAAATTGGTGAGAATCGGTCATTGTTCAGACCTAGCCCCCATACAAATTACCCATATGAAATCGACATAAATTGCCATAAGATCCAAATTGTCATATAGATCTTACTCAAAATGGGTTTGTATGCGTTCATTACATCCATTAATGAGTACTTAAAAAATGATACCTTTGACCCCATATAGAGCTGCTTCCCGATCTTCACTTAAATCTATTAAAAACAAAACTATTGCACTGATTCTTCTCAAATTTTGTTTGTATATATTTTTGCAAAATACAAGAGACTTTACCAAACAAGATCAGGATCGGTCCATTTTTGGACCAAGTCCCTATATAGATATAGCATCCGATATGAACTTTTTCATATCTGCAGCCAAAAAAAATAATAAAAATCCCACTCAAATTTGGTTTTTGCTTATTTTCTATGTCCAGTTAGTTGGGCCTAAGAGATAGGGTCCCTCTACGCATGGTATAAGGTATCGTATAGTTGGTCTAGACCGACTATAATTTTCTTACTTGTTCAAATTTATTTTTTAAATTTTCTGTAAAATTTTCATCACAATTCGTAAGAGAAGGTATATCTAAAAGACTAATCATTTCTAAACTATAATTATTTTCTAACTCTATTCGTGACTTCACATGCCGCAGGGAAGAAATAAGTGGATAGGAAGATGCTGCCAACATGTTGAAGAGGTCCTCATTTTGCCTTACCCTTGATGCTTTGAATGTGTTCTGCAATTTATATTTTTTATAAGATTTGTTAATAGACTCCTGTGCTTCTTCAGAAAGCTCTCGAATTGGCAAAGACTGGCACTCAATTATATCTTGGCCATGCGCCAATATTTTATGGACGGTTGGGGTCAACTTCTTCTGTGGATACATTTCTGCTAAAAGAGATGCAGTTTTCGATGCATATTCTCCATATTTTGCAGAATTGACATTTTCTTTGCAGTTTAAAACATCCAATCTTTTCACGATTTGATTGTCAATTCCAGTGATTCTAGTTACTGCCTCATCATTTTCAAAAAATCTCCTAGAAGTGTTTCCATCGTTTGAGTTACCGTATCCGTGCTTGGGACAGTCTACTTTTAGTCCAACTTGTTTAAAAAAGCATCCTGTATTTGCTTCTTTCTGATCTTTTCCTTATCCTTCATTGATGTATTTTCATCGAAGTTTTCCTCCTCTTGTGGTAGGGTATACGCCAGTTTTAGTAAGAACTCCATACACCTTATCATTACGTGCAATGGTGGCATACCATATTCGTAATTCTCCTCGTTTGTGGAATCGTTTAAATTACCAAAGTTTTTCTGACTCTTTTTGCAAATCGGGCATGACAATGTTGAAGTTGTTCCTGTCAGTTCGTTTACGATTTTTCCGTCAACCATGGTCAGGTGGAACACGTAATTGCATTCAATATATTTTCCTTCTCCATTTTGGAGCTTTGTAGGCTTAATGTTGCTTATATGTTCTTCAATGTCCTTCACCGTGGTCCTTATGAGTTCTGCCGATTCCTTTGCAAACTGAAACATTATTGGTCGGCAATAATGCACTGATGACGGACGTGGATTTTTCCAGTATAGGAAAACATCAGATTTTAGCCGCAAAGGAACAACAGATGCCATAAACATATTTCCGTCCGATATTGTAGCGTCATCGGAAGATATCCTTTGCTTATAAACGCTTTGTCCGGATGATCCATCGCAGCCCCATTTGCTGATCAATGTCAGTTTCTCAGGAAGAATTTTCACCTCATTTTCAGGAAGACTCTCCAACAACCATTTTGCTGTATGGCCCATGAGATCCTGCAGATTGGCTTTCACAGAGACTTCCGTAAACTCCGTATGCAGTTGTCGTGAATTTAGTTTGGCTTGCGTAATATGCTTGTATCCTGGTAAAATATCAGCCCCGTGTCGCATCAAGTGTGCCCGTAATATCTCATATTTTTCCTTGGAAAATTGTAAGTCCATAAACAAGGCCAAGGCTTCTTCGGAACCATACTTTTTAATGTGTGCGTTTGTGGGCATGGGAAAGCTTTCCTTAATCCTTTTTAGTGGGCTTGCATCAGCCACAGATTTTGTAATCTGCGACCTAACTCTTTCACTATCCTTTGTATATTTAATAGACAGCGCGTCCGATAAATGCTTCGTGGTCAAGTCATTGGTGGCATCGGCAAGTTTCCTCTTTCTTGTGAAAATTGAACACTCCTCAATACTTTTTTTTTGGCCTTCATTTTGCTCCTCTGGTTGATGTGGTGGATTTATATACTGCCAATATATCCAGGATGGTGTCTTCATTAAGGCAGTCCTCGTATTTGGAGTTGAAGTTCTGAATGGTTCGATTAGATTTCACCCATTTTGCCTTAATATTTGCATATATCAGATAAAAATTATTTTTTATAATTTCGCTTCTCTCAATATTTCCGTATAAGCTGTCAAGTTCTTCTAAAGCAGCTTCCGTGAAAAACTTTGGTGTGGTTGACCTTCTAAGACCATGCCTAAAAATTTACCTGTGCCCTGCGTACATATGGATTTAGGCTGAATTATGCAATTTTGATATTATGCTCGTGTCTAAATAAGATTTGTGCCTACCTGGAGGGACCATAAGTCAATATTGTTCTTGACCATTTGTACTCCAAAGTAATTTTTAAGTGAGGTGCGTACCTGCGAATTTCAGTGAGTAGTTTTTTGTGGATCCTGTGTCTGTAACAGAATATTGGGAGTAGACTTTGGCAGAGGTTCACAGGTAGACAACCGACTTAAAATGCAATTTTCAAACTATTAGATCAAACTACTGTCAGTCAAAACATGTAAGGGATGCACGCCATACAATTTCTGCAACCATGTCTTTTTAACCTGTTTTACTTTACCTCTAGAAGCCAAACGGGCACGTATGGGCAGATAAAACCTTTTGAATTATGTAAAGAAATAATCAAAGAACATTTGTAGAAAAATATAGATTTTTTTATTTTCCGTCAAAGTTGAAAAATAGTGAAAAAACGGATAGTTTTTAAATAGTGATTTACCAGGAGAAACACAAAGCAAACAGTTAATTTTTTTTTATCATTATACATTTAATAAATGCATCCATCAACACAACCAAAAAATAAGGTGATTCGTTACCTATTTTTCGTGATATTACACCTGAAATCGCAACAAATTGACTAAAAATTGTGTGTTTTTTTTTTTGAAAACCGAAAGTCGGTCAACTTTGAACGGTTATATCTTCTAAACTAAAAATGCGATATTAATAAGAGTAGCATATTTGAAATCGTTCAAAAATTTCCTATAACATGGATTTATTCAAAACTTCGTCGGCGCACTTGAATATTTTGATTTTTGCAACCTCGTTTGCTCTACGGGCGCCACTGTGGGTCGTTTAACATGTGATTAAATTTATGTTAAGCGTGACATTGATTTCTTCTTATATATCGGTAGATTTTAATTTTTTGTTTATATTGGAAATTTTAGACTGTTTCTAAGCCAAAGTTATAACATTGAACGCATTAATAGTGGAAAAATTATTTCTGTGCTATCGATTAATTTGAGCTTTTAAAATATTTTTTAACGGATTTTAAGAAAACAAAATAACCTCCCAGATAAGTACACCATTGCTGATGTAATTAATATTCATTATACAGGTGGCTTTGATTTACCAATTAATAGGGATTAGGGCTCGTTTGCTTTCAAATTAATCAAATAATTGTCACATCATTTCGATGTGATATTTTTCAATTGTAGTGCATAATTTACTTTTATTTATTTATTTTTTTTTTTTTTTGATAAATATTTAAAACCAATAAATCTCTTTCCATCACCACTTGCTTTTAAATTTAACAAATTGTTACATAGATTCGAACTAATCGACCATAATTAATGATTTGTTACCTTGAGTTATTAAAATTACCACATCAAATTAAAAATCACTTAAAATGTCTGCATATTCTCAGAAGAAACGAACACATTTTAGTAAAGTATACAAAAAGAATTTAAAAATTAACATCACATCATATCACCCATACCCTTTAAAATGAGGGGAAAAAAATTATAAAAATAAATTTCATGCATTTCATGGAAGCAATTTAAATGTAGGGTAAACAGATGACAGTGCCAAATCACAGAACAAAAAAAAAAAAAAAAATACACAGAAATACACAATCAAAACTCGAAACATATGAAAACAAGCAAAGTCGACTGCTTGTTTTCACTACAATATTTTGATGACCGGGTGTTGTCTAAGGTATTAAAAACATGAATATTAATTATGTCGCCCACAGAGGTTTGTTGATGTTATTCATGGAATTTAAAAAAATATATAATTGGGGGAACCATCTGTGCAAATACAAGCTATAACAATTATTATAATTATTGAACTGTGAATTTCCCTGTCCGAGACGAATTGTCTTATCAAGTAGAAGGCAACAATCGTTCGATTTTCAATTTTTTTTAATTTATTCCAGCTTCTTGATAGCTGATTAAATTGCGTATCAAGTAGTAATGATACTTAAAACTAAAAACATCATACAGGCTAAAACAAAAAAAGAGTTCTCAATTATTTTGATTCAATTAAGAAAAATTTAGATACTAGCAAAGCACAGCCCTCGAAATTCGAGAGCAATAGCTGGAAATTTTATTTTTTTATTAAATTTTTTTCTTTAAATAGGACGTGTGATATGCCATTAAAATGAAATTCGATTGCGTTATTGTCGTTACTGGTTTATAACCAAAATTATTTTTCAATTAAACACAGGGCTTTTCATATACAATTTTTGCAAACAAATTAACAAATTAAATAAACATATACACATTATTGTGTAATTTTATGTATGTGTTAGTAGCAAATTTAAATGAATTTTATTCCAAAAAAATGTGCCACGCGGTTCAGATCTCTAAATCTAGCGAACAGCTAAAAACGAATATCTTTCAAATAAGGTATGTTTGGTCAAAATAGGTTTAAAACTCATAAAGTTAAATCGGTCACAAAAAATCTCCTTGCCTATTAATATTTATACCCTACCCTATATTTAACCACATAGTGGTAGGTTTGGGTATAATGACTTTGTGCTGCTGTTTGTAACAACCAAAAATATTTGACCTAGACCCATCTTTAATTATACCGATCGAATCAGAATCACTTTCTGAGTTGATTTAACAATGTCCGTCCGTCCGTCCGTCTGTCTGTGTGTCCATGTAAAGCTTGTAATCAAACTACAGATCGCAAATATGAATGTATTTTGATGAAATTTGGTACATAAGCTTTTATCGGCCATGGGATGAACGCTGTTGAAATTGGTGAGAATCGGTCCATGTTCAGACCTAGCCCCCATACAAATTACCCATATGAAATAGACATAAATTGCCATAAGATCCAAATTGTCATATAGATCTTACTCAAATTGGGTTTGTATGCGTTCATTACATCCACTAATGAGTAGTCCAAAAATGATCCCTTTGACCCCATATAGAGCTGCTTCCCGATCTTCACTTAAATCTATTAAAAAACAAAAATATTGCACTGATTCTTCTCAAATTTTGTTTGTATATATTTTTGCAAAATACAAGAGACTTTACCAAACATGATCAGGATCGGTCCATTTTTGGACCAAGTCCCTATATAGATATAGCATCCGATATGAACTTTTTCATATCTGCAGCCAAAAAAATTAATAAAAATCCCACTCAAATTTGGTTTTTGCTTATTTTCTATGTCCAGTTAGTTGGGCCTAAGAGATAGGGTCTCTTAACGCATGGTATAGGGTATCGTATCGCCGGTCTAGACCGACTATAATTTTCTTACTTGTTTAGATATGTGTATATACACTGTAGGTTACACCAGAAATGGGGGAATAAAACATATTATCGGTTGAAGTCGATTCAACAATATTATAAGGATTGGACCAGATTGAACAAGTAAGAAAATTATAGTCGGTCTATACCTCCTATACGATACCCTATACCATGTGTTTAGAGACCCTATCTCTTAGGCCCAACTAACTGGATATAGAAAATAAGCATAAACCAAATTTGAGTGGGATTTTTATTATTTTTTTTGGCTGCAGGTATGAAAGAGTTCTTATCGGATGCTATATCTATATGGGGAATAGGCCCAAAAATGGACCGATCCTGACCACGTTTAGTAAAGTCTCTTGTATTTTGCAAAAATATATACAAACAAAATTTGAGAAGAATCAGTGCAATATTTTTGTTTTTTGACAGATTTAAGTGAAGATCGGGAAGCAGCTATATATGTGGCTCATGACTAAGAGTTGTCCCATAGGGATCCTTTTTGGACTACTCATTAAGGGATGTAATAAACGCATACAAACCCAATTTGACTAAGATCTGTATGCCAATTTGGGTGTTATGACAATTTATGTCGATTTCATAGGGGTCATTTGTATGGGGGCTAGGTCTGAACATGGACTGATTCTCACTAATTTCAAGAGCGTGCATCCTGTGGCTGATAAAAGTTTATGTACAAAATTTCATCAAAATACATTCATATTTGCAACCTGCAGTTTGATTACAAGGTTTACATGGACACACAGACGGACGGATTTCGTTAAATCGAATCAGACAGTGATTCTAATTCGATCGGTATAATAAAAGTTGGGTCTAGGTCAAATATTTTTGGTAGTTACAAACAGCAGCATAAAGTCATTATACCCAAACCACATAGTGGTATACGGTATAAAAATAAGTATTTATAATCAGATAATTTGGAGTAAAATTTTGGTACTCGTACATTTTCTAACCAATCTGAGAAACCATCCAAACAATTGAAAGTAGTATTTTTCTAAAGATTTTGATGTAGTTAATGTTTTCAAAATCACTGAAAAACCACCCAGACTGAGTCACTGAATTTGACTCAGGTTTGCCTTAGGATAGCTGATGTCTTTTCTGGATTCCGTTTTAAGATCGCCATGATAGATCACATATGCAGAATAGTTTATTCATAGAATAATTAAAAAAAATTTCATGAATCTTTTAATAATTTCTAGAAGAGCCCAGTGCTCGAAACACGAGCGCAAATTCTTGAAAATTTTATTTTTTCAATACATTTTTTTCTTTAAATGCTTATTTAGCAAATTTATGAATATTTAAATAAAATTCATTAAATTGTGAGTTTTGAAATTAAACGCATTAAATTTCATTGCAAATATTTGTTGAACACGCAGAAAATATATAAATGTGTTTCTTAATAAATATTTTTATAAGAGCCTAACTATATGCTAATCAATTTTAACCAATTCATAAACACACACACAACATTGGATAGTTTTTTATTTGAAGCTTAAACGTGTGTTTTATATATGTGTTAATAGCAACTTGAAATGATTATTACTCCAAAAATATATTCCAGATGGTGTACATCTATAAATTTGGTACACACCTGCGAAGAAATGCCGTTCAAATGATATATTTTTTGTCAAAATCGGTTCGTACCTGAGAGTCTAGAAGATGTCACAAGAAATCGCCAGGATTATTAATATTGATTCTATATTTTGATTTATTAACCTTAACTTTAACTACACTTCACACCACTATGCAGAGGATATATGCATGTCAGTTTGTCAATACGTTTGTAACTCATCGAAATAAGTTCCGAAACCCCTTTTAAAAGGAGCAGTCGTTCTGGTGATATCTGTCTCTCAATATGCCTGTCTGTCTCTCTGCTGAAAACAAAAATGCAATTGTATGTGTTTATATTTATGCTGATTGCATTTACAAACTGCTTTCAAATAAATAAAGCACTAAAATACCTAAAATATTGCTTAGTTATCGTATTAACTTTATAAATCATTGTAAGTATTGTTAGTATTGAATACCGTGGTTATAATATTGTGTTTGGAATACGGCTGGAGGTTATCAAGCATTCTTACTTGATTATTATGAATTATTTTCTTTCAAAGTATATATTTTTTAATCATATATACAATTGCTGTCCCAGAACAACCCGACCTGACATTGAAAGCGTAACAAATTTAAACAGATTAAGGTACTTTTTTTTTTTTTTTTTTTTTTTGAGGCCTAGTTCCGCGAAGCCGAGTGGCTTGTCTGCAGATTCTAATTTGGCTAGTTTTTTTTTTGCAGCGACAGAACAAAGCCTCCGGTCGGAATCGAACCCACGACCCCCGCATGATAGGCGAGCACGCTACCTACTCACCTACCGGCGCTTGATTAAAATTGATTAATTCCTAAAGAGCGAGGTGTTTATTCTTAGAAAAATCGAAAAGTTTGCTAGGAGTCTAAAAGTCTCCACACCTTGAATATATTTATGCGGGAGTATTAAAAAGTTTGTTTTACTTGAAGCAGATGACAGAAAAATATATTTATTTTCGACAATATCTTAACATTTATTTAAGAAAATTGTCAAAGGGTACGACTTTCTGTTTTCATAGTTTTAATTTTTAATGGGAAAAATGAGAGCGGTCTCACAACAACCCGACCTGCCAAAGAAAACATAAAAAATTTGAGAAAAACTTTCCTTATTTCTGAACATAATCGTCTTTTATATCGATACCGTTTATTGTAAGAACTATCTCCTTAAAAGAGTCATCAACCGCATACTCCACATCTTCTGTATTGGCAAATATTTTACCACTGGGCCTTTTTTCATGTTTGGAAATATAACACAAATACACTAGCAGCGCCCGGCCCACGAAATTCGAGTGCAAATTGTAGGAAATTTTATTTTTTGATTTAATAAATAATTTTATAAAGGCATAAAGGTATGCTAGTCAATTTTATCTAATTCATAATATGACACAGGGCTTTTGGTATTTATAAGAAACACACTCAATTTTATGAATGTGTTAGTAGCAACTTTAAATGAGCACTACATGGTGCAAATCTATAAATATGGTGGACAGCTAAAACAAATACCTTTCAAATGGGGTATTTTTGTTAAAAATCGGTTGGTAACTAAAATTTGTATATGGGGCGCTTTGACTACTAATATTACAAATAATTCGAGGCAGCTAAATCTGGTGAATGACGTGCGTGATGCCAAAGTTCGAACTTTAGTTCATTGATTCTGGCCATCGTAATACTGAGTGTGTGAACTGGTGCATTGTCTTGATGAAACAAAACTTTATTTTTCGCCGAATGCAGTTTCTTTGTTTTGCCACTTACATGCTGTAATAAGTTAATATTGTACTCCCCGTTTTTTGTTTTTTCTTTTTGAAAATAAATTATCCCAGCCCAGCCCCATCCCAAACAACAATAGGTTAGGTTAGGTTGGAAGTGGCTGCTTAGCCAAAGGAAAAGCTCTTTTAGACTCTGGGATCCATTGTGATACCACTGGACGAATAGGTGTTCCCCTCAGTCCCCACCGTAGAACCAGTTTGAGCTCCTGATGAAATGTCCACATTTAAGAGATCAGGGAGATCGTGAAGAAACGTCGATCCCAATGTTCGAAGTCTCGTTCTGGAGAGCGCCGGGCAATAGCAAAGGAAGTGTTCTATGCTCTCCACCTCCTCCACATCCACGCAACTTCGACAGATGTCATTTGACGGGACCCTGAGGCATTCAGCGTGTCTCCCTATGAGGCAGTGCCCAGTGATAACAGCAACTACTGTTGAAATCTCCCCAAGGGGAAGTGATAGTAGCGCACAAGTGCGCTTATGATTTAGAGCCGGCCAAATCTGTCTCATGATCCTGCACGTTGATCCGTTAGCCCATCTGTTGTCGGTTATGCCGGCGGTGTGAAGCCGAACTTCCCGCTTGCAAAATTCCAGGGGTATACCAACACATTCCAAGTCCGCTGGAACCCGTAAGGTAGTGCCCTGTCTTGCTAACTCGTCAGCATTACAGTTTTCCGGTCTATTCCTGTGCCCTGGGGCCCATATGAGTCTGATGTCGAACTGCTTGGCCATCTCATTTAAAGACGTGCGGCAGCTAAGGGTGGTTCTTGTTTTCAGGAACATTGATTCCAAGGATTTTACCGCGGCCTGACTATCAGAGTAGATGTTGACTGCGGTTGCAGACAGAATATTCCGACCCAACCAGTCAGCAACTTCCTTTATTGCCAGTACCTCTGCCTGTTAAACACTGCAGTGGTCTGGCAACCTGCGAGCCAGATTTAGTCCAAGCTCCTTTGAATAGACTCCGAAACCAACTTGACCACACAATTTCGATCCCTCAGTATAGAAATTTATCGAACGCCTGCTACTTGGAATCCTCCCGGAACAGATTCCCTGGTCGGTATCAGAGTTTTGAAGTGTTGCTCGAATACACTCCTCGGAGTAGTTCAATGGTAAGTTCCTGTTATTCAGGATCACTCCATGGCCACAATTATGACCACGCCATTGTATTGTGCTTCTTAGTCTAATGGCCGATGAGGCCGCCGACTACTTTCCTAATATGTCCAACGGTATTAGGTGTAAGAGGATGTTTAAGGCATCCATAGGTGTAGTACGAAGGGCACCAGTGATACACATGGAAGCCAAGAAGGTTGGTATTGGAGGCCTTCTCTAGAGCAGACCACCAGCCGATGACCCCGTACAGCAGTATTGGGCGAACCACCGTTGTGTAGAGCCAGTAAGCAATTTTCGGGCTAAAGCCCCACCGCTTGCCAATGGCCTTTTTGCAAGAGTATAAAGCTATAGTCGCCTTCTTCGCCCCTTTCCTCCAAGTTCCGTCTGAAGTTCAGCTTCCTGTCCAGGAATATGCCAAGATACATGGCTCCATCTGAGAAGGCGATATCAGCACCGTTAAGAGAAATAGGGTCGAAGGTAGATATCTTATACTTCCTCGTGAAAAGAAGAAGTTCCGTTTTGGTCGGATTTACCCCCAGACCGCAACTACTTGCCCAGCTAGATAGCATAGTGAGAGCCCTCTGTAGAATGTCTCTAAGTGTGGTTAGAAACTTCCCATTTACGGCTATGGCCGGGTCATCAGCATAGGCGGCCACGTTGCAGCCTTGTCTCTCCAATGAAACTAGCATTGAGTTTAGCGCTAAGTTCCATAGAAGTGGTGACAGAATGCGTCCATTTGGCGTTCTCCTGTTCACAAATCGGGTTATTAGAGTCGTTCCCAATTTAGACGTTATCCGCCTGTAAGCAAGCAGATGTCCAATCAGTGAGATGATCATGGAGTTCGCTCCTAGACGAGACAGTGCCGCTAATATCGGGTCCGTTGTGACATTGTTAAAAACTCCTTTTATATCCAAAAAGGCTGGGAAAGTGTATTCTCCTACCGAGAGCTATTTCTCGATGGTTCTTACAAGCTCGTGAAGAATTGTTTCGGTTGACCTTCCCTTGCTGTAAGCGTGTTGTCGCGCCGACAGCAGTTTAGGATCAATAACTCTTCGTAAGTAAGAATCTATTATACGCTCCACTGTCTTCAATAAGAACGATGATAGACTTATTGGTCTGAAGTCTTTTGGGACAGTGTGTGAACTTTTTCCAGCTTGTGGAATGAACACCACTTTCGTCGCCTCCACTTTAGGGGAATAAAAGCTAAGTTGATACAGCAAGTGAAAAGCATACCTAGCCAAGGGGGAAATGTAGTCCGACACGTGCTGCAATTCAGCTGGAATGATACCATCAGGTCCTGGAGATTTGTAAAGTTTGAAGCTTCTAATCGCCCAGTTCAGTGTTGGTATGTTGACTATCTTCGAAGCAATATCCGTCGCACTAGCGTCTGAGTATTCTGACGCCTAACGTAGGGGAGTTGCCTGGAAAATGGGTGTCCAGTAGCAAGCTAAGTGATTCCCAACTAGAGGTAGTCAACAACCCCATTGGATCTTTCAGATAACCTAATGTGTGAGGGGTAGAAGCCAGAGCCTTTCGCAACCTGGATGCTTGTAGTCCAACCAATCCTCCTCCGCTCTTGAAGAGTTTGCCTTGTTAAAGACTTTCCTGCAGGAGTCTCTGCCCTGTTGTAGGACGCTAGACAACCATGGTGGTTTCTTCTTGTCCTTTGGCCTTGCCGCGGAACAAGAAGCATCTAAAGATTTGTTAAAAACCGTCGTAGTATGATCCACAAGTCCATCAATGTGCCCGGAATTACGCGGTTCGGATAAGGGTGTTGTCGCCAATAAGCCGGCAAAGGTTTTCCTTTACTTAACGCAATTTGGCCTCTTCATATTTCTGGGGACACTTTCGACCGGGCCTTTTTCTCTAAGCAAAATTTAATGTATGGATGGTCAGAAAAGGAGTGGTCATCCAGCACCCTCCAACAATCAATTTTATCAAATAATGTGTCCGATACAAAGGTAACGTTAAGAACGTCCCTACGAATACTAGTTACAAAAGTCGGTTCATTTCCCTTGTTACATATATATAGGTTAGTACTAAATAAAAACTTCAAAAGTAACTCACCTCTTTCATTGAAATTGGTACTTCCCCAGATCGGATGATGTGCATTGACGTCACAGCACAGCACTAATTTGTGTGTAGTCCTTTCGGCTTAATGGATAAGCTTTGCCACATTGTCTGGCGGAATGGGCCCAGGATCACAAAAATAGGCGGAGGTGAGCCAGATTGATTTCCCATCTAACTCCAGGCTGGCCGCTATTACATCCCTATCACTGAAATTAGATAACAAGAAAATACTAAGGCTGTTCCTCGCCAAAATGCAGATCCTTGGTTTACCTTTATTTTTAGCAACGAACAGCTTATAATCAGGAGTCTTCAGCCCGCAAACCCTACAGTCGTAAACGAAGGAGCAAACTCCCCAGAGTAGAATCTAGCTCAACTTTAATATTAGTTCGACTGAGATCTTGCAAATGAAGGCATTGAATAACGTAACGGTGACAAATTTTTCCATATTTACAAATTCATTTAGATCATTTTTTTTTAGATGGCTCAAAAAACTGAAAGGATATCTTATATGAGGTTGTCACTTTTCACTAAAGTAATTTTTTTCAAACTACTGCCGCCATCTATAAGTCTGGTTGGGCTGTTATAGAAATCTTCATTTCTACTAATTCGATCTTGTGAATACTCGAAATTAACTACTACAACCAAAGAACTTTTTTATTTGGATTAGTTTATACGCATTAACATCATAAAATATTTTTTATTAATATAATTTTGTATAGCGAAATGAATTGAAATCGAATGAACTTCTCTGAAGTGAAACTTAAGTAATAAAATGTACGCTGTTGGTTGCCTATTTCAAATTTTAACACACTTATAATTAGTGTTCCAAATCTGTCGAACACCCCAAATGTAGTTCCAAATTATGTAGGCCATTTAACATCGACAAGAAAAAAAATAAAATCAAGCACACACTGTCACTTATTGTCGATATTAATTGGGTTAAACAGTTGGTGTTAGTGTAGGTGTGTCAAACAAACATTTTATTGTTGTTAATATAACACACAGCTAAAGGGCAATATCTGTTTTGTTTTTGTTTTATTCATAAAATATAGGGAAAATTAAACTAAATGATTTTGTACAAATTAAATTAATGATATGAATTTGTTGTGGTTGCATGATGCCAGCATGAGTTAACACAATATATTTATTATATTAGTTTTTGGAAAAATATAATACACCATATATTATATACATAAATATATAAATCGTTCAAAATTTGAATAAAAATTTAAGTCAAATCTTAAAAAATATTAATAACATAATCAAAAACATGTTTCAAGTTTTAAAAATCTATCTTAATATCTTGTCAAATCTCCCCCAAATAGTGAATAAATAAATTTCGTATTTTTCTGCAGACATATGAAAAACAACAGATATTTATGAATTCTCCATAGACTCATGTCAAAATCTTTTTAGCAAAATGTGTCATAAGTCATTTGTCTTTTGTGTAGACTCTGTATTGTAGTGTTTGCGATGTACCCTTTTACTTTCTCTGTGTGTTCTGTGTTCTCAAATCAGACATAAGTAAATTTATAAGAACCAGAAGAACAACAACAAAATCTAAACGACAAAATGTATAGTAGTCGTATGTTGACAAAACATATGTATTGTATGATTTGATTATCATCGCACATACAATATATCCTTCAGATGGAATATTGTTTAAAAGTTGTATACTCAAAATAACATTTGAATGTTGACAAATAAAACTGTCACAATTTATAACTCAATACATTCATGCAACGTAAAAAATATCATCTACACATACGAGTACCAACCAAAAATTTTGAATTTTATGCAAATCCATTGTGTATATAACTTTGAAAGACAATATACACAAAGTATTCCATGTTGCAGAAAAAGAAGATGCATTTTAGAGATAAAACAAATACCCTGCAGGTTATTTGAATAAGAAAACTATTTATGGGACTTTAAGTTAAAAAATAAGTACATCTTTAATATTACTTCACATGTCCCCCTGATCGCTGACTGATTGACTGTAAGTAACGGGTGATTTTTTTGAGGTTAGGATTTTCATGCATTAGTATTTGACAGATCACGTGGGATTTCAGACATGGTGTCAAAGAGAAAGATGCTCAGTATGCTTTGACATTTCATCATGAATAGACTTACTAACGAGCAACGCTTGCAAATCATTGAATTTTATTACCAAAATCAGTGTTCGGTTCGAAATGTGTTTCGCGCTTTACGTCCGATTTATGGTCTACATAATCGACCAAGTGAGCAAACAATTAATGCGATTGTGACCAAGTTTCGCACTCAGTTTACTTTATTGGACATTAAACCAACCACACGAATGCGTACAGTGCGTACAGAAGAGAATATTGCGTCTGTTTCTGAGAGTGTTACTGAAGACCGTGAAATGTCGATTCGTCGCCGTTCGCAGCAATTGGGTTTGTGTTATTCGACCACATGGAAGATTTTACGCAAAGATCTTGGTGTAAAACCGTATAAAATACAGCTCGTGCAAGAACTGAAGCCGAACGATCTGCCACAACGTCTAATTTTCAGTGAATGGGCCCTAGAAAAGTTGGCAGAAAATCCGCTTTTTTATCGACAAATTTTGTTCAGCGATGAGGCTCATTTCTGGTTGAATGGCTTCGTAAATAAGCAAAATTGCCGTATTTGGAGTGAAGAGCAACCAGAAGCCGTTCAAGAACTGCCCATGCATCCCGAAAAATGCACTGTTTGGTGTGGTTTGTACGCTGGTGGAATCATTGGACCGTATTTTTTCAAAGATGCTGTTGGACGCAACGTTACGGTGAATGGCGATCGCTATCGTTCGATGCTAACAAACTTTTTGTTGCCAAAAATGGAAGAACTGAACTTGGTTGACATGTGGTTTCAGCAAGATGGCGCTACATGCCACACAGCTCGCGATTCTATGGCCATTTTGAGGGAAAACTTCGGAGAACAATTCATCTCAAGAAATGGACCGGTAAGTTGGCCACCAAGATCATGCGATTTGACGCCTTTAGACTATTTTTTGTGGGGCTACGTCAAGTCTAAAGTCTACAGAAATAAGCCAGCAACTATTCCAGCTTTGGAAGACAACATTTCCGAAGAAATTCGGGCTATTCCGGCCGAAATGCTCGAAAAAGTTGCCCAAAATTGGACTTTCCGAATGGACCACCTAAGACGCAGCCGCGGTCAACATTTAAATGAAATTATCTTCAAAAAGTAAATGTCATGGACCAATCTAACGTTTCAAATAAAGAACCGATGAGATTTTGCAAATTTTATGCGTTTTTTTTTTAAAAAAAAGTTATCAAGCTCTTAAAAAATCACCCGTTACTAATATCTTGTAGCTTGGAACTTGAAAATTTGAATGTGTATTCTCTACTGTAAAGTGACTTTTCTTAAAAAAGTAAATGTATTTAAAGCGTACCTTTTCCTTCAAAGTAAATTTTTCTAGAAAAGTTCTTTCTCTTTAAAAATTGTATCTTAAAATATTAACTCTATTGTAAAAGCGACTTATCTTAAAAAAGTTTCCTCCCATAAAAAACTACCTCTTCCTAAAAACATCATTTTCTTATAAAAGTGCCTTTTCTTAAAAAAAGTACTCTTTCTTAAAAACAAGTACTTTTTCTTAAAAAAGTGCCTGTTCTTCAAAAAGTACCTTTACTTAAAAAGTGAATTTTCTTAAAAAGTACCTTTTCTAAAAAAGTACCTTTTCTAACAAAGCAATTTTTCTATAAAAGTATCTTTTCTTAAAAAGTGCCTTTTCCTAAAAAAGTACATTTAAAACGCATTTTCTTTACCAAGCACCTATCTTAAAATTTTCCACAAAAGTGCCTTTCTTTAAAAAAATACATTTTCTAAAAAGTAGCTTTTACCAAAAAAATTCTCTTGCTTAAAAGGGTTCCTTTCCTAATAAAGGGTGTTTTCTTTAAAAATACCGTTTCTTGCTAAAAAAAAAAACTGAATTTTTTTAAAAAAAGCAAATTTCTTTTCATAAAAACGCCCTCTTTCTTAAAAAATACATTTTCTTAAAACAAAATCGGTTTTTTAAGTACGTTCTTTAAAATGCACCTTGTCTTAAAAAAGTATATTTTTTTTAAGAAAGTACTTTTTTAAAAATTGCTGTTTTTAAAAAGTACGTTTCTCTTAAGAAGTACCTTTTCTAAAATAGGTGAATTTTCTTAAAAAAGTAAATTTTCTTAAAAAATTAGCTTTTCTTAAAAAATCATTTTTTTAAAAATGTATTCCCTTAAATATACATTCTCTTAAAAAATGACCTTTTATTAAAAAAGTAACTTTTTAGAAAGAATCTTGTTTAAGAATGTACCTTATTAAAAAGGGTTATTTCGTAAAAAATGCCATTTCTTATAAAGCATCTTTTCTTAAGGAAGCGATTTTTTTTAAAGGTTTATTTAGAAAAAATTTGTTATCTTAAGTGTGTATTGTCCTAAAAAGATATTTTATTAATAAAGTGTAATTAAACTTCTTAGAAAAGTCCATAACCAATTAACGCCTGACTCCTCACTCCATTGTGTGGTTTTGACAAATTGCTCACAGTTATATTAACGTGGTATTATTCTTTTGTCTCTCACGCAATGACCTGTGACTCATGGGTATTTTTCAACCCACTTAGGCATAAACGTGCTTTAAAATACATGATTATTAGATATTCAAATTAAAAATTTAAAACGGCATCAAAACATATTTTTTTATTTATGTTTATCAGTTTTGATCTATATTATTTGAATTAGTAGCGTGTACGCAAAAAAAAATATTTCCGGCTTCATTAATTCAATTGCGGGAGTAAAAACATTTTTTGAAATCTAGTATCTTACAAGAGTCATTTATGAATTTCATAACATAAAGGTTATCTATACTAACGAGCAGAATTCCAGCCCTCGAAATTCCAGTGCAAATTATAGGAAATTTTATTTTTTATCATATAAAGACCCTAAAGGTATGCTAATCAATTTTCGCCAATTCGCAAATCAACACAAAAAAAACTCATTGTTGTTACAAACACATTAACAAATTTAATAAACACGCAAAGTTAAATTCAATTTACCCAAAATAAAGCAAAATATTTAAAAATCTATAAATCCGCAAAACGGGTAACAAGAAATACCTTTCAAATAATACATGCTTGGTCAAAATCGGGATAAAACGGTAGAACGAAACATCGGTCACAAGAAATCGCCTAGCCTATTAATATTATAGATATAATAAAGAGGTAATGTGTGTTTGTTTGTTAGTAGGAGGTAATCTCCGTAACTACTCATCTGATCTTCATGAAATTTTCACAGAGTCTTACTGCGGATATGGGAGGTGCTATAGCTGTAATTTTTTAAATATTTTTAATGGGCGTGGCACCTCCAACACAAAGTGAAATTTTAGTATCATATATATTGAGTACTATGATAAGAGAGCATTGCAAATTTGCATGAGGGGACCTATTGTTAGTATCAGTAGCTACGCCGGAAATGGTCGGGATCGGATAAGTGGGCGTGGTACCTCCCATACAATAATTCAATATTATATATCTCGAGTATTGTGATAGAGAGAGCTTTTAAAATTTGTCTAATGTGACCTATCATTAGTATGAGTAGTCGGACAAAATATGGGCAGTATCGGACCAATAGGCGCGGCGCCTGCCATACAAAGTAAATATAAAATGCCATATATCTGAAGTACTGTAATAGTGCGAGTCTTGGGACTTTTTGTGAGCCCATAAGTTATTCATATTAGTTAGACAAAAAATGGGCGTGATCGGAGAAGTGGGCGTGACACTTCCCGTACAAATTAAATACATGATATCATATAAGATCTTACCGTTAGTAGTCGAACAAAAAATTGGCGGTTTCACACCAATGGGCGTGACACTCCCCATGCAAAATAACTATTTAATGTCATATATCTGGAGTACTGTAAAAGAGAGAGCTTTATGGCTTTGCGTGAGCCCATAGGTTCTTTGTGTGATTAGTCGAAGAAAAAAATGGGCGTGATCGAAGCAGTGGGGGTAGCACCGCCCCTGCAAAGTAGATATCAAATATCATATAACCGGTGTACTATAAAAGGGAAAGTCTCGACCTTTTGCACGAGTCCATCAGATATTAATGTGAGTAGTCCAATAAAAATTGGGCGGAATGGGCGTGGCACATCCAATAAAAGAAATATTAAGTACTACGAAAGCGGCAGTCTTTTGACAAGTACATTAGTTATCAATGTGATTTGTCGTGGAAAATATATCGCCAAAATCAAAAATCGCCAAACCCGAAAATCGCGAAAAAAATAAAAATCGCCCAAATAACAAAAATCTTCAAAATCAAAAATGAGCAAAATCAACAATCGTTAAAAAGAAAAATTTCCAAATGATATTTTAAGTTCAAGGTCAATAGTTAAGTGTTGCCAGATATAATTTGAAAAATCCATGTTCTTCTCATAGGCAGCTACATGTGCCTTGCCGCCGAACGCCGAAAAATCTGATAATTGTTGTACCGAATGCAAAAACAAAAAACGTTGCATATCAGCAAGCATTGAAATAAAAAAATCTATACTTATAACCTATACTAGCATACTAAAGAGGTAATGTGTGTTTGTTTGTTTGTAGGAAGTAATCTTTGGGTAGGAAATTACACATGGTTATATCTAGTACATATATAAAGTTTGTACCATTTCCGTTTAACACCGAAACTCAACAAGATGAAATATGAGATTTTCTTAACTCTAGAAATGGACTTCTATGATATTAGTAGACAAGGCGATTTCATGTGACCGATGTTTTGTGCTACCATTTTATCCTGATTTTGGACAAATATATGTTATTTGAAAGGTATTTCTTTTTAGCTGTTTTCCAGATTAATAGGTTTTTAAATTTTGTCCTTGATTTTGTGTAAATTGAATTAAATAAAAGCCGCTACTTATACATATATAAAATTATACATATGCTATGTATGTGTTTATTAAATTTGTTAATGTGCTGGTTAATGGGTTTGTTATCTTCATTCACAATAATAATAAACCAAAAATTGTTGGTTTGTGAATTCGGAAAGTTGAAAAATGAAGTTGCCTAGAAATTGCACTCGAATTTCGAGCGCTGGAATCTGTTAGTTCCTATTAAAGCATTTACTACAAATAAAGTAAAAAAATAAATCAAATTGTTAAATAAAGTGAAATCTCCAAGATATGAGCAGATTGATGCGAATGTCGTATGTAATCTTTCACGAAAATATTTCATATTTTGTACACATATATATAATACCAGAAAATATAGTTTCATCATACAGACCAATAAGCTTGTTGTGTATATTTTCAGATGTATTTGAAAATGTATTCTTAGAAAGATTGTCACCTATATTGGAAAATAAAAGCATTATTCCAGAATAACAATTTGAATTTAGACAGAATTACACGGTACACTGAGCAAGTTCAGCGAACAGTGAATGTTAATACAGATGCTCTAGAGAATAAAAAGTAATACAAAGCTGTTTTTCTGGACATACTACAAGTCTTTGATCGAGTGTGGAATCAAGTTTTGCTCTACAAAATTAAAAGATATCGTCCTGCACCGTACTAACTAGTTTTAGAAAGAAGACATTTTTATGTAAAAGTCAATGATGAGAGTTAAGAAAAGTAAGCACTATGTAAACAGCGAATATGCCTGCATTCAACAACACACTGGCGGCAATGTATGCAGACGACACTGCAATTATTACTGCAAATGCTGCTCCTGTACAATCAGCCTTATTTGTCCAAACTATGCTAGAACATTAAGATAAATACTCAAAAATTTAATCACACAACGTTTTCACTTAGAAGAGGTGACTGTCATGCAGTTACTATTAATGGAAACTAGCAGACTCCAGCCCTCGAAATTCGAGTGCAGAATCTAGGAGATTTTATTTTTTCATTAAAAAAAGACCCTAAAGGTACGCTTATCAATTATAGAAAATTCACAAATCAACACAAAAAAACAAACACACTTTTTTATTACAAACACCTAACCAAACTTAATAAACACACACAGAGAATTGCATAATTTTACGTATGTGTTAGTAGCAACTTTAAATGCAGTTTAGTCCAAAAAAAATTAAAAATTTATAAATTTGTACATCTGGTGGACAGCTAAAAAGACATACCTTTCAAATGAGGCATGTGTGCTCAAAATAGGATTAAAACTGACACAGTAGCATCGGTAACAAGAAATCGCCTTGCCTATTAATATTATAGATACCATTTGCAAGTGTGATTCAGCCAGCAACAGCTTAATATAATAACCAAATAGCTTTAATGGCTTCTGGGACCAAAGCCTCAATTGAATTTTCTCAAAAAACTGAAAATATACAAAGTCATAATGAAACCAACCTGGACTTACGACGGCCCCATAATTGGGCACTGCTAGTAATCCCAAACTCTTAGGTTGATTATAAATACACCAAGGTACCTTACTAACAAATCCATTTAAAGAGATCATTTGATGCTTCCAGTTAGAAAAGAAGTAATATAAACTAGTGATAGGCACCTAGAAAGGCTCAGCAACCTCGTTAAGCTTGTGTGTCGATGACTTACAAATGGATTGGCAAACAGAGCAGTATTTTTAATATACAATTTCTATAAAATAAATGATACTTTTATATGAAGGTATATTTACATTAAAGTTTATGGCATATCGTGTAAAACCAAATTAAAAATATGGACAAATTAAAAATATGCATTATAATTAGTAAAAAAAATAGCAAATAAAATTAAAGAAATGACAATAATTAATCTCACAGTCAAAATTAACCAATCAAGAAAACTGGTTCAGGTAACAGAAATTTTCCAAAAATTTATATGAAATTCGTTTCCATATGTTCCGGTTCACACATTGAAATTTATCTTTTTAAAAGTCTGAGTTTGTAGGTGAGAGGGGAGAGAAGAATACTTTCATACACTTGGAAATTTTCTTGCGTTTTTTAATTCGTATTTGTCACAGTGAAATCATTTTACGTTTTCTTTCATTTTTATTTTCATTCGTGATTGTGACAGAAATAATTTGTGTTAAACAAAATAATTAATTGAAATAAATTCAACTTGAGTTGAATTAAATGAAACTTAACTATGAAGAATTAAAAAAAAAAAGATAAAAACCAATCCCCAAAAAGCAATTTAAATAAAAAGATATATAAAAAGTTTTGTTCTGGAAATGTCCAACAACAAAAACAATGTTAAAGCAAACATGAAAAAATTTGAATTTCGTTAGAAATATTTCATTGTATAGATTCCGATGAAAGTTTAAAAGAGAATTAAAAACAGTTAAAAAAGAAAAATTTGATTGTGTGAACCGGGACAATACACTTCAGTATTTGCAGTTAATTAATCAAACTTATTTCGCGGTTATCAAGAGGCTGTTCTAGTCTCTCAAAACAGTTTTGATTGAGATGCGAAAATTTGTTATAGAATCGTACAAAAATGACAAAATTTAAAGGGAGGCAAAAAAAAAAAAAATAACAATAATAATAAAAACTTAATTATATATATACTAGCTGAGTCCGGTCCGCGTTGCTGGCCCGAAGAAAACATCTGGATTTTATATTGCATCTAAATTTTAATACCGAGTGTCGGGCAAAAGTAAAGCACGAACTCCCTCGAAAATCCTTAAATACATTGCATTTAATAATATTATGAATATGACTAAAAAAAAATATACGTTTTCTTGCATATTTTAAGACCAGCGCCACCTACAGGTGAAAAACTTTGTCAGCAACTTTAGTTTTATGTACATAATATATGTTGCGAATTTGAGCTAAATTGGACCGTAAATAAATTTTTTGCGAAAATCTTGACCCCAGCGCCACCTATCAGGTACAAAAAGAAGTTATGCAAATCGGAGAACCAAAGGAACATATGGTATGAATACGAAGTCGCTAGCATTAGTGGTTCAACAGTTATTAGAGTACCAACATACGCACCAACATTTTTATATATTAAGATTATAAGAAATATTTAGTTATTTATGGCTAACTATAAATATATATTATTGTGATATATACACACATTTATGGAACATAATTCAAACATAGGGAAATATTAAATACTTCTCAATTACCATGAGAATAACAATTAATGTACAATAAACAAAAATGCGAAACTATAAATTTAAGATAAGAGGATTTTCAGACATCCTGCAATTTGATATGAAGCGAGTGCTGGTACTCTCAATACATTGAGCTACATATTGAGTGTCATTTATAGTATGAAGCCTAGACGTAGAAAAGTGCCATGGTGGTTTTAGAAACATTTTAAGTAGTTTATTTTGGGCTATTTGCAAGCGTTTTAGGTGGGTTTTTGCACAATTACAGCACATACAGCACAACCATATAGGATTATTGCCTGGAAAATGACTTTTACTATAAGAGTTTTATTTGAATAGTTAAGAAGATAGTTTTTACTTATTAGGGGGTATAATATTTTCTTGTACAAATTGACTCTTTCTATGATGTATGAAACGTGGGTGCAAAAAGTAACTTTCCAAAAAAACGCCTAAAAACGAAAGGGTAAGATTATAATTGGGTCAATAACATAACATTCTTTTCCTCGTAAAAAAAGATAGCCTGTGTTTTACTCGAATTGATTTTAATCCTCCACTTGTGGTAGTATTCGTCCAATTTGTGTAGTGAAGATGGAAGCTCTGTCAAAATATCTTGACTGAATTCATGTGTAAAATAAACCGCAAGATCATCGGCATAAGCAGCAAATTTGCATGGACTAATTACAGGCATATCAGAGCAATATAAATTATAAAACAGTAGACCTAAAACTGATCCTTGATGAACACCTGCAGGAATAACATTTAATTCGGATAAGGAATTACCCATAGCCACACAAAAGTATCTATTACTTAAAAAGTTTTTGATCAGTTTAATAAGAAATAGCGGAAAGTTAAACTGTATAAGTTTGTAGATAAGGCCATTGTGCCATACAGAATTGTATGGAGTGGTGGAGTGTGGCCTCCTAAAACCAAATTGTTCATCAGGTAGAATACTATTGCTATTAACAAAGTCAAGAAGTTTCATATTTAATATTTTCTCTAAAACTTTTCCAAGGCTGCTTAGTAGACTAATTGGTCTATAATTTTCTGGTCTATTAGGGGTTTACCAGGTTTGGGTTTAGGAACAACTTTGGCGGTTTTCCAGTTGTTCGGGAAGTACTGTAGCCTAAGACATGAGTTGTAAATTTCCGTTAGGTAGCGAGTACCATTTTGAGGGAGATTCATTAACATCTGATGGCTAATGTCGTCCAATATACTAGCCTTTCTCTTTTTTGAGTTTTTAATAATGGTTTCAACATCAGTTATTGAAATCAACTCAGAACTTGGTGTGATAATGTCCACCGAATCTAATTATTCTTTAGATTGATTGACAGTTGGCTCATGATTAGAATTATCTGATAGTCTGTGATTTAGACCAAATGTATTTGCAAATGCATTGGCATTATCATCATTAGGACAACTTTTTGATTTTTGAATTACTAATAAATTTATGTATTTATTTCTTTAAATTTGTAAACTCTAAAATAAAACATTTGTATTAAAAAGTGGAAATCTTATGATGTTATAATGTAAATTAACACAAGTAAAACAACAATTACATACAAAATAAATTTTTAACGAAAAACATAATATATTTAACAATTTATGAACAAATAACAATCTATTCTAATAAAACTTATTAAAAGTTATATATGAAAAAAATCAAATATTTTTCTTTAATTCTAATGCGTTGCTGTTTTCTTTAATTACACTGTGCAACAGAGAAAAAATACCTGAGGGTAGTAAAAGCCTATACTCAGTTTTGCGAGATTGGTAAATATTTTTTTTTTTTTGAGCCTCTAAAGATTCTGAAAATCAGTGGGCCCCTCAAAAAAGGTGTCGTTTTTGTGCAACAGCTAATGTAGTAAATCTTATTAACATTTTATGTAAAACAAGTAAGAAAATTATAGTCGGTCTAGATCGACTATACGATACCCTATACCATGCGTTTAGAAACCCTATCTCTTAGGCCCAACTAACTGGACATAGAAAATAAGCAAAAACCCAATTTGAGTGGGATTTTTATTATTTTTTTTGGCTGCAGATATGAAAAAGTTCATATCGGATGCTATATCTATATGGGGACAAGGTCAAAAAATTGACCAATCCTGATAATGTTTGGTAAAGTCTCTTGTATTTTGCAAAAATATATACAAACAAAATTTGAGAAGAATCAGTGCATTATTTTTGTTTTTAATAGATTTAAGTTTTTTTTTTTTTTTTTTTAATAATTCTTTATTTGCAATCTATTTAACAATAATAAGCAAGTTAGTTAAAAATTAATAATTACATAAGTTTTAATCTCCACTGAGGTTAAAACGTTCATAAATACGTACATAATGTACGAGTATAACATATATAAAACTTGAATCTATGTATTTACATATTTACAATTATTATTGTCTAAAAGGTAGATCTAAAATGTGGTGTCTTTTAAGTCTATTTACCTCTTCACTGTCATCTAGTAGGCTAATAGCGAGTGGGTTTGAGTGATTGCTCAGTCTTTCAAGATACCTAGAGCTAAAGCTTTTAATTTCATCTTTTATTTTTGGTATGTGTAAGTCTTTATGAATGTTATTATTTATTGGTTACAAACCAGGGAGCATTAACAATCATTCTAGGGGTTTTAGATTGGTAGCGTTGTAGAATTTCAATATTGGAGTTGCTTGCAGTACCCCAAAGCTGAATTCCATATGTCCATACAGGTTTTAAAATGGTTTTATATAGCAGAACTTTATTTTCAAGGCTCAGCTCTGAGTTTTGACACAACAACCAATACATGCGCCTTGTTTTTAATTGTTAGTGGTTTCTTTTAGCCGTTATATGATTCTTCCATGTCAGCCTTCTATCTATATGCATTCCTAGGTATTTGACACATTCTGATTTTGGAATTATTTCCTCATTTAGATAAATTTGGGGACAGTCACCTTTCCTTAGTGCAAATGTAATGTGCGTGGACTTTTCAGCATTTACATATATGTTCCATTTTTTTAGCCAATTCGAGATAGTATTAAGATGATTTTGGACCCGATTTGAAGCTTTCGCTTTACAGTCATTACTTGCCATAAGAGCTGTGTCATCCGCATATGTTGCAACTACTACGTCGTCATCAACTGGCATATCTGAGGTGTATATTGTATAGAGCACAGGACCAAGGACACTACCTTGTGGAACACCTGCCTTTATGTCACAAATATCCGAAACTTCATTGTTTGTTTTAACATAAAAATAACGATTTTGTAAATATGATTTGAGTACTAAAAAAAAAGGCGCAGGGAGATATTGTTTTAGCTTGAAGAGAAGACCTGAATGCCATACCCTATCGAAAGCTTGCTTGACATCCAAGAATATAGCAGAACAGAACTGTTTCTTTTCTAAAGCATTTCTAACAACATTAACAACTCGATGGCATTGTTCCGGTGTTCCATGTTTATACCGAAATCCAAACTGATATTCAGGTATAATATTTTGCTTATCTAAATTGGCTGTAATCTTCGTAAAAAGAGTCTTTCAAAAACTTTTGAGAAGGTAGACAAAAGACTTATTGGTCTATAAGACTTAATATCATGTTCTGGCTTACTTGGTTTTGGCAGCATCCTTATTTCAGCACATTTCCATTGTTCAAGAAAGTGGTTCAGTCTCAAAATTGAATTGTAGATTAGAGTTAATAAAATATAGCTTTTTTAGGCAGAGATTTTATATCTTTGGCGCAAATTTTATCGAAACCTGGTGATTTTTTATTATTAAGCTTAGAAATTTCTAGTTTCACTTCATTGGGAGAAATATGTTTGATGGGAAAATCTAATTGACATGGGCTGTCGAGAAACGTGGATACCATTGTTTCGTCTTCCGTGTTATTTAATGAAAAGGGCTGAAAAGTAGATTCTAAGTATTGCGAAAACGCATCGGCTTTACTGATCGGATTTTATGGGCACGATTCTTTCTATTGGCCTTTTTAAGTATTTTGTAGCATTCCACAGATTATGCTCGTTAGTTTTTGAAGTGTTTAAGTTTTTAAATAATTGCTAAGTTGTTCGCTTTTGTAGTCAGCTAAACGTTGTTTTAGTTCATTCGTTGCCCGATTTAAATTGGTTTTATCCACAGTATTTCTGGTGTGTTTCCAGATTCTCCTTAATCTTCTTTTATTTATTATAAGATCCCTAATTTCCGCTGAAACTAGTACCTTATTTCGATTACTTGTTTGCGAATTAGTTGGTGTTGACACAAAAGCTGCTTCATGAATTAGGTTCGTAAAATCTTCAACAGTACGATCAAGTTCCGTTCCATCTTTTATTCGAATATTTAGACTAATATTTTCTTCTAACCAATATTGGAACGAGTTTAAATTAGTTATAGGAGAAATCACTTTGTAAGTTCCATCAGCAGATAAGTTTGTACTATAGTTAAGTATAAGTTGTGAATGATCCGAACTTAACTCATCTGTATCCAGAATATCTAAAAGATATCTAGGAATACCGGAATAAACTATGAAATCCAATAAATCTGGAATTTTTTGGGGGTCGCCTGGCCAATGGGTCGGCCTCCCTGTAGGAAGCACTGAAAACTTATTATTTGTTATACTTTTATAAAGTTCTTTGCCTTTAGGATTTTCAATTCTTGAGCCCCACCATGGATGCTTGGCGTTAAAATCTCCTCCGACGATGAATTTATCTCCAAGTTTAAGAAAAAAATTGTCAAAATCATTGCATTTTATGCATTTTATTTTATAGATACATTACTATTGTCACATTTAATTTGGATTCCCGCAGCTTGAAGATGAGGTTTGATATAATTGTCGAGTGTGGAGTATTTTAAAGAGGATTAACTAGAATTGCAGAACCACCATGAGCCCTATTTCCGGGATGGTTACATGAAATTAGATCATACCCTTTTATTTTAAAATAAGTTTTGTCAGTAAAATGAGTCTCAGATATAAGAAATATATCGATGTGATGTAGTTGCATAAATATTTCAGTTTCCCTTATGTGATTTGAAAGGCCGTTGGCATTCCATATTGCAATACGTAAATTTATTTGCATAATTTAGAAATAAGCATTGTAATCATATTAAGCAGGTTTGCTAACATGGCTTCAATTCTATCCATTGAATTATTGTTGGTAATACCACTGTTATTATTATTTTGATTTGAATTTCTTAATGCTTCAGAATAAGTTTCATTGTTGGCGAATTGGTTCGTATTTGTGAAGGTGTTATTATTTATATTATTTAATTGCGGAAAAGCATTAGGATCCATAGAAAATTTGTAAGATTGACGATTGTTTTGGGAGTAGTACCCTTGGTTGGATCTTCTTTGAGAAATTTTTTTGTATATTTGGCAACCTCTGTAGTTGGCCGTATGATCTTTCAAGCAGTTGGCACAACGAGCTGGCGAATTAATGTCTTTACTGCATTCAGTTGTTGGGTGATTAAGTCCACATTTAACACAGTTAAATGGTCTCTTACAGTAGGTTTTTGTATGTCAGAAAAGTTGACATCTATGACATTGTACAATTTTAACAGTTTTCCTAGGTGCCTCTACAGAAATTATAGCGTGATTAATATGTTTTATATTAAAAATCTCTTTGTTGTTAGGGTTGGGTTCCAGGTCAATATAAAACATTGGAAGAGGTTCCTTGGTTAGTTTACTTTGGATATTGGTAACATTACGTACTTGATGACCCAAAAGGATTAATTCAGCTTTTATGTCTGTAATAGGAGTAGAGTGGTGAAGCCCTTTTATTACTACCCTATAGGAGCGTTCTTGTTTAAGCTGAAATGTGTGAAAGCCTATACTACGGCCTTCTAAATGCTTAACTATTTTTCTATATGAATCAATTGTCTTTACCATAAGCCTAATCTGATTATTTTTTGAGCACTTGTAGTTAAATTCTTCATTAGGTATAACAGTAGAAATATCACTTATCATTTTTTTTATGTCTATGACATCAGGGATGTATATAGGTGGTAGTTTTAGTGTTGATACAGCTTCCTCTTCATCATTGCCATCAACATCATTACAATCTTCGTCATCATCATTTTGTAACATTGCAAATTGGTTGCTGGTAGTTGGTTGATCATCGTGATGAACAATTGTTCTGCGTTTGTTTTTGTATAATTTAGGAGAACCAAATTGTTGTCGTTTTCGGTTATTTGAAATTTTTTGCCATTCTATATCAATACATTTGTCAGCTTCGTCATCATCTGCAGCCATAGTGTTGTTATTATATATTGCAACAACACAGCTCAATGCATTGAGATGATTTGACTTAAAACAACAAAAGTGTTTAAGGGGATTAAAATTCTTTCAAAAAGATCACTAATCCGTTTGTTTACTTCAAGTAGTAATTATTTTGTTAGTTTTTTTTAATTTTTTTTTAATTTTTTTTTTTTTTTTTTATTTTTTTTTTTTTGAAAAATTTACACATGCGATAAACAATCAACACGTCCGATCACAGTCACAGTCTATATGGTGCCAAAGGAATCATTTTTGGACTACTCATTAATGGATGTAATGAACGCATACAAACCAAATTTGAGGAAGATCTATATGACAATTTGGATCTTATGGCAATTTATGTCGATTTCATAGGGGTAATTTGTATGGGGGCTAGGTCTGAACATGGACCGATTCTCACCAATTTCAATAGCGTTCATTCTATATACCAAATTTCATCAAAATATATTCATATTTGCGACCTGCAGTTTGATTACAAGCTTTACATGGACACACAGACGGACGGACGGACATTGTTAAATCAACTCAAAAAGTGATTCTGATTCGATCGGTATAATTAAAGATGGGTCTAGGTCAAATATTTTTTGTTGTTACAAACAGCAGCACAAAGTCATTATAAAAACAAGTAAGAAAATTATAGTCGATCTAGAACGACTATACGATACCCTATACCATGCGTTTAGAAACCCTATCTCTTAGGCCCAACTAACTGGACATAGAAAATAAGCAAAAACCAAATTTGAGTGGGATTTTTATTAATTTTTTTTCGCTGCAGATATAAAAAAGTTCATATCGGATGCTATATCTATAAAGGGGCTAGGTCCAAAAATGGACCGATCCTGATCATGTTTGGTAAAGTCTCTTGTATTTTGCAAAAATATGTACAAACAAAATTTGAGAAGAATCAGTGCAATATTTTTGTTTTTTAATAGATTTAGCTGAAGATCGGGAAGCAGCTCTATATGGGGTCAAAGGGATCATTTTTGGACTACTCATTAGTGGATGTAATGAACGCATACAAATCCAATTTGCGTAAGATCTATATGACAATTTGGATCTTATGGCAATTTACGTCGATTTCATATGAGTAATTTGTATGGGGGCTAGGTCTGAACATGGACCGATTCTCACCAATTTCAACAGCGTTCATCACATGGCCGATAGAAGCTTATATACCAAATTTCATGAAAATATATTCATATTTGCGACCTGCAGTTTGATTACAAGCTTTCCATGGACACACAGACGGACGGACGGACGGACGGACGGACATTGTTAAATCAACTCAGAAAGTGATTCTGATTCGATCGGTATAATTAAAGATGGGTCTAGGTCAAATATTTTTGGGTGTTACAAACAGCAGCACAAAGTCATTATACCCAAACCATATAGTGGTATAGGGTATAATAAGATTTTTATACCCTATAAAATCTTTGGGTTATTTTTATACCCTATGAAAATCTTATTTTTATACCCTATACCACTATGTGGTTTGGGTATAATGCACATAAATTCATTTTATATTCATTGTTGGAATTGTCGGAAAAGTTGCTGGACGTATTGCTAGAAGTATGCGCATTTTCTTCGTTGTGTTATTGAATGCTTTTGACCTTCCGTGAAGTGGAGTAACAATATGTTGCTGCAATTAAAATTTTTTTTCGCAAGGAATCTAAAAGATTAAAAAAATTAGAACGTACTTTTAATTTCACAATCAGGCTAACTGCAATGAAATATTTCGACGAACAAAGCTTGCAATTGGTAAAAAAAAATTTAAAATTGGTTTGCATCAGGCTGAATATTTATGCACTTTTCGGGAAGGCTGTTAACCCATTTTCCTACCAAATTTTTCTTATATTTTTCTTATATTTCTTAAATTTATTTATGCGATGATTTTGCGATTTATCGATTTGAAGGTAGATATTACAATGGTAATAATGAAAAAATTATACAGAAAATTGTATGACTAATATTGTAAGCTAGTAGATTCCAGCACTCGAAATTCGGGTGCAAATTCTAGGAAATTTTATTTTTTTTTTTATTTCATAAAAACCCTAAAGGTATGCTTCACAATTCAACTCATTTTAAATGAAGAAAACAAACTCAACACATTAACATATTTAATAAACACACATATAGTACTGTATAATTTTATGTATGTAATTTTTGCAACTTTAAACGATCATAACTCCAAAAAATATTCCAGACAATGAAAATCTGTAAATCTGGGTAATAGCTAAAAAGACACACCTTTCAAATGATAAATTTTTTGTCAAAATCGGGGTAAAACTGTGAAACTTACATCGGTCACAAGAAATCGCCTTGCCTATTAATATTATAGATTATATGAAATCTATTGTTTAAATTTTGTTTAAATTACACAACATTTTTTTAAAGTACGATATATAAATCATAATGTAAAACTTAATATTTAACGAGTGTATGCAATTTTGCGATGAAATTCGTTTGTATATATTTTGCATTTTTGCATATTTTTTGCATATGTTGCATATATTTTTCATATTTTTGACATATTTTTTGCATATTTTTTGCATATAGTTTGCATATTTTCGATATTCATTAAAATTTGTTATATTTGAACGATAAAATATCTAAATACTAAGTTTGGTACCAACCTGGTGAAAAATAAAAAATATGCAAAGTTCCGAGGTCTACTTATAAATGATTGTAATAAGCATACACAAAGCCAATTTGACCGAGGTCTCTATTTGGATAATTTGGCAATTTAAGTCGATCTCATGGGGTTCACTTGTATGGGGACTAGCTCTGAATATGAACCAAATCACCAATTACAACAGCGTTCATCGTATGGCGGATGGAAACTTATGTACCCAACTTAATTGCAATAAATTCATATTTGCCACCTTTAGTTTGATTGAAAGGTTTACACGGACACACAGGCGAACAGACGGAAGGACAGACATCGCTAAATTGACTCCAAAAGTGATTTTGAGTGGATTTGTATAATAAAAGACATCATCATCACATAGTCATTATACCCTGATCACATAGTGGTATTGGATATAAAAAGTATACATGTATTAAAACATACACATCTACCTTATTAATATAACTGATAGTGTAATGAGATTTTTGCAATATATTTAAGCACAAACAGTGTGTCTTCTCTTTTCGTTTAAGAGAGATAAATGCATCTACTATATATGTATGTAAGTACATTGTTACTTATGTTTACTTTTAGCAATGCAGCGTTCACCAAAAAATCTTGTAAATTTATCAAAATATTGTAAATATTTTGTGCTCATACTTTATTTGTTAAATTCTTAACAAGAATTTGGGTTCAATTTGAAAGCATAGTAAGTATGTCAAAGTAAATGTCTAAATTTTGTGTTTAGTTCAAGTTTAAAAATATATGCATTTACATAAGTTTATTCATTTCATTTTTATTTGACTTAAAAATATATAGTTTACCTTGAATTTTTAAGTTTGGTATAGTATTTGATGCAGAACAGAACGGTTTAAATAAATATTAATAAAAAATATTTTCATACATTCATATGTACGAATATAATAAAAATATTATTAGGATGGACATGAAGTCAGAAGTAAGTATTTGAATAAAATATTATTTTCATTCTATGATGCAAAACATAACGTGTGAAAATTAAAAATTTAGAAATATTTTTAAAATTATTTAATATAAGTTTTGCAAGTTTTGTTTCATTTAGTTTTTTAGAATAAGTCCAACTAACGTTTGTAATTTCCTTTCACCTAAGGCAGTTGAAGAACACAAATATTTTTAAAATTCGTAACACTATAATGCACACCCATATATTATATGTTTGAGCATTTCTATATTCATATAACTTTTTGCAGACTCAAAGCCTTTAACACAATACTCATTTTGAACTTTGTACTCTACCCAAAAATTTGGTGATTTGGGTGCCTCAAAAGGAAAAGTTATTTGGTCTTCATTCATTATTACCCTTCAGCCATTTAATTTTAATAGTATTGATGATGTTATAGAAATATATAAGTGTTTAATTCCTCCTTGTCCAATGAATCTTCCAATTACTCAAATTCCTCCTCAAAAAGTCCAAAATGAATTTGCGATGCTAAATAGCAAAAAAAAAAGACTCCTAGATACGACCAAATGACTTGAGCCGTGGCTGAAAATAAAGGTATTCGCTGGCTTGCTACAATTTTTGACTCAATATAAAGATTATACCATTTCCCAAATTAATGGAAATATGCTGAAGTGATAATGGTACCCATTACAAACAAGCCAACAAATATTATTTCATGTTACCGACCTATTAGTCTTTTAACAGATTTCTCAAAGGGATTCGGATGAATATTTTTACGCAGGTTAATGCCGGTACTGGAAGGAAAACTTATAATCCCAGAACAAGAGTTCACTTTTCGACATAATCATGGTACTCCTGGACAATTCCATCGTATACTCATGGGTTATAAGAAATTCTTTGGAACGTAAAAAATACTGTTCTCGAAATAATTCGATCGAAATTATTTTTTTATTTTCCAAAACAAAATACTATGAATAATTTTACTCTGCCACATTTAACGGTTTATGGCCCCTAGTTTAGAGTAAAAGTGAAACGATGTCTGACGTTTGTCTATCATCTTTAAATAACCAACCAAAATATCGAAATTCGATTGATTTTAGTCTATATCGAATGCAGCGATTAGCCGCCTGATATTGCTTCAGACATGATTCAGAATCAATTAAGTGATACATTAAAGATAATACTGACAAATCATCCCATATTACTTTTACGGTAAGAGGTCAAGATTGCCCAGCTGTTGTTTTGAATGGGATGCAAGTTCCTAAGTATCAAATATTTGTGTCTCCATCTCGACCGTCGAAGCACATAGAAAAATCATATTCAGTAAAACGGGAACAACTAAAGACAAAAACGAGAAAAATACATCGTCTACTTAGCTCTGAACCTGAGTTATCCCTGGAAAAAAACTTTTACTCTACAAAACAATATTGAAACTCATTTGGAATTACGTAATTCAGGATTGGGGAACCGCTAACAATTCAAACATTGAAATTCTTCAAAGGCAATAACAGTATTCAACGGACTCAAAAATTCCATTTATTAAAGACGAGTAATTTGTGATAGCAATCCACTAGCAGTATGCTTATTAGATGAAAGCGAAGAAATGAATAGACTTAAAAAGTATCATGTCTAAGATTTACATTTCGGAAAGTGATCTCTATATTTGTAGATAGTTTTAGTGGCTAAATTCCCAACTAGGTTAAGTTAAAATATGAATCAATGAATAAAAAAAAAGATTCTTTATCCTTATGTTCTTAAAAAGGTCAATTCTGCAAAGGTGGAAAATATTATTGTGTTAACTTGTGGTGCAAGCTCAATACAAGCTATTTTTTAATAAGACCACTTAACAAAAATGAGCATCCAAGGGAGTGACATAATTGATATTGCTGGAATCAATTTAACTTTTCTTTTTTTTTTTTTCATTCACCAATAAAAATTTGTATTAACTCGTCAGTTCTTTCTATTATTATATCAATTACACTGTAGCACAGTCATTCTAGGGATGAGAAATTCCAAGTCTTGGTGAAATTACTAGGTCAGTATAGTTATACGTCCAAAGTTTTTGGAGTTCTCAGGCAAAATTTTTTTTTATAACCTTATATACTTTTTCCTTATCTTGATGTTTGTTTGCTTAGTTTTTCAGCTATAACGCAAAAACCATTTCTGATTTCTCATTTCATTATTCTGCAAATAGATTCAACAAATCAAATTGGAGTAAATCCATTGAATGAAATCTTCAAAAATTTTAATATTTTTGCCTTTTTTATAATATTTTTTAATAACGTAACATATTCAGGGCGTATGATTATTATTTTGTAGCGGAGTAGAGGAGATGTATACGTATGGGTGATATTTTTGTTATTAAATAAAACATACGTTAGTATATACTTTCTAGTACATACTTGGTACCCCTGACAATGAGCCCGAAAATGTAAACAGTGTTATCATTTTCCAGTAAAATTTTTTTAAATTTCATTCATATATTTATATACACTAGCAGACTCCAGCGCTCGAAATTCGAGTGCAATTTCTAGGCAAATTTATTTTTCAACTTAGCCAATTCCAGCAGCACCTGAACTGTAATGATGCAGAATTTAACTCACTTTGGGCTAAGTTCAAAATCAGGTCACACATTTTGCATTTCGGGTTTCTGTACAGAAGCTATAATGGCTTCGATGCCCTTTCTGAATCTATAACTAAAATATTAGAAAGTTGCCCGAATAGCGAATATGGCGTCACTATTCACCGCGCATAACCACTTAGTGCAACTAGTGAATGAACCAACGCACATTCCATGTATTGAAGGGCAAAGCCAAAATATTCTCGACCTTTTTCTAACTTCACACCCTGGCAAGTATGAAGTGGACATTCTTGCACCTCTCGGTAATTCGGATCACTGCACCATTTCCCCATGTTTTTCGCATTCTGTACTTCATAGTGTTTCAACACCAGCTACGAAACGCTCAGTTTTTATTTACGAAAAGGCTGGTTGGGCCGAGCTCAACGATTTCTTCAAGCATTTCAACTGGAAAATTTGTTTCCTGGACAATAGTATTGACGCTGCACCGATAATGGTGAAAAAAATAATTGTGCTTGGTATGAGATTATTTATTCCATCAAAGTACATTCCCTGCAAACATTTTCGATCGCCAAATCATCGCTCGCGAATCTCCGATAAGATGTCTAAAATCGCGGCGAGCAATCGCGTGCGATCTAAAAGTTATCTTCAGGCGATTCGCGAAAACGATCGCTTGTGTGCCTGATGCGATTCGCCATTGAGGTTCCACCGGCGATTCGCGAATACATATTCGTAGGCGATTTGCCAGAAGCGATTTGCCGGCGGCTCGCGAATAGTGATTCTTATGCGATTTGCGAATATTGATTCGAAGGCGGCTCTCTAATACTGATTCGCTGGCGAATCCCCATTGGCGAGTCGCATCAGGCACACAGGCGATCGTTTTCGTGAATCGCCTGAAGAAAACTTTTAGATCTCACGCTATTGCTCGCCGCGATTTTAGACATCTTATCGGAGATTCGCGAGCGATTATTTGGCGATCGAAAATGTTTGCATGATCGCTTTGCATTCACGATGTGTACCTAAAAGCAATAACTCGACGGCGATTAGTGGACGAATTTACGGCGTTTGAGAATGTTTATAGCTTTAATAATATTATTGTCATTTTTGTACCTGAAACGTTTTCAATCGCCTTTGCATCGCTCTTGAATCGCCGGCGATGAAAATAAGAATGACAACATATGGTTAATAAACAACAACTATTTCGTGAAATATTTACGTTTTCACTTTTTTCCGCACTAGTACTTGCAACTGCATTTAAATTAAAATTACTTGTTATTATTTTTGACGCTTCTCTCTTACTTTTCAACCGCAGTGCTTTGTTAGACAATATTTTTATTAATTTATAACTTATAAACACCACACCTTTCACTGATCACAACTTTTACTTCTATTAAAATATTTCTTTTAATATTTCCGATGTATTTAATATTATTTATATGAATTATTTGAATAAACCCACCCTTCACAAATCACTTGCTCAACTTAAATGACAATTTTGCTAATTGCTCTTGAAACCAAATATTTATTTTCCCGTTACCTTAACAAAACAACAAGACAAAAAAATTCTATCGAAAGTTATGAAAAAACACTGATGACTCATCTCAAAACGATAAAGAATGCCACAATATTTTGACTATTGTGAGAAAGATTTGCCGTTACTTGTGTACGCTCGCGTATTCATCGCTTAGTTTCAAGGCGTAGGCGATGGTGCGCGATTCACATCGTCAACGTCATCAAAATTGTTGTCAGAATTAAGTGTTTTTAGAAAAAAAATTGACTTACTTGTGTACGCTCGCGTACTCTTCGCTTAGTTGTAAGGCGTAGGCGATGGTTAGCGATTCGTCTTCCATGAGAAGGATCGCGTAATCATCGCCAAACAAGCAATCGCCAAAAAATCTCAAAAATGTTTGCAGGGTTTCGACTAACCCTAATTAAAAATCTTGGTTTATCCAGACTTGCAGAGATGCAGTCAGATCCAGAGAGGAAGCAATCAGACTTTGGCATTAAAATAAAAACCCCGTCACTGAACTGCTACGCAAACAGGCGAGGAACGAATGTGCTAAAGTACTAAGGAGCGAAAAGTTTCTTCACGATCAGCGTCTTCGTGCTAAAGTTCTTTCTGCTCCTCGGGGCAGCAAGAGCTTTTGGTCATTTGTAAAGAGTAAGAGTAAAGAATAATGCTAGTTCTGCAATCTCTCTTATAATGAATGACCAAATATTCAATGACCCAGTTGATAAGGCTAACCTTTTAGCTGAACCTTTTGCAAAAAATTAATTTTTAATAACTGCCCGAACTCGAAAGAGTATCTTGCACTATGCCTAAAATATTCTTCCGAGCACGTGGGGTGAAAAAGCTTCTTTCGGATCTCAACATTAAAAAGCCTCCGGAACCGAGACTTTCGTTCCACGGGAGACCTGTTAGCTCTACTTTCTGAGCGCTGGAGTCGATCCATTCGCAATTTTGGCGAAAGTAAAGTGGTTGCTCTAGATATTTCCAAGGCATTCGATCGTGTATGGCACGGTGCACGGATATCAAAGCTTATTGTATTTGGGGTCGGTAATGACTTCTCTCGATTGGTATCGAGTTTTCTCAGAGATCGAACAATACGTGTTGTTATTGATGGGGTCTCATCCAATGAGTTTCAGCTTAATTTAGGGGTACCCCGAGGTTCCATTCTTTCTCCTTACCTTTTCCTTATCTTTCTGAACGACCTTCTTGATCAAGCTTTTAACTCTATATACTCGCATTCATTCATTTTCCTTTAATTGTAGGCCAAGCATCTTGAAGGTTGGGGGGCAAAAGGCAGACAATGAATGACACACTCAATCAAGACCTGTTAACAATCTCTGAGTGGGGTAAAGCGAAGATGGTTGATTTTAATGCGCTGAAGACTCAATTTAGTATGTTGACCCATAGAGCCATGGATTCAACAATGTCATCTGTATATATGGGTGGTATAGGTATTGAGGAGTCGGACACTCTTGATGTTCTAAGCATGAGAATTCAATGTGATGTTCGTTGGAACGAGCATGTTTTTCAAGTGTCGAAAGAAGCATTCAAGTGCTTCTTGAAATCTATACCACTAACATCCGACCGAAAATGGAATACAACTCCCATATTTTGGCAGGAGCTTCAAAGTCTATTTTGGAGCTACTGGACCGTGTACAAAGGAGGGCGTAGGCACTCATCAATGACAGTAAGGTATCCAACTCTATTGATCCATTGGAACATCGTCGAAATGTGGGTTGTGTATCACTGTTCTATAGATACTACCATGGGAAATGTTCTTCTGAGATTAGCGAACTTATTTCAAGTGCCCGAGTTTCCGTTTGTAGTTTATTGTCCAGTTGACCGCACAACGCATTACAGAGAGAATTCGTTTATCATTCGAACTAGTCGTATGTGGAATAAACTCCCCGCAGAGGTCTTTCCTGACAGTTATAATCTAGTAAAATTTCAGTCAAATATCCACAAACACTACTCCCTCTTTCCTCCTTCCCATAACCTATTTTTCTGAGATCAACACAATGCACTGCATCTGCAGGAGGCATGCCCTGAGTGTTGGTTAATAAATAAAAAAAAAAAATTCACAAACCAACACTTTTTTGTGAATGAAGAAAACAAATTCAAATTATAGCCAATTCACAAATCAACACAAAAACAAACCCATTTTTTATTACAAACGCATTAACAAATTTAATAAACACACACATAGTATGTATAATTTTATGTATGTGTTAGTAGCAACTTTAAATTCAATTTACTCAACATAAAGAATAAAAATTAAAAATTTGTAAATCTGGTGAATAGCTAAAAGGAAATACCCCTCAAATAATATACGTTTAGTTAAATTCGGGATAAAACGGTAGACAGAACATCAGTAACAAGAAATCGGCTAGCCAATTAATATTATAGATACATGATTCAAAATCAAAAAACAAAATAAATAATATCATCGAAATATGAGAAGAATATAGAATTGTAAAAAATACACGAATTTTCAATTGTGCCAAACAATTGTTAGCAAACTACTCTGGAACCTTTGTCAAAGCAAAAAAACATCTATTAGCATTTGAAATACGCAGTTCATCAAATGAGTTTAAAGACTCATTCTAGAGCGCAGTGTTTGGAAATGGGCAAGTGTTTTAACATACGTCTTCTACCAAAAAAAATCTGCGAATTTCGTTGCGGGAACAGTGTTTTTTTTAGAGGTTCACAAGTTTGAGTAATCAACACTGCTTCATTTGACAACCGATTTGGTAATTGATAGTTGCCTTTTGTTTAGCTTATTTCGACATTTTATCTTAAGTTAACTTACATGAGAGCAGTGCTTGCAAATTGTTTGAAATTTTTATCAAAATAATGGTTCTGCTCAATAAATTTATCTTAAACTTCGTCCATTTTATGACAGCCATAAGTCGTCCTCTAGAGCGACTTATTTGAATAACTATGTATCGTTTTCACACCACGTTTACCCTTAATGATTATGTGATTCCCGTAAGATGCGAAACAGTTCGCAGGGATGAAGCTGTAGACGCTGTACAGCAAACCGTTAAAGCAGACCCACAACGATCATTTTACAGTCGTTCTCAGCATATGGTGATGTGTTCATCTCCTCTGTGGAAGATTTTATGAAAGGATCTTGGTTTGCGAGCTTTTCAGATTCAACTTGTGTAAGAACTAAAGTCCAGTGACCATAATAGGCGCCGCTAATTCAGTTAATGGGCTGAAGCACATTTTTATATTTATTTTGATTTTCCATAGCTAAGAGAAATTGTCGCAATTGAAGTGAATATAATCCACAAACTTTTATCCGAACACCATTACATCTAGAGTAAATTGCTTTTTATTACGTTTAATGGGCCAACGGAGTCAATTATCTATATGTCTTCAGAATCGATGATAAGCAGAACGTTATTATCAACAATGAACGGTATAGAAAAATGATTTCAAGTTTTTGGTGTAACTCTATTACCCGGCATTAATCTTGCTGAGTTATGATTCCAACGGCCGGAACCACATACCACACAATATACGCTACCACTCGAAGAAACTTTTAATGAACGAATAATATCACGTTACGTGGCTACCAACGTCATCTGATTATTACTTTTCTTGGCGTAAAGTAAAGTTATTCATCAACGTCAATAAAACAGAGACGACCAAACACTTGGAAATCAACTTTCGGCGAGTTATTAGCGAAATACGGCCACAAATGCAGAGTATAATATGTGAAATTTGCGTCAGACGAAGCCACCAATGAGCAGTACTTGAGCAATATTAATGGCACAAAATTAGCCACACAATTTAGTTAGTTTAATTGATATTAAGAATATTTTTCTTTACTTTATTTTAAGTTAAAGTTCTGCAACTCTAAAAAAAACACCCGTTTTATATAGATTTTTCGGGTCTTTATAAATATAAACTGAAAATAATATTTTCCTTCTCAAAAGTAATGTCTTCACTATGTCATATAAAAAGGCAATAAGTAATTGCCTCAACTGACATCTCGTAGTTTATACCCTCCACTCCAGTGTGCAGAGGGTATATATAAGTTTTTCATTCCGTTTGTAATAATTAGAAAAAAAATTTTGGATCCCATAAAATATATATATTTGTGATCCATATAACAACCGGAGTTGATATAGCGATGTCCGTCTGTCCGTCTGTGGAAATCACGATGACGGCATCAATCGGGCAGCTAGGGCGCTTGCTGATATAAAAAATGATTCACTAACATCCTGAAAAGTTTGCTGTTTAAAATCGTTCAAATCGGTTAATCAGGGCCCGAGATTTGAATGAAGAACTAAAAAAAGTCTTGAAAAAATATAATCTTCTATGTTGTTCTTGTCATGATCACGCCCCCAATAGGATAGCTAGCGTCAGTATTTTTAGTCAGAATGATTCACCAAACTCGTGTGAAGATTTATATTTCAAAAATCATTAAAATCGGTGGAACAGGTCCAGGGAAATCTCTGAAAAATTAAAAAAAAAAGAAAAATATGATATTTCTATATTGTTCTTGTTGTTATTCTAAATGTTGTATTGTTGTCGTAGCTGGACTTGTTGTTTTTGTGGTCGCTGTGGTAATAATATAATTAAAACTAACCCTTTGTACATTTTTTTCACATCACAAAAAAAATTTATTAGATCATTTCTGTCATTGCCACGGGCCTGCCTGCAGAGTTTCAGATCGATTGGGTCACGGGAAAGGGCCTAAAATCGACCCAAAATTTTTTCGACAAGCAGACACTACGAGCTAATATAAAAGGAGTAAAAATTCACCAGCATCTAAAGCAAATAATGCTAAAATACCTAGTTGTTCATAAAAAAAACAATGTAAATTTAGCAAAAAAAAATTTTATATATAAATTTATTTAACGAGAAAAACACAAAAATAACATTTGATGTTGTATTTTTTGTGTGAAATATTTACATATACATACATAAACATATTAAATAATAATATATAATAATATTCTATATATGTATATCCATAACAACTGCATGTTAGAAATAAATCGGTATATCATATTATTTACATAAAATTCTGCAATATTTTGTTGTGGGAAAAATACATTTCTTTTGCATTAACAGAGTGTGACTTCATTTTGCTCAGCGTGACTGTACCACAGTAGATGGCGCCACAATTTTTGTTCTAAATAGCTTTGCAATAGTTATTTCTATTTTAACATGAATGTCAATATTTTCGACTAGATATCATACAGAACAATGTTAAGAGTATACCCGGGCTGGTCTTTTATTTCATACGTTTTTTCATTATTCTTTTACAAATATGAACATAAGTTTGGCATATTAACTTTTTGTTGTCTTTACAAAATAGAGTTACCGAGTTCATCAATGATTTTTTTGCTTTCAAAACAGTTCTACATAGTTATATAGAATTATTATTTTGCTTTACCAACAAAATATCTGATTGCGATTACATCTAATTTTAAAAATTGTTTATAATTCAATGATTGAGTTTGAAATTGTTCAGGCTCAAGATCAAAGGTTTTTACTTTAAATAAAGCAAAAGCATTAGCACATTTGTTTCAAAAATTGATCTATGTATATTCTGCATGACAGGTTGTACAGCTGTTTTGGGAAGAGTCACCAACCCTCATCAGTAACCAAAAGCAGTAGATAGTTTATATGGTAAAACGCTAAATTCATATATATTTGCGGAAAACAACCAAATGAGAATTCAAGCAAAAGTTATACTATTTAAGCCTCTTCCAATATAACAAACTAAAAATAGAACAACTTTGAAACAAAAATGATTGTATACGAGTACACATTGCATACTACAATATACATGTTTGTTTTTGTCTTGAAAAAACAAGAAAAACAATTTGTTTTTGCTAAACTTACATTTAGCGTTAACGGCGTGCCCTCCGTATTTTTAATTTTATTATTTTTTATTTGGTTATTTTCAGCAAATATATATGAATTTAACTTTTTACCAAACAAACTATCTACTGCTTTTGGTTACTGATGAGGGTTGGTGACTCTTCCCGAAACAGCTGTACAACCTGTCATGCAGAATATACATAGATCAATTTTTGAAACAAATGTGCTAATGCTTTTGCATTATTTAAAGTAAAAACATTTGATCTTGAGCCTGAACAATTTCAAACTCAATCATTAAATTGATAAAGATCGAAAATAAGATTTTTTATTTTTATAAAAAATAATAAAATTGAAAAAATTGTTTATAATTACTAAAGCATTATTATTCACATAAATACAAAATTGAAAATATCAATTCTAAAAACTGGAATTAAAATTTCCAATTATAAATTAGAAAATATTAATTGAATTTCAGAAAATCATATCAAAACGTCGGAAATAATAATTTTAAATTTAGAAGACATCAATTGCATCAAATTCCAAAAAAAAAACACCAAATATGTTTACAATTACAAAATGTTTACATTAAAAAAAAAATATTGGCATCCAGGAGAAATTAATAGCTTTTAAGTAACTTCTTTTAACGATAGTCGAAACGTTAAAAAAAAGAAATAGCACAATTATCAGTAAAATTTTTAAACGATATTCGCTATTGCTAAAGTCAGCTGTTGTTGTTATCTAAACGACAACCATTTTTGTGTTGTTTATTCAATCGATATAAACTTAAGTTTTTAGGCTAAAATGGTGAAAATATTTTGCTTGTATTAAAAAATTTTTTTTATATAAATAAAAAACTTAAATAGCATATTCAATTCATTATTTCATTTTCAAATAAATAAACAGAAATATTAGTAAAAAAAATAAAGATATTAAACATAAACATAAAATCATCCTGTCCAACACGAAGTAATTTGGTCTTTTCTATTATTCTTTGTGTTTTTCGCTTATTTTGACAGAGATGCCACCCGTTTACAATTTAAATAAATAGAAAAATAGATTTGTCGACTGTCGTTAAGATGTATGTACTTAGTGAATCACTTAAACCTCAGTGCAAACAACAATAGCTGTCGATATATTTTGCCATTGTCGGATCGTTGAAATTTACAGAATCGGAATACAGAAAACATTAATTTAAATTCAATGAATTTTAGAAAACCTCAAATGATACCTAAGAATTGTGAACATAAAAATTGTTACATAAATAAGCGCAATTCGATGAGAATGTTATTTATATATAAATTTTCACATTTTTTTTTGGATGAAAATTTGAAGTTTTTCAGAAAATAGAGATAACAGATTATCTTATATATTAAAAGAATTTATGAATAAACTTTGCATTCAAGATTTTTTTCAATACTTTTCTTCTCTCAAACCTATACAACTAGAGTTCTAATTAACGTAGGCTTTTGACATAGGCGTAAGAACACTCAGTGGATCAAGCTCCTTCTTTTGAGCTATTAACTGCTTAAATTCGTTGGGTTTGAGGAAAGTTATGCGTGGACAATCAACTTTACTTTTACTGTACGTTAACTTCTCTTGGCATATTTTGGCATTACTGTACGTTAACTTCTCTTGGCAAATTATGGTATTGTATTATAAAAATTAATATAATATAATATAATGCTGCGGAGCAGCAAGGGTCCTCTAGTTTTATTTAAAATGTTTGGGACATTTGGTTTTTTGCGTTTGGCATCCCTAATTTAATTATTTATTATTATAAATTTATTATCTATGTTTTCCAAATATGGCAATATTTTAATAAAATAGTTGAGAGAGCTTTTTTTTGGTTATTATTTTGTTACTCCATCCGACCTTTATGGCCGCAATGAAGAAATATTTGGCCAGATAAAAGAAACTATACAGCCATCTCCAATTAGCACGATTTAATGTATATAGCCATTCTACACAACCATTACCTTTGCAATGGAGGTTAGGACGAGCTATTTAATTAGCAAAAACTAAATTAAACGAGAAGTTATGTCATATAACCGGAAACGCATGCATATAGGTATACAACCTAAATGCATGCCGATCAGCAACCACAATGACCAAAAAGCAAACACCGAAATAAATTCGAAATAATAGAAAAGACGAAAACCAACCCAAAGAATTTGCTGAAATAATTTGGTATTAAGTTTAACAAATTGTTTACTTTTTAAAATATTTTGCTTACATTTATTATCAATACTCAAACCGAGGTGGAGGGTATCAAAGATTCGGCACAGTCGACTTTAACACTCTTACTTGTTTTCCATTATTTTCGTTTGCATTACATCTTATAAAATAACAAAAAAAATTCGGTTGTCAAACAATAATAAATTAAAAACAAGTTGGTAATTTAATTTTGGATGTCAAATTTTGCAAATGTTGCAAATAATTAGATATTACAAACCGTTTTCGCACAACTGGCAATAATTTACATTGAAACTGGCATAGTGAAAACGAGGCATAACTTTATTTCTGCTAAAACTCAAATAAGTTAGAACATTAAAATCGGTGGAAAGTCTCAACTCCACCTGCTATTAAACTTAATATTATAATTAATCTTTGATATTAGTACCATTTTAATACAGCTACTCAGCTTTTAAGTTCTAATACGATTTAAAGTTATAGTTGATTGTCTTTTTTGACTAGTATTTGTTATGATTTATTACTTATAATTTTTATTATTAGAGTACGCTTTCCATTCTGGGCCATGCGTAAACGGGGAAAGCAATCGGCTTAACCCTACTAAAATTATAAGAAACAGATATTCCTCTATAACAATTTTAAGTTAGCTGAGTCAATAAAGGCTTCAGAAAAAAGAAAATTTTATTTATTTTTTTTTGTTAGCAGTCATTTTAATTTCAATGGTTTAATTGAAGTACATTTTCTCTTTTTTCTAACAATTGATTTATAAAATATATTTAACCCTCTAGTGCCCAAATTTAAAAAAAAAAAAATTATTTCTGAGTTAATTTTTCGTCAAAAATGATAGTGCCATTTAAATTTTTTTTTGTTATCCCAAGGGATCGCTTCAACGAGGCCGAATTGGTACCCTGCCTACAGGCGGTCATAGGAAAGAAAGAATCATCAATGAAAAAATGTTCGTTCAAGTTGAATTAAAACAAAACAATTTTATTTTATAACATAAAAAATAATAATAATTCATAACAAAAGAAATAAAATGATAGTTTTAATAGTTTTTGCTTTTGCTTACATACTTATTTTGAATGCAAGAATCTTAAAAATATTCATAAAGTAATTATTGTTTGTGATAAAAGTTATAGAAACAGTCTTTCGAGTTTGAGAAACATAAATTTATATTATATTTCGGCATATTATTTGAGTTTCCGAAGTGCAGTCTGGAAAGTTACAAGTTTTTTTTGCCATTTCTATCTAAAAATTTTGGGAAATGTTCAACACCATCATATCGGACATCAGTCGGTGGCAGAAAAGTTTTTGACCCTGAACCTTTTTTGATACTGACAAGACGCGGGCGCCCCGCAGCTTTGGGAACTGTATGATTTTGCGATGTGCAAAGCACTTCTGCAACTTCTGCTCGGAAGTTTGGCACTTGGTATTTCTTGTCATTGGGGTCAGTAATGTTGATTCTCTTAAACAAAATGTAAGTATTGGCCATAGCTACGTCAACTAAATGAATAAACAAGCGATTTGTGTATTTGTTCGACTTTACCGGAATTTTGTAGCGTCCTATGAGTCCATCCATAAGATCGACCCCACCCATATGGATATTGTATTCATGTATTATGTTTGGGCACGGAATATCAATATATTTTTTTTCTGATCGGACAAAACTTGGAACGGTGGATTTTCAATCTGTTTGGTTTTGAAAAGGCTTTATACCTACATATGTTGATGCTAGTCGTACAGCTTTGTTGTCTTTCCAAACTGTTGTAGAGATATCAACACCGAAAGCAGATCCACAGAATTCAGAGGAATATCCTCGTGATTGCTTTTTTAGTTCGTTTTCCGTTGGTAGCTTACAATTCGCGATTTGATTACATCGAATAATTCCCAAAGCAAAAATGCCTCGCGAACGGAGGTAAACTAGTGGCGGTAGTGACGTATAATAATTGTCGAAGTACATGATATGGTTTTTAAACTCTGGAACAGTACGTGACAGTCGAACAACCACATTCGATGACGCCCCAAGTTACGGTGCACCTGGTTCCACGACGTTATCTCCAGCACCACAATAAATCTCAAAACGGTAGCAAAAATCAAAAGAATCGGCCAAAACGAAAAGTTTGATTCCCCACTTATGATGTTTGTCAGGCATATATTGCCGAAGGAAAGTCTTCATTTTCGTTGAACACTTCTGCTCATCCACACAAATGCGTTGTGTCATCGGCCGTATTTTGTATAATGGGTCATTGTCTGGTGAGTTTTTTGGGGCCATGTTACTATTGTCGTTGAAGTGTATGTTGCTACGTATTTGCTTGAAACGATTTCTAGACGTAGTGTTCTGAATCATTTGGAATGCATATTCGCTCCAATACGATCGTACGTTTAGATAACAGTATACTGACTTAAAAATTAGAATCCCTATATATTGCTTTATTTCTAAATTTGTTGTAGAGAAATAAGTGGCAATATTTTTTTGAGCGGCATAGATGTTTGTTTGTTCAACAATGTGGTCTATTATGGTATCATTCAAGAAGTAGTTGAAGCATTTGTATGGAGTATCTAGCTTTTTAAAATCTTCGCCGAGTTCGGAGTCACAAAACTCAATCTCAGATTTATCAACCACTATGTTTTTTTGACGCCATAAAATTTTTTTGAAGATATCTGATTTTGGATCTATATCCACTGCAGATCCATCAAATTCTCCTACGCTATTCAATATATTGTCTTCGTGTTGAAGACGTTTACGCTTCTGTGGTCGAGGCATAGTAGAAACAACTGAAGATGAGGTACATTGAGATAATAATGATGCACTTTCACTTTCACCAATCTCCGCAGCAAGATCAGACTCTGACATACCTACTATGCGATCAATCGCCATGTTTACATCTTCGTTCAGCAGGAAGTCTGGATCATCAACATCATCATCGTTATCAAGGTCATCATCTTTATCTGCCTCCCCATCAGTTTTACCGTCAAAGTCCACCGTTTCTAACATCATTCGAATCTCTTGATCAGAAAGCGATGATAATTTATTTTTTGTTGACGTTCCATTGCTAACCTATAACCGCCTCTAGACGGGGTGTCTTCTAAGTCAAAAGGAAAGCTTAGAAGAACTTTTTTTGTTAAACTTGAACTTTTTTCGTAAATTTAACACTCAGAGCAACACACTTATATTTTTTTTTGTTGAGTTTTGACAACAAATAATACTTTATTTAATAGTTTGTTTTTTGCGTATCACACGAAATAATTATTGAATGGTGAATATAGTTCGGCTTAAGGTCATCGGTTGTTAAAAGATTCTCTTTGTTATAAAAATATTTTGTTAAAAATAAATAAAAACAAGTTTTTTTATTTTTTTTTTTTTATTAATTTTTAAACAATATTTATAACAATGTTTCTTTCCAATATATTTCTATCAACTTTGTTGATCATCATCAGGGATAATCTGATAAATAACAATAAAAATAAAATTAAAAAAAACACAAATAATTTTGAATTGATCATTAACAAAAAACAATAAAAATCATTTAAAAATTATATTTACTTTAAAAACAAATTTTTAATTTGTTTGAGTTGTAACCTTCTTTTACACAGTGTAATTGTCAACTAACTTTTGTTTTAAACGTTTGTGTTTATCAACCGTATGTCTGTAGATCTTAGCGACGTTTTCCGTATCTCTCTTATAATTAAGAGCTTTGTCATTGGGAACATTCATTATATGAAGCATTTCCAACATAAATCTTTTCTTATAATTATTTTCCTCTTGTAAAATTTTTGTAGAATCAAAGTTTGGTTTATGTTTGTTTATTGAACAATGGGCAGCGAGTGCGGTTTTTTGCTCTATTGGTCTGTTAATAGCTTTTAAATCCGATCGATGTGAGGATAATCTAGTTTTTAGTTTGGTTTTTGTTGTACCAATATAAACTTTGTTGCATATTTCTTTTTCATTGCCGTCACAACTAATTTCATATATAAGATTATATTTATCATCTTTATCTACTTTTGTTTTGGTTTTACTAAATAATTTTCACCGTTTTGCACAAAATTTCAACTTTGACTGTCTCTAACAGCAAACATACGCATCGGAATTTGTTGCAAATGCTACCAAGCGAAAGTGTGTGATTCCCCAAAATATACAAAATCAAAAAAAAAAAAGAGAAAGGCAGTTAATGCAAAAAATTACGCATTTAAGAGGCATTGCCCGTCTAGAGGCGGGCATGGGCACTAGAGGGTTAAGAATTAAAAATTGACTAAGACGTTCAATTCGAAAAATATATAGTACGTGAGCTCTGCCGCCTACATGGGCGTAACCATACCCTCATAAAATAAATCGTACGGACAAAACGCTCAAAACAGCTAAAAGAAATACGGCCATCACAAATAAAATTTAGAATATTAACAATAATAAGAACAACATAGAAGAATCTTAGTTTTTTTAAGTTTCATTGAACTCTCGGAGGCCATCGACCCGATTTTGCTGGTTTCAAACAGCAACCTGCTCAGGATATCAGTGAATGATTTTAATTAAAAACGATCAATCCAGCTGGTATATTGAGAGCGGGATCGTGACTTCCATAGACGGACATCGCTATATAAACTCCGCTTGCTCTAGCAATCAAGAATATTTATGCTTCATGGGGTGCACAAATTTTTTACTAATTATTGGAAAGGGATGACAAACGTATATATACCCTCTGAACACTGCTTATAGTGCTGATTATAAAAATCAAAGCATATTCTAAAAAAATATGGAAATTGTATAGTGGAATAGTTTCTCCAATATTTACATCTGAATGCTTTTGTTGTAAAAATATTTCAAAACAACTGTTAATTTCGATCCCTGCCATGAACATTAGATCAGATTTTGTGGCATTCTATGCGTCTTCCCAACTGACGGTATTATTTTCCAGAATGGGTTTAAGCTACTCCGAACTTTCGAATCTTGCAACTGATATATTTCGCTCGAATCTATTTAAATATAATGTAAGTGATATAATTTTTTGCTAAAGAAATTTAACTACCATATCTTTGAAATGATGATTGTTTATAAGACAACACTTATATATTCAGAATAACTGTTTTTTTTTTATATATTTTAGTACATCTTGTTAAACAAAAATTAAAGCTAGCTAACTCAAACCATAGTGACTGTAGTGTATTCCATTGCCTATTATTACTCCTTAAAAAAATTTACATCTATTTTTTTTATAGCATTTATACAAATGTTTACTCAGATTACTTTCAAAATGTTTTATGTGTGTATGTTACTGTATATAAAGTTATTTTTTGTGAATAGTAAATATTCCTAATTAATGTTTAAAATATAATAATTTAAAGTAAAAAGTAATTTACATAATGGTAGCTTGGATATGCCATAAAAGCTATTCATAGAAAATAAACGGAAGGTTAAATTTAGTTTGAAGGCAATTTTGTTTTAAATTGAGATTCTATGAGTTCGGTATAATTAAACTACTGGATAGATTCTACTTTTTATGCAAAGGTGGAAAGAATTTCAGTCAGCTGGTATAACGAATTGTTAATCGGCCTTCAATACCCAATAAATAAAAATTAAGTCATACTCAAACAATAACATTTCAATTGCTTCGAAAGAAAGTACATCTTTGCGTGTGGTTTTCATCAGCTTTCAAAGCTACTTGGCAAAAAGTACACTATCAAGTCTAAACAACATCGAAAAGAAATGGATGGTATCCAAAGTAAAGGGCATTTTTTTTTTTGGCCCATATTTAACTTTAAATTTAAAAAATCACACAACAAACTAAATTTTACTGAAATAAGTCTTTTTATTTGAAAGGACAATATATATCAAAATGACATCAGACATGGGTCCACCGGGGCAAAGCACAATTTTAGGCCTCTTTGTCGAACAGTGTTGGTCGTATGGCGTCAATTATTGCAGCAATTACCAGCAAAAACTAGCCCCACAGGAAATAATCAAGAGGTGTAAAATTGCACGACCTTAAGGCAAATTGACAAGTCCATTTATCGAAATCAAATTTTCGCTAAATATGGATTTCAATTAGTCGATGGTTGCGGTCGACTGTTGAAACCACATCTCGCTCAGATAAATGCAATCTATACCATCAAACAAATAATTATTGATCACGGTGCGATAGCGATCTCCATTAACCGTAACAGGAGCCCCAGTTTCATTTTTGAAGAAATAAGGACGAATGATGGTACCAGTACCTACACTGCACCAAACGGTTCATTTCCCTGGATATAGTGGAGTCTACAGGGTCTGTTATGTATTGGTCTCACTCCATATGCGACAATTTTGATAGTAACAAATCCGTTAAGCCAAAAATTAGCTCTAATTCTGAACACAATCTTGCGATCAAAAATCGGATCAGCAAATGATCTAGAGCCCAATCGATGAAAGAACAATGCTTTAATCCCTGCACCGCCTGGATCTTATACTATTGTAGACCAAAATCAAATTTTTCCGGCGACATGAACTAAGTCCCCAATGAAATAACTCCCCAAAGCGGAAATGAACTAAGTCCCCAAAAGTGGGGAGTTACTTCATTTTCATTTTGGGGATTTAGTTCATTGCATTGGGGGTTTATTTCACTTTTGGAATTGGGGCTTTAGTTCATAATGTAATAAACCCGTAAGTTTTGGGACTTAGTTCATTTTCGTTTTGGGGACTTAGTTCATTGGGGACCGCCAATTTTTCCACATAGTGGAAGGATAGAGCCTCAATTCCGCCGACCGATGATGAATCGATAAATTTGGATCTTCTTCCACACATTCGTTTACAGCAGCGATATTCTCTTCATTCCTTCAACGTGTTTGTGTTACTGTATCATTTAGAGAGTATTTGGACGCATGGGTTTCGAGAATCGACAACTCAGTTTCAAAGCTAATTTGGTTAATTTGGCAGCCTTATTCAAATGTATGTTTATCCATGATCAGTTTCCAAGGTATAGTGATTACAAATTCCCAAAAGTGAGCACAGCATGACGGTCCCTTTGACAGCTAACCCTTTTGTAAGTTATATCTAAGCAAAAAAAAAAAACCCTTTACCATTCGAAGTAAGAAATTTATGTCGAGTGATCGAAAAAAAATAATAATAATAATAATAATTTATGTTAAAAAAAAATAAATAAAAATTAACAATAAGAAAAAGTGTAATTGGAATTATGGAAGGAGAACTGAATTTAAGTTCATAAAAGTTTGAATATACACCCAGAAAACTGATTCGTTGTGGCTACCAAATTTATTGCCAACCGAATTACGATGAAGCAAATAACCGATTTCTGAGTTCATGACAACTACAATTCTATTGTCTTAACAGTAAATATTTTAAGATTGTAGTTGTTCGACCTTTCAAATGTTGATAAATAAAAATACTCGAGTGACCTCGAGCTCGAGTATTTTTATTTATCAGTAAATATTTTATCACAATAGAAAATGGTTAGTTGCTATAAAATTTCTGTTGCTACAATTCGGTTGGCGTTTTTTTTTTTTGTGTGTACTTTGCACAATTTCTGAAAAACAATTTCCATCCTGTGGCAAGCCTATGTTGCTTACCTTAGGCCACTTTCGTCCAAAAGTATTTGCAGTTCCTGCTCCTTAAATTTGAAATGTACACATCTCCTTTATTATACCCTATACCACTATGTGGTTTGGGTGTAATGACTTTGTGCTGCTGTTTGTAACTATCAATAATATTTGATCTAGACCCATCTTTTATTATACCGATCGGTTCAGAATCACTTTCTGAGTTGTTTTAACGATGTCCGTCCGTCCGTCCGTCCGTCCGTCCGTCTGTGTGTCCATGTAAAACTTTTAGTCAAACTACAGGTCGCAAATATGGTGAAAATCGGTCCATGCTCAGACCTAGTGCCCATACAGATGACCCCTATGAAATCGACATAAATTGCCATAAGATCCAAATTGTCATACAAATCTTAGTAAAATTGGGTTTATGTGTGTTTATTGTATCCATTAATCAGCAGTCCAAAAATAAGCCCTATTGGACAATTCTTAGTCATAGATCCCGTACAGAGCTGCTTCCCGCTCTTCACCTAAATCTATCAAAAAAAAAAAACCAAAAATATGCCACAGATTTTTCTCAAATTTGGTTTGTGTACATTTTTTCAAAATATAAATGACTTTACCAAATATGGTCAGGACCCGTCCATTTTTCGACCTAGTCCCCATATAGATATAGCACCCGATATGAACTTTTTCATATGCAGCAGCCAGAAAAATTTATAACAATGCCACTCAAATTTGGTTTTTGCTTATTTTCTATATCCAGTTAGTTGGACCGAAGAGATAGGGTTCCTAAACAATGGTATAGGGTATCGTGTGGTCGGTCTAGACCGACTATAATTTTCTAACTTATTTTTCAATGAATTCTTTCTTAAAAAAAAAACACATTCTTAAAGTTTAGATGCATCAATGAAACAACTGAATCAATTTTTCCAAAATTTTCTTGAGTGATCTGGTTCCATGCTTTCACATTTACTTGTCGTGAATTTTACATAATACTGATTTTTATTCGCAATTTTACCTTTACCTTTGATTTTGAAATAAATATTAATGATATTATTTCCAGAATTGCAAGTTATCATTATTTATTTGAAGAAAATTTTTCTTCACAAAATCGCAAAAATCTTGTTAATTTAGAAGAATTAGTAGTTTAACAACTTACGCTTTAATAAAATTTCAAAATGATGTGTTTTGTAATCTTCATAAACGATTTTGCACTGTTGCAGTTTTTTTAGATGTAGAAAAGGCATTTGATCATGCCTATCATAATGTTATACTTCATTAAATTATTGAAATAGGATTTCATCCTTTTAATATTAAATTATTTAAAAGTTATTTTTCTGATAGAACTTTTTGCGTACAATTTAATGATGGTTTGCCAGATTTTGGTATTATTACCTGTGGCATTCCACAGGGTTCAATTTTTGCTCCTCATTTATATAATATATTTATGTAGGATTGTCCTCATACTTTTACAAATTCAATTTTTCTGTTCTATGCCGAAGACTCTCTTTGATTCACATATTTTATTTATTCACATCATGAATCTCCACTTGTTGCCTTGCGGCAAGTTTCAAATCTCCTTGAGAAAGTTAAAATTTTTTATGATAATGGGGGTGTTAAACCTAATGCATCTAAATGTAAAGCAATTTGTTTATGCAATGCTTCAGGAAAATGTAGAAACTTTGTTATGCCAGAAAGTAAATCGCTAAAATATTTTTTTTGTTGTTATAAAATTCCCTTCAAAGGAAATGTCAAATATTTAGGAATCGAAATTAACAATCTTCTAAAATTCAAAAAAGAAATCTTACAAAATTATGGGTTCATTTTCAAAAATTTTGTGTAATAAGAGTTTATCAATGAAAACTATACTTTTGTTATATAAAACAGGTATTATACCGGGTTTTTATATACGGTGTTCGAAATTGGTTCAATATTTCAGCTACGGTCATAAAGGACATGGAAATTTTTGAAGGAAAAATTATAAGATGTTGAATTGGTAAAAACTTTCAATCAATTTATTAGCTATATTTTTATTAATAATCAATTAATATTTCTCAAATTGTCTTATATACATATATGTGACATTTTAATGAAATTCATTTTAAGATTATCAAGTCATGAAAATAATTTTATAAAAAGCATCATCCATCCATCAAACAAAGAAATTTTAGTTGGCCAAATATAAACTAATTATCACCAATTCGCTATATTAACTAAGATCCTCCAAATTTTAATTTAAAAATAAATTTTTATATAAAAAGTTCACTAGGTACCCATATAGGACAGTACATTCTTATTTTTATTCACTATTGTGTTGTGATTTTTGTTATTTTTGACGTTTTTAGTTATTTTTAAGTCGTAGTTTCAAGTTTATTTTAAGGGATTCACACACCATTTATGTAAGCTCCGGGAGCAAGGGTATTTAACTCCCATTTAATTTTCATAAAAAATTTAATATCTTCATCGATTTAAGATAACTGGCGTACGAAATGCGAGTGCAATTTCTAGACAATTTTTATTTTTCAGCTTAGCCAATTCGTAAACCAACACTATTTTGGTTTATTATTATTGTGAATGAATAAGACAAACTCATTAACAAACACATTAACAAATTTAATAAACACACACATAGCATATGTATAATTTTATGTATGTCTTAGTAGCAACTTTAATTGCAATTTACTCAAAATAAAGAAAAAAATTAAAAATCTGTAAATCTGGTGAACAGTTAAAAAGAAATACTCTTCAGATAATATACGTTTGGTCAAAATCGGGATAAAACGGTAGAACAAAACATAGGTAACAAGAAATCGCGTAGCCTAATAATATTATTAAAAATTATTTTTTATGTTTTAATATATAATATTAATAGGCTAGGCGATTTCTTGTGACCGATGTTTTGTTCTACCGTTTTATTTCGGTTTGGCCAAACGTATGTTATTTGAAAGGTATTACTTTTTAGCCATTTTGTAGATTTAGAGATTTTTAAATTTTTTCCTTTATTTTGAGTAAATTGCATTTAAAGTTGCTACTAACACATACATAAAATTATACAATGCTATGTGTGTGTTTATTAAATTTGTTAATGCGTTTGTAATAAAAATGGGTTTGTTTTTTTTCTGTTGATTTGTGAATTGGCTGTAATTCATTTGCATACCTTTACGGTCTTTATTTAGTAAAAATATAAAATTTCCTAGAATTTGCACTCGAAGTTCGAGGGCTGGAATCTGCTAGTTTATATTATTGTATTTAAAAAGGCCAATAAATATAAATTATAACTTTATTTTCTTTCATTAATATAGCTCACGGTTCAACGCGAAACTTCGAGCTCCTTTGCAATTGCTTGATTGCTTTTCACAATTTTGTGTAGGAAAATATTATGATGACGAACTTCACATCAAATCTCCTTATTTTTTTATATATATTTTTTATTTTAATTTAAACAAATATTTTGCATTTTTATTTTCACGTATTAGGTCTCAGTTATGACGCAATTACTTAGCCGGTTTTTTTTTTAATGTGTTTCAAGTTGCATATTTTCAATAATTTATACTTCCTTTACCCAATCACTAAATTTTCTTAAATAAAACTATTCAAAAATAAAACTACATGTTAAATAATCTAACACATAAAAACAAAATTTTTATTAAAAATCCTTGTTTCCTTATGCAGATGAGTTTTGAATCTCTCTGTGACTGTGCGTGATTTTGTGTGACTATCTTAAAATTAATCTTTGGTCACAACAAGTCTATGGACCCAGTTTCAGATTGATTGGATGAGGGGAAATGGGGCTTAAACCACTCCATGACTGTGTGTGACTATGCGTGACTGTATATGACTATGTCAATGTTAATATTTTTTTACGGCAAGTCTATCGACCAAGTTTCAGGTCGATCGGATAAGGGGAAATAGGTTTTAAAGCACTCCGTTGCTGTGCGTGACTATGCGTGACTGTGCGTGACTATCCCAAAATTAATCTATAGTCACAACAAGGCTATGGACCAAGTTTCATATTAATTGGATGAGGGGGAATGGGGTTGCCCCATGGCAGACAGACAGACCGAGAGAAAGTATGAGTTAAAAGAAAGAGTTTAAAAATCCAATGTTTTTATTGCATATAATAAAATATTTACCCAACAATGAATCAAAAATTCCATCTAAAATAATTTTATCATTTTTAAACGGAAACTATTAGTGAAGAACCATATATTTAAGAGTTGGCAAATATTTTTGGACGGTTAATCGGATTATTCACTTCTTTTGATGCTTTAATTTTTCTGCATATTTTGCACTCTTCCAAAGGTAACGAATTGCTAGACAATTTTTGAAAGAAGTCCATTAGACTTCATTGATATTATTTTGAAAACTTTTAACCAAATATAATAAGTGAATGTGGCTGTTAAACCAAGGAATCATAAAAAACCATTACCTTTGGTTTTCAAGACAATTTTTGCATCCTTCAAAATAAACTAAACCCAAAATAGCAGTATAGTGCATATATTACCTTTTTTTGTTAACAAAAAATGATATTGGAAACACAAAGACAAATCGTTATTTCTATAGAGGGAATTTAAATTGGTACAACATATATATATATATATATATATATATATATATATATATATATATATATATATATATATATATATATATTTAAGTATGTTGGTATACAGAATCTCGCAGTTTTAAACTCAACTATACTCCCTGTACAGATTGTAGTTGTTACAGTTGAATACTAAATAAAATTGGCATCATTTCTCTATATGCAAGAAACTAAGTAAATGTGAATCTCAAGTTTGAAATTTGCCTTTTTCTGCATTTTTGGAAGAAAAGAAAAAAATATATAGCTAGCTATAAAACAGATAAAAATTTACTACATGGTGTACTTCATTTAAATGTAATGGTTGAATATTTTTATCGTGCTTTATCATAACAATTACACAAGTGGAAAATGTAATTTCAAAAAAACATGAACAGAACGAATAGAAAAATCGCAAAAAAATAAAAATGAATATCACAAATGCTGTAAAATACAACAGATTGTAGTTTAGTTCCTTGGTTTTGATGGGAATACTTGAAATAAATTTAAAATATGGTTAATAAAGGAAAATCAGAAAATATGCTTAAATAAGGTCAATGTCAAGCAACCAAATTCTGTAAGATATTGACAAGATTGAAATAAAAAAAAAAATGTTAAATATTTGATAAACAAAAGCTTCACTTAAACGATTAAATGTTTCTGCCACGCATATAGATCCATAGTATGTACCTACTTTCTCATTGATCTATTTAAAAAATATATTCCAAAATATGACTGTGTGTATTTTATCCCTATTTCATATATGTGTCATAAGGTGTTTGCTTAACATATCCTGGTTACAATACTTTACGTTTTTTTTATTTATCCATACTCGACATTGTTTAAGTACAAAAAGGTTAGAGATTTCTCACAACTACATTTAAAAAAGAAAATAATGGGGTAAACAACACTTCAAAACACTCTCACTGATATCAAACTGCAATATATTCAAAACAGGTTGAGGTTTTCTGTTGTGAAGTAACAAAGGTTCAATTATGGAAAAATGGATTTCCATTCTTTTATAGTGTAAGTTATATATTCTTTCTTTGTTCATACTTCGAACAATGGCTAGGAATCTTTTATAAAAAAATGTGTAAGTTTTATTTACTTATGGAGTAAAAATCGAATAGCATAAGATATTTATATAAAATAGAGCATGACTTAAACTAAAACATTTAAATCGAAAATAAAAGGTTTCTTTCATATTCTTCCGTCTTAATTTTTAGTTTTGTGATGCAGTTCTGTTAGTTAGTCAGCGTTTGTTTCCTTATAAATCACAGTAATACCAGCTGGAAAAATCGGCTTAGTATAACGATTCCATATTCCAACAAATCTTTTTAGCTCACGCGTAATGTTTGAGAATATGATTATATGTAAGTGATTCTGTGTAACCCACTAGACATGATCAAAAGGTAAGTCATGTTAGTATTATAAAGTTATGTTCTCAAAAGACTATTTGAGTCACGAGCTATGATTATCAAGACTGACAAATTATAGCAAGTATTGCGCATAATATTGCCAGAATTTGCTAAGCTGAAATAGTTAAATTTCTGACGAAAAGGGATAAAGTTGTCTAAAAAGAAACCCTCCAATATTTTTCAAAACATTAGAAATATTTATATACAAACTCTAACTCGATGCGCTTCGCCACACCCATCGTAACGAAAAAAAAACTGTGAAAACATTTTGCAGAAAACTGTTTAATTTATATTTAGTATTTTTGATGTGTAAACATCTATACGCGCAGGGAGGTAAATTTCAAAAACAGTGTAACATGCAAGCGTAACATGTGAGTCGTAAGACAAAATGTGATTGTATTGGTGAAAAATTATGAAATTATGATAACCTGTTTGAATATAAAAATGAAAAATAAAAAATGAAAAAAAAATTAAAAATAAAAAATGAAAGATGAAAAATGAAAAATTGAAAATTAAAAACGAAAAATTAAAAATTAAAAATTAAAAAATTAAAAATAAAAAATGAAAAACTAAACTTGAAAAATGAAAAGTGAAAAATAAAAAATGAAAAATAAAAAATCAAACATGAAAAATAAAAAATGAAAAATGAAAAATAAAAAATGAAAAATGAAAAACGAGAAATTAAAAATGAATAACGAAAAAAGAAAAACGAAAAATAAAAAATGAAAAATAAAAAAGTGAAAAATAAAAAATGAAAAATAAAAAATAAAAAATGAAAAATAAAAAATTAAAAATGAAAAATGAAGAACGAAAAATGAAAAATAAAAAATGAAAAAAGAAAAACGAAAAATTAAAAATGAAAAATGAAAAATGAAAAATGAAAAATGAAAAATTAAACATTAAAATAAAAAATGAAAAATAAAATATGAAAAATAAAAAATTAAAAAAAAAAATAAAAAGGAAAAATAAAAAATAAAAAATTAGTAATGAAAAATTAAAGCTGAAAAATTAAAACTAAAAAATTAAAAATAAAAAATTAAACATGAAAAATAAGAAATGAAAAATGAAGAACTAAAACTAAAAATGAATAATGAAAAATAAAAAATGAAAAATGAAAAATAAAAAAGTATATATAAAAAATTGTACATGAAAAATTAAAAATGAAAAATAAAAAATTAAAAATAAAAAATAAAAAATAAAAAATTAAAAATAAAAAATAAAAAATAAAAAATAAAAAATAAACAATAAAAAATGATAAATGAAAAATGAAAAACGAAAAATGAATAATGAAAAAAGAAAAACGAAAAATAAAAAAAGAAATATAAAAAAGTGAAAAATAATAAATGAAAAATTAAAAATGTAAAAAAAAAATTTAAAAATGAATAATAAAAAATTAAGAATATAAAGGAAAAATAAAAAATGAAAAACGAAAAATGAAAAATGAAAAATAAAAAATTAAAATAAAAATATGAAAAATGAAAAATTAAAAATTAAAAAAAAAAAATAAAAAGGAAAATTGAAAAATGAAAAATAAAAAATAAAAAATGTAAAATTAAAGCTAAAAATTTTAAACTAAAAAATGAAAAATAAAATTGAAACATGAGAAATAAAAAATGAAGATCTAAAATTAAAAATGAATAATGAAAAATAAAAAATGAAAAATGAAAAAAGAATAATAAAAATTAAAAAATTATATATAAAAAATTAAATATAAAAAATGAAAAATAAAAAATGAGAATTGAAAAATAAAATATGAAAAATAAAAAATTAAAAACTAAAAAAAATTAAAATTGAAAAGTGAAAAATGAAAAATGAAGAAAAAAATTTAAAATGATAAATAAAAAATTAAAAAAAAATTAAATATGAAAAACGAAAAATGAAAAACGAAAAATTAAAAACGAAAAGTTAAAAGTAAAAAATAAAAATCGAAAAATTAAAAATTAACCGGTTAAAATAATAAATAATAATAAATATGTTAGTATTAACAGAGCCCCTGCAGTTGATTGCTATAAGTGATACGCTTTCTGTTTGATTTTAAGAAAGTGCTATAAAAAATCTTTAATTACTAGATGTTTACACATCTCCCCTGCGATCGGACTCACATGATTTTTTTTATTTTGGTGATTTTTGTTATTCGCGATTTTCGGCTTTGGTGATTTTTGTTTTTTGTTTCTATGTTTGATGTTGTCCATCTTTGTTTTTTATGATTTGCGACTTGGCGATTTTTAATTTTACCATGTAAGCGTAACATGTGAGCGTAACATGTGAGTCGTAAGACAAAATGTGATTGTATTGGTGAAAAATTATGATATTATGATAACCTGTTTGAATATTAACAAGTAAGAAAATTATAGTCGGTCTAGCCCGACTATACGATACCCTTTACCATGGTTTAGAGACCCTATCTCTTCGGTCCAACTAATTGGATATAGAAAATACGCATGAACCAAATTTGAGTGGCATTTTTATTAATTTTTTTGGCTGCAGATATGAAAAAGTTCATATCGGATGATATGCCTATATGGGGACTAGGTTCAAAAATGACCGATCCTGACCATATTTGGTAAAGTCAATTATACTTTGAAAATATATAAACAAACCAAATTTGAGAAAAATCTGTACAACATTTTTGTTTTTTGATAGATTTAAGTGAATATCGGGAAGCAGCTCTATATGGGGCCTATGACTAAGAATTTCCTATAGGGATAATTTTTGGTCTACTCATTAATGGATGTAATAAACACATACAAACTAAATTTGAATGAGATCTATATGATAATTTGGAACTTAAGGCAATTTATGTCGATTTAATAGGGGTCATTTGTATGGGGGCTAGGTCTGAACATGGACCAATTTCAGTAGCATTCACCCCATGGCCGACGAAAGCTTACACACCAAATTTCGTCAAAATATGTTCATATTTGCGACTTTTAGTTTGATTACAAGGTTTACATGGACACACAGACGGACGGACGGACGGACGGACATTGCTATTTCGACTCAAGAAGTGATTCTGAGTCGATCGGTATAATTAAAGATGGGTCTAGGATGAATATTTTTGGTTGTTACAAACAGCAGCACAAAGTCATTATACCCAAACCACATAGTGGTATAGGGTATAATTATAGTCGGTCTAGACCGTCGTTCTAGACCGTCGGTCCGACTATAATTATACCCTATACCATTATTTACAGACCCTATCTCTTCGGTGCAACTAATTGGATATAGCAAATAAGCATAAACCAAATTTGAGTGGCATTTTTAATAATTTTTTTGGCTGCAGATATGAAAAAGTTCATATCGGATGCTAGATCTATATGGGGACTAGGCCCAAAAATGGACAGATCCTGACCATGTTTGGTAGAGTCTCTTGTATTTTGCAAAAATTTATACAAACAAAATTTGAGAAGAATCAGTGCAATACTTTTGTTTTTTGATAGATGTAAGTGAAGATCGGGAAGCAGCTCTATATGGGGCCTATGACTAAGAATTGTCCAATAGGGATCATTTTTGGGCTACTGATTAATGGATGTAATATATACATATAAACCCAATTTGACAAAGATTTATATGATAATTTGAATCTTATGGCAATATACGTTGATTTCATAGGTGTCATTTGTATGGGGGCTAGGTCTGAACATGGACCGATTCTCACCGATTTCAACAGCGTTCATCCCATGGCCGAGGAAAGATTAAATACGAAATTTTATTAAAATACATTCATATTTCCGACCTGCAGTTTGATTACAAGCTTTACATGGACACACAGACGGACGGACGGACGGACGGACATCGTTAAATCGAATCAGCTTCTGATTCGATCGGTATAATTAAAGATGGGTGTAGGTCAAATATTTTTGGTTGTTACAAACATCAGCACAAAGTCATTGTACCCAAACCACAAAGTGGTATAGCGTATAAAAATTAAAAATGAAAAATGAAAAAGAAAAATAAAAAATAAAAAATTAAAAATAAAATATGAAAAATGAAAAATAAAAAATTTAAAAAAAAAATAAAAAATGAGTAATGAGTAATGAAAAATTAAAGCTAAATAATGAAAAATAAAAAATGAAACATGAAAAATAAGAAATGAAAAATGAAGAACTAAAATTAAAAATGAATAATGAATAATGAAAAATAAAAAATGAAAAATGAAAAATAAAAAATAAAAAATAATATATAAAAAATGAAATATAAAAAATGAAAAATAAAAATTGAGAATTGAAAAATAAAAAATGAATACTAAAAATTTAAAAAAGAAAAATAAAAATTGGAAAATGAAAAATGAAGAAAAATTTTAAAATGATAAATCAAAAAAAAAAAAAAAATGAAAAATTAAAAATTAAAAATAAAAAATAAAAAATGAAAAATAAAATATGAAATATGAAAAATAAACAATTAAAAAAAAAAATAAAAATAAAAAATAAAAAATGAAAAATGAAAAATAAAAAACAAAAAATTATGTATAAAAAATGAAATATAAAAAATGAAAAATAAAAAATGAGAATTGAAAAATAAAAAATGAATTATAAAAAATTAAAAAAAAAAAATAAAAATTGGAAAATGAAAAATGAAGAAAAAAATTTAAAATGATAAATAAAAAATTAAAAATAAAAAAAAAATTAAAAATGAAAAACGAAAAATTAAAAGTACAAAATAAAAAAAGAAAAATTAAAAATTAACCGGTTAAAATAATAAATAATATTAAATATTTTAATATTAACAGAGCCCCTGCAGTTGATTGCTATAGTTGATACGCTTTCTGTTTGATTTTAAGAAAGTGCTTAAAAAAATCTTTAATTACTTGATGTTTACACATCTCCCCTGAGATCGGACTCACATGATTTTTTATTTTTGGCGATTTTTGTTATTCGCGATTTTCGGCTTTGGTGATTTTTGGACTTCGCGACTCTTGTTTTTTGTTTCTATATTTGATTTTGTCCATTTTTGTTTTTTATGATTTGTGATTGGGCGATTTTCAATTATAATAATTTTTGATTTTGACGATTTTTAGCTTTAGCGATTTTTATCTTAGTTTTTTGCGGTTTTTAATTTGGCGATTTCTGATTTTGGCGATTTTTGTTCTTTACGGTTTTCGTTTTTGTCGATTTTTGAATTCGGCGATTTTTGTTTTTAGCGATTTTTGTTATTTTTGATTTCCGGTTCTGGCAATTCTTGTTTTTGGCGATTTTTGTTTATTTTGTGATTTTTGATTTGTCGATTTTTCTTCTTTGCGATTTTTGAATTTGGCGATTTTTGATTTTGGCGATTTTTGTTATTCGCGATTTTCGGTTTTGGCGACTTTTGATTTTGGCGATTTTGCTCATAATTTCCCAACTACTCACAACTCCTTAATGTTCTTGTCAAAAGCTTCCAGAATGTAATTTTCATAGTATTTCACATTTTTTATATAGGATCCGTTGGTCCGATTCCGTCCATTTTTTGGGCAACTACTCACATTAATAACTTATGAACTCGGAAAAAGTCCCAAGGCTTTTTCTATTACAGTACTCTAGATATATGACATTAATTATTTACTTTGTATGGTGGGTGCCACGCCAATTTGTCCGATACCGCTCATTTTTAGGGGTCCCAAAAAAAAAAATTATATTTCGATTTTCATGGGTGCCAAAGCATTTTTTGAATGCTTATAGGGTTAAGTATTTTCCAGATTTTTCGGAATAGGTTTAGAGGTCGCTAAAGTCGAATTTTACCCAAAAATCGGGATTCCCAAACATTTTTTAAGTTTATCTTATTACTTGGCCCATAACCACGATTTGCTTTGTTACAAAGTCAATATTTTAAAAGAAGAATGTTCAAGCTTTACTTTTCTGTGTAGAAATCGTACGTTTCGGTAATTTTGTTTGCTCATTTGGGTCCCCTAAATGACATTTTTTCGTAAATTTTGCATAGTTTCAGAACTCTTGAAGTGTAGTATTCCAGATATTATATGTTAAAATTTGATGTTCATAATTCACTCCATATTGGAGGTGTCACGCTCACTTGAGAAACCAAAAAAAAAAAAAAAAAAAAAATAGCCTATTTTTCCTTTCCAATAGGCAGTTCCCTACTGTAGAAGTTTCAACACGATCGGTTCAGTGGTGTAGTCTGCTATAAACAAAACAAAAGTACAAGCGTACAAACATACAAAACTTATTTTTGATGTGTAAGCTCGGGATGTAATCATCTATTTTACAATACAATCACAAAACAAGTAGACCGACTATACGATACCCTATACCATGCGTTTAGAGACCCTATCTCTCAGGCCCAACTAACTGGATATAGAAAATAAGCATAAACCAAATTTGAGTGGGGTTTTTATTAATTTTTTTGGCTGCAGATATGAAAAAGTTCATATCGGATGCTAAATCTATATGGGGACTTGGCCCAAAAATGGACCGATCCTGACCATGTTTGGTAAAATCTCTTGTATTTTGCAAAAATGTACAAACAAAATTTGAAAAGAATACGAGCAATATTTTTGTTTTTTGATAGATTTAAATGAAGATCAGGAAGCACCTCTATATGGGGCATATGACTAAGAGTTGTCCCATAGGGATCATTTTTGGACTACTCATTAATGGATGTAATAAATGCATATAAACCCAAATTGACTAAGATATATGACAATTTCGATCTTATGGCAATTTATGTCGATTTCATAGGGGTCATTTGTATGGGGGCTAGATATGATGAAAGGGGCGATTCTCACCAATTTCAACAGCGTTCATGGCCGATAAAAAATTAAATATCAAATTTCATCAAAATATATTCATATTTGCGACCTGCAGTTTGATTACAAGCTTTACATGGACACACAGACGGACGGATGGGGAGTAGGTCAAATATTTTTGGTTGTTATAAACAGCAGCACAAAGTCATTATACCCAAACCACATAGTGGTATAGGGTATAAACAGAGTAAGAGAAGAATGGTGTGAGGTGCGATTGTATTGTTGAAAAGATTAACTGTTTAGACATAAAATGAAGGCATGATTTCATTAGGAAGTGTATGAAGATAAAACGAGGGAGCGAATAGCGTTATAGAAACGTTTTGAAAATGTAAAAATGCCTTTAGCAAAAGCAAGAATTAAAAATGAAAAATTAAAAATTAAAAATTTAATATTAAAATAAAAAATGAAAAACGAAACAAGAAAAAATTAAAAATTAAAAATTAACCAGTTGAAATAATAAATATTTTAATATTAGCAGAGCCTCTGCAGTTGTTTGCTCTAAGTGATATATATATGACAAGATGTTTACACATCTCCCTTGTTATCGGGCTCACATGATTTTTTTATTTATAGGATTTGTTTCATTTACAAATAAATTGTTAAAGACCAGATTTTTGTAATTACTTTTTTTTTCATTTTTCAACTTATTTTGAAAAATAATGTTTTAATTTTAGATAAGTTTTTGTAGTCATAATAATATAATAAGTATTTTTAATCAGATAGACCGACTATACCATATCATAGACCAATACGTAGGTCTACGTTCTCGTTTTGGTGCTCAAAATTGGCCACTTAGATTGTGGGATTTACTTTTATAGAGTGCAACCATCCGTGCAATGAAGGAGGTAACTTTACGCTTCATCAACGAAATTCAGTAAACTTTTTCGAAATGGCCATGGAAAAAAGAGTGCATATGCGCCTGTAAAGCCGTGGTGGCCAATTGATCGATCTCTTTTTCTGGGTACTTTTTTATTCATAAAATTAAAAAATCTAAATGTAAAAAACTGGGTTTTTTGTTTAATTTAATTCTCTCTTGTAATTTGGGATACACTTTATACCGCCGGTTTATGTACTTTTTTAAATTTTTGAGATACCGAAAATATTTTCTGAAGTTATTTCAATTCTTACAGATTTTTTTAAGGCACTGTCTCAAAAGGTCTAAACTGTCATACCGTGATAAATGTTAGAAATCGAAACGATGTATTACTGTCATAACTATAAAATTTATACTGGATGAATTTTCTCCAAAAAAAAAAAAAACTGCTGTTAAATATAAATCAATTTAAATCATAATTGGTTTTACGTGCCTATTCACAAACAAGACCGACTATACGATACCCTATACCATGCGTTTAGAGACCCTATCTCTCAGGCCCAACTAACTGGATATAGAAAATAAGCATAAACCAAATTTGAGTGGGGTTTTTATTAATTTTTTTGGCTGCAGATATGAAAAAGTTCATATCGGAGGCTAAATCTATATGGGGACTTGGCCCAAAAATGGACCGATCCTGACCATGTTTGGTAAAATCTCTTGTATTTTGCAAAAATATATACAAACAAAATTTGAAAAGAATGATAGATTTAAATGAAGATCGGGAAGCACCTCTATATGGGGCCTATGACTAAGAGTTGTCAAATAGGGATCATTTTTGGGCTAGTGATTAACGGATGTAATAAACACATACAAACTCAATTTGACTAAGATTTGTATGATAGTTTGGATCTTATGGCAATTTATGTTGATTTCATAGGGGTCATTTGTATGGGGATTTATAACTCCATCCAGTATTCAAACGGAAAGATTACTTTACCTTACTATACAAAACGAGAAATTTGAAAGTTATCAAAACTGAGTATGGCATAATGGCTATATATGGCTATATAATGAAATATGGCTATATACTCAATCTTCAAAATAAATGAAGGATCATGTTTTCCGGTGTTCCAATCAAGAGCGGCAGGGCTATATCTACACCTACCTCATATTTTCATTTATTCTTCTAAAAGAAGAGGTTTTATGGGTAGTCATAAAAATCGAACCGAACTTAAAATATATTTAAATGCATACAATTAAATGTAAAAAGCCTTCGAAAGAAATTCAAAAGATATTAATAATGTTAAGCAAAGATCGGCACACAGTGTGTAACTTATGTTACAAAAAAAAAAGTTTTTTTAATATCACGGTTTGAATTTATTCTTTTTTATCAATCTAACAAGCTTTGTAAAGAGTGCTAATGGTGAACTTTGCCTACTTATATAAAAGATTAATTGGAAATATATATACAAAGTGTGTAACGTACGTCACAATATGAATATACTCTTAAATGATATTTATTGAAAAAAAAAAAAAAAAAAAAAAAAACGATTTCGAACGGTTTAAAAGTGTACGTGAAATGGGGAGGTGGGGCACATGCCTAAGACTGTCAGCCAGGCGCCTTTCAAATATTTTTCTAATGCTTTGCGGGAAGTAAGCGGGTTTTCGTTTTCTTCTTTGGCGAGTCGCCGATGCAGTAGATGTATAAGTTTTTAATCGGAGAAAATTTTTGCAATCTTGGGTAATGTTTTTAAAAATAAATATATTCTAACATTCCAATATTCGTAAAGGAATTTAATGTGAAATGTTTTGAATGGAGTTTTTTCGCTACATCCTACGGTAAACGCGCTGTGGACGGAGTAGGAGCTGTTGTAAAGCGGAAGGTTTGGCAACTGGTATGATCACAATACCTTATTTTAAATATTGCTCGGGAATTTCACAAGCTAGCCAAAGCCAATATAAATGGGATTTCGATGATATATGCTTCAAAAAATTATATTAAAAGCACAACACTGAAAATCTCCTAAAACTCGTTGAATGAAAGAAATATTCCAAAAATTAAATGGTATCATCATTTTGTTGCGCACTATAACGATTCTAAAATCGTTGATGCCCGTACAGCAGGGTCTAAAAAAATAAAAATTGATTGAAATGTTTAAAAATATTTATATAAAAGAAAATTGTTGTTTCATTTACATATATCAGATCGCAAGAGAAAGTGTAACGTACGCCACGTAACAAACGTCACACACAAATTTTAAATTTTAAAATAAACTTTAAAACGAATCATCCTTTTGAAAGCTATTTTAGTACCTTTGAATTTTCTCTTTCTTTTTCGTTTTGGGAGTTTTCATAGTTACTATGCAAAATTCGCTAAAAATTATCGTAATGCATGTTGACTCTAAGCCGACTTCCGTTTTGTGAAATGTACGTCACAGCACTTTCGGCACGAATATTTTGTTTCCTCAAAGACATTGAAAAATAAGTTAAATGGCTTTTGAAAGTATTCCCAAAGACCTATTTCAACTAAAGTTTATAAGCAAATATCTCATTCAGAATTCAAACGGGATTGATATAAACTAAATAATAAGCGTATAAACGTAACGTATATCACACAGGATTTGCCCATATACTAAATATGGTCATCATCGGTTCATTTTTCAACCAAGTCTTCATATACAAATAGCATTCGATATGAACATTTTTTTAACTGCGGAATATAAATTCATAACAGTGACATCCAAATTTTTGTACGCTCATTTGCAGACATCACTTAACACATTCAGCTGAACTGCGGGAATTGCCGCCATTCACTTGTCCTTAAAAAAAAATAAATGACGGGAATTCCCGCTAATTTCCAAATCGAATCTTTCAACCGTCAACACTGATTTCTTTTTATTATTGTACATAATTAGTGTTGCCTGTAGTGCTAAAATACTAGCACTAACAAAAAAACCCAATTTTAAAAGTTCCAATAAGAACAATTGCCATTTAAAATCAACGTAAAATTGTTTCTTTTTTGTGTAGAAACGTCTTCAATAAAACGAATTGCGGGAATTCCAGCGTTAATCTCATAAGAAATACATGTACGTCAAATTAATTGATTTTCTGAGTGCGATCAGTTATATAAGCTAATTTACGTTTAAAAAATATAAAAGCAGTTTTGTAAAGTATTTTGTGCGACCAGTTTTTAAATAAAATATGGCAAATAAAAATTTACAAAAGTGGTCGATCAAATATTAGGAAGTTCAGAAGACGAAAAATCATCAGATGGAAGAGAATTCGCAAGATATTCAAGTTGTGACTATGGTAGCGATGTTGGTAGTGAATTCGATGAATCTACTCAGGAAGATTTCAGTCAGGAGAAAGATGGTGCATGTACTTCCGATATTGAAAGTAATCGTGAGTGTAATACTGAGTGTGATGAAATTGGGCACGAGAATATAAAGCCAATACCATCTTTTACATTCAATGAATCTTGGGGCATCCATGGCAAAATAAATAGTGACTTATCTCCACTAATATTTCAAAAACTTTTTAATGAAGACGTGATTAATTTATTGGAATCTTCGAGTAATGCTTATGCAAAAAATTTGGAGAATAATGACCCCAAACGATCGACAAGGAAGCGACCTAAAATAATTTTTTCTGAAACGTCAAAAGATGAAATTCTTAAATTTCTGGGCTTATGCTTACTACAAGGTCAGGACAAAAAACCATCCATTAAGCATATGGTTTGAAAGAATATGTTGTATTATCAACCAATATATGGCTCTATAATGTCTGGAAGACGTTTCCAGCAAATTCTGAGATTCTTCAGTTGCCGTGCGTCATATGAACAAGACAGCCCCTTAGGAAAGCTGGAAAAAATAATGCCACTACTTCAATTGGTTTCATAAAATTTCGAAAACATCTTTACACATGGTAAAGACTTGTCTTTAGATGAGTCTCTAATGCTCTTTAGAGGAAGATTATCCTTTAAACAATATAACAAAGGAAAGCGGGCTAGGTACGGCATAAAATTTCACGAACTTACTACGAAAGACGGCTACATTTTAAATGTAAAAATGTATGCAGGAAAAGACCCCAGGATCTAAAACAAAAGCTATAGTTTCAAAACTAATGAATCCGTACCTCAAGCGTGGCCACCATTTATTCATGGATAATTATTACAACGTTGATTTGTCCCATACGCTACTTAACTACAAAACTCACTCAACTGGTACTTTACGTTCCAATCGTAAACTGAGTCCTAAATGTATAATTGGTAAAAAACTGAAAAAAGGTGAAATGATTTGGCGAAGAACAGGAAATGTTTACGTGACCAAATGGAAAGACAAACGCGATGGTTTGTCCATAACTACGGCACATCATCCATGTCTTATCGAAGTTACCAATAACAGAGGCCAAAAAAAGATAAAACCAGCAGACGTTGTTGCCTATAATGAGAACATGACAGGGGTTCGTCGAGCTGACCAATTATTGTCATATTATTCCAGTCCCAGAAGAACCAAAATATGGTATAAAAAGGTCTTATTTCATATCCTGGGCATAGCTGTGTGGAACTCATATTTTATTTATAAAACATTTCGTCCAAAAAACTCCTTTTTAGACTTTCAAATTGATTTGATATTAAGTTTGATTAATTTACCAGCAAATGTAGCTGAAGGCAAGGATCTTATTAATTTCGTAACAGCTAGCGGACGTCAAACAAAAATACAAAACGAATCCTTCACTTCCCGGAAAAAATTCCTTTCCCTCCAAAATATAAGGGTTCAACTATCAAAAAAGTTATCGAAGAGATGAAAGCATTGTCTTAAAAATGGAACCAGAAAAGAAACAAGCTTTCAATGCAAAAATTGTTTTGATAAGCCTGCACTATGCCCCGATGGTTGTTTTGAAAGGTATCTTCTAAAATAAAAAGTAATAATGTATAAATTTGTTTTATAATAAATACTAGATGTAACCCGGTGTGCTTCGCTACACCCTCCCCCTCCCCCGCCCTTCCGAATTGTTATGAAAAGGCTCACGCAAAGTCCCAAGGCTCTCACTAACACAGTTATTCAGATATATCACATTTAATATTAAGTTTGTAAAGGGTGCCATGCGCATTTGTCCAATCCCGCCCATTTTTTTGTCTGACTACTCACGTTAATAATAGATAACCTGAGATAAATTTTCAAAGCTCTCTCTATCATAGTACTTAATATATATGATATTAAAAATTTACTTTGTATAAGAGGTGCCACGTCCACTAATAATATTAAAAAAAATACAGCCTGTAGCACTTCTGATATCCGCAGTAAGAATCAGTTAAAATTTCAGGAAGATCAGATAAGTCGTTACGGAGATTACCTCCTACAAACAAACAAACACATTACCTCTTTATTATGCTAAGTATAGATCATTAATATAGATTCATTTATTTTGATACTTGCTGATATAAAATGTTTTTTGTTTTTTTTAATTCGGTACAACAAATATCAGATTGTTCAGCGTTCCTGCCCTGGAGCTACATGTAGCTGCCCATGAGAAGAACATGGATTTTCCAAATTAGATCTGGCACCACTCAACTATTGGCTTTGAACTTAAAATATCACTTGGCAATTTTTATTTTTTTTAGCGATTTTTGATTTTGCCAATTTTTGATTTTGAAGATTTTTGTTTTTGGGCGATTTTTATTTTTCGCGATTTTTGGGTTTGGAGATTTTTGATTTTGACGATATATTTTCCACGACAAATCACATTGATAACTAATGTACTTGTCAAAAGACTGTTGCTTTCGTAGTACATCATATTTTTGATATAGGAGGTGCCACGCCCACTTATCCCATCCCGCCCAATTTTTATTGGACTACTCACATTAATATCTGATGGACTCGTGCAAAATATCGAGCCTTTTCCAATTATATGATATTAGATATCTACTTTACATGGGCGGTGCTACGCCCACTGCTTCGATCACGCCCATTTTTTTGTTCGACTAATCACACAAAGAACCTATGGGCTCACGCAAAGCCACAAAGCTCTCTCTTTTACAGTACTCCAAATATATGACATTAAATAGTTACTTTGCTTGGGGAGTTCCACGCCCATTGTTGTGAACCCGCCAATTTTTTATCTGACTACTCATATTAAGATCTGATGGTGTCTTGCAAAGTGCCAAAGCTTCCCTCTTTTAGTACACCAGTTATATGATATCATATATTTACTTTGTACGGGCGGTGCCACGCCCACTGCTCCGATCACGCCCATTTGTTGTCTAACTAATCATATCAATAACTTATGGGTTTACACAAAGTCCCAAGACTCTCACTATAACAGTACTCCAGATATATGGCATTATATATTTTATTTGTATGGCAGGTACCACGCCTATTGGTCCGATACTGCCCATTTTTTGTCCGACTGCTCACATTAATAATAGGTGACATCAGACAAATTTGAAAAACTCTCTCTATCATAGTACTCGAGATATATAACATTGAATTATTACTTGTATGGGAGGTACCACGCCCATTTCTCCGACCCGGCCCATTTCCGGCGTGGCTACTGATATTAACAATAGGTGACCTCACACAAATTTGCAAAGCTCTCCCTATCATAATACTCAATATATGTATATGATATTAAAAATTTACTTTGTGTGGGAGGTGCCACGCCCACTAAAAATATTAAAAAAATTATAGCCTATAGCACTTCCCATATCCGCAGTAAGACTCTGTGAAAATTTCAGTAAGATCAGATGGCTAGTTACGGAGATTACCCCCTACAAACAAACAAACAAACAAACAAACACACATTACCTCTTTATTATATTAGTATAGATTAATAAATATATTAAATAATATCTGGTCTACTTCACCAATATTAATAACTTTACGTCCCGCAATTATATTCTGAGAACTAAATATACTCTTAAAAAAATAAATGCGGGAATATCCATCATTAGGGAATTACCGCCATTTGTACAGCACAGCTACATTAATTATCAAGAAATTAAATGCGGGAATTCCCGTCGTGGCTGGAATTCCCATCATTAGTTCGACACAACTTAAAAAATGGTGCAATGATATAAAGCGGAAATTTCAGTACTTAATTGGTATACGAAAAAATTAAGTGAATGTGTTAATATTTTTCAACGATGTTTTTCAAGAGAAAATTAGATAAAAATGGCGGTTATTTGAGTTTTTGAGACAAATTTTTTATTCCGTTTTGATGCAGAATCTCAGGGTTATTAAGTTACTTTAAAATAATAAAAAAAAAAATTAGAGTAGGTAAATTAGTACTTTTGAATTCGAAAAACAATACAATTTTGGATTTACTTCGTGGGAAATTAATGGCGACTGCCGAGGACCTTAGGTCAGGGCTTAAACTGTTTTGGAATTTAGGAGTTTAACCACATTGTAATTTTCAATGTCAATTGTTATCAGTTGTTTGACAAAAACAAATAGTTTTCAGTTAGTTTGACATAGTACAGCTGAGGCATTAATTAATTTAGTTCATCTATAATATTAATAGGCTAGGCGATTTCTTGTGGCTGATGTTTTGTTTTACCGTTTTATCCCGATTTTGACCAAACGTATATTATTTGAAAGGTATTTCTTTCTAGCCGTTTTGCAGATTTACAGATTTTAAAATTTTTTCCTTTATTTTGAGTAAATTGCATTTAACGTTGCTACTAACACATACATAAAATTATGCAATGCTATGTGTGTGTTTATTAAATTTGTTAATATGTTTGTAATAAAAATGAGTTTGTTTTTGTGTTGATTTGTGTATTGGCTATAATTGATTAGCATACTTTTAGGGTCTTTACTTAATTAAAAATAAAATTTCCTAGAATTTGCGCTCGAATTTCGAGGCCTGGAATCTGCTAGTTATAAATTAATATATAAATTTCATCTGATGTTGTGCAATGACTTAAATCGAAAATTCTTAAATCAAATGAAATGTTTTTAAAAGTAAACAATAACTGATTCCGTCTTCATTAAAAAATTACTGTATTGTAGAAACAATAATTTAAAAATTCAAACAATTCAGGAATCCCGTTTGGTGTTAAGGTATCGTACAATTGAGCGATTTTGGAATCATTCCAAATGACTTATCTTTCCTTTTTGCTGATCAATATTAAACATTTTATCTCAAATTTCAACCATATCCCGTTCCATAGTGTTTCTTTCTTTACGCTGTTCTATACTTTCTCTGGAGCAGTTGTAGCTATTGTCTTTTAACACTTTATCACTATACTACTTGTAGTTGTAGTACTTGTAACTTCCCTGAACACATGTAAACACTTTTGCTTTTGTTTGGCTTTGAAGTTCTTTATGTTACACATACACATTCGTATAATATACATTCGTTTCGTTATATTGCACTTTGCATTTTAACAACCGACAACATTATAATCAACACTCACTAACACCATCATCATTCTGGCAACAGTTTCATGTTCTATATAATATACATTGTGATCGTTTTTATATGCATATTGTAAAAGACAAAATATATGCGTTAATATGCGTTATTCCACAGCGTTTGTTCCGCAGAGAAGAGCAGTGTTCATTTACAATTTCACCGATAAATATTGAGTACAAGAAATGACTTTGAAAGTTTTAAATTTTGAAATATTTTAGATATAGGCACGCATTTATAAATTATAGAAATGCTTATCCTTGCTTTTGTCAAAATATATACTTCCTGTAAAAATATTTTCTCCTAAAAATTCTATGTTGTAAATCAAATTTTATATTCCCCTCCAAAGATTTGTTCCTTGGCGAGAAACTCAACGAAGGCATAAAATGTTCAAGCATTGCCAAATAGGATTTAGTTTGCTGAAGTGTTTGGGATGTCAGTTAAATTTATACCGTTTTCTTTTCTGACAAAAGATGTCGCATTTTATTTACACTTTCTTCGAAAAGTGTATTTTTTTATATGTTCTGAATTAAGAGCAACCTTATCTTATACATCAATCGGAAGGTCTCAAAGTTGAGCCTTCGTAAATCGTACAAAATTTCAGCGATTGACTTCTTTCGGGATGAAATTTGCACCAAGGTTAGTTCTATTGGATAGTAGTTTAGACACAATTTTTCAACAAGTTCGGGCCAGATCTCTCTGAGTTAGAGGGGATAAAGTTTTGACATTTTGGCCAAACAGGTGTTTTTGCGCATCCATGTAACTTATTACTTATTGTTCTTAGAAAATTTTCTCCCAAAGAGTTTAGATAGCAATTTCTTCAATATTTCGGAAAAAAATACTTAAAAAAAAAAAAAAAAATTGTAGACTTTTTTTTTTGCAAAATTAAAGCATTTTTTGCCTTTTTTTTCAAAAAGGGCATTTTTTTTCTTTTTCATAAGAAAGCTTAGGATTTTTCCTTTAAGAGCTTTTTAGTCGCTTAGTGGGATGGCAGTGGGATATCTATCAAAATAAATGTTTTGCGTTACCTACCACGAATACTTTTACGCCCAATTTTCATATAAAATTCACATTGTGTTGTGTGGTATATTTCATCCCTATACAAATTTGTACTTCTCAATGGATTTCTCTGAAATTTGGTTTACACGGAAATAACTACACCGTGAACAAATTCCCCAAACTTAAAAAAAAGGCACCCAAAAGTAATGAACAAATTCCCCATTTTTTTTTTAATCGAAATAAAAATGAACTTACTCCCCAAATTCATTCTTAAATTTTTACATATATTTATTTAATGAATTTTGTTAAATATTTATTTTAGTCAACATTTGCATACTGCTCTCAATATATACAATAAATGCATTTAAAATGAGTATTCTTTTCAATGGCATCATATCGTTGCGCGGAAGCAACACGCACGGGGCATACAGCTTGCTAGAATATCGGAATGATCTGAAAAATATATTTGGACAATTATCGTTACATTACCTCGCACCGATTTTCCCTTACTCTATTTATACCCTGTACCACTATGTGGTTTGGGTATAATGACTTTGTGCTGCTGTTTGTAACAACCAAAAGTATTTGACCTAGACCCATCTTTAATTATACCCATCGAATCAGATTCACTTTTTGAGTTGATTTAACAATGTCCGTCCTTCCGTCCGTCTGTGTGTCCATGTAAACCTTGTAATCAAACTGCAGGTCGCAAATATGAATATATTTTGATGAAATTTGGTATATAAGCTTTCATCGACCATGGGATCAACGCTATTGAGATTGGTGAGAATCGGCCCATGTTCAGACCTAACCCCATACAAATTACCCCTATGAAATCAACATAAATTGCCATAAGATCCAAATTGTCATATAGATCTTACTCAAATTGGGTTTGTATGCATTCATTACATCCATTAATGAGTAGTCCAAAAATGATCCCTTTGGCCCCATATAGACTGCTTCCACTTAGATCTATTAAAATCAAAAATATTGCACAGATTCTTCTCAAATTTTGTTTGTATATATTTTTGCAAAATACAAGAGACTTTACCAATCATGATCAGGATTGGTCCATTTTTGGACCTAGTTCCCATATAGATATAGCATCCGATATGAACTTTTTCATATCTGCAGCCAAAAAATTTAATAAAAATCCCACTCAAATTTGGTTTTTGCTTATTTTCTATGTCCAGTTAGTTGGGCCTAAGAGATAAGGTTTCTAAACGCATGGTATAGGGTATCGTATAGTCGGTCTAGACCGACTATAATTTTCTTACTTGTTTTGTGATTGTATTGTGAAATTGGATTTTACCTCCCTCCCTGAGCGCATAGAAGTTTACACATCAAAATATTTTGTAACTGAAGACAACGGTTTTTAAATTTTTACCATATGCACTAATTAAAATTTTTTTTTATTATTGTGTAAGATTGTGTAAAACCATAAAAATAAATCGTATGTGACCTTCTCCGAGAAAAGGGACCTAGTGTGTCAAAAAATTGGTTTTGTCAAAAACGGTGGATTCTGGTACCTAAAAGGGTGTAGAAAATTTAAATGCTTTTTTTTTTTTCAAAACTTAATTTTCACACACTATGTCCCTTTTCTCGGAGAAGGTCACATATGCTTTATTTTTTACTAACCAATAGGATGCCGATCGGAAGACATCGGTTTCAAAAGTTTGATCACTTGACATGAAACGCCCCATGTATATATGTAAATAGATATATAATTTTTTTATTAAATCTATACTAATATAATAAAGAGGTAGTGTGTGTTTGTTTGTTTGTTTGTTTGTAGGGGGTAATCTCCATAACTAGCCATCTGATCGTCCTGAAATTTTCACAGAGTCTTACTGCGGATATGGGAAGTGCTATAGGCTATAATTTTTTTAATATTTTTAGTGGGCGTGGCACCTCCCACACAAAGTAAATTTTTAATATCATATACATATATTGAGTACCATGACAGGGAGAGCTTTGCAAATTTGTGTGAGGTCACCTATTGTTAATATTAGTATCCGCGCCGGAAATGGGCCGGATCGGAGAAGTGGGCGTGGTACCTCCCATACAAGTAATAATTCAATGTTATATATCTCGAGTAGTATGATAGAGAGAGCTTTTAAAATTTGTCTGATGGCACCTATTATTAATGTGAGCAGTCGGACAAAAAATGGGCACTGTCGCACCAATAGGCGTGGCACCTGCCATACAAATAAAATATAAAATGCCATATATCTGGAGTACTGTTACAGTGAGAGTCTTGGGACTTTGTGTGAACCCATAAGTTATTCATATGATTAGTTAGACAAAAAAATGGGCGTGATCGGAGCAGTGGGCGTGGCACCGCCCGTACAAAGTAAATATATGATATCATATAAGGGAGGGAAGCTTTGACACTTTGCACGACACCATCAGATCTTAGTATGAGTAGTCAGACAAAAAATTGGCGGGTTCACACCAATGGGCGTGGAGCTGCCCATGCAAAGTAACTATTAAATGTCAAATATTTGGAGTACTGTAAAAGAGAGAGCTTTGTGGCTTTGCGTAAGCCCATAGGTTCTTTGTGTGATTAGTTGAACAAAAAAATGGGCGTGATAGAAGCAGTGGGCGTAGCACCGCCCATGCAAAGTAGATATCTAATATCATATAACTGGGAAAGGCTCGACATTTTGCAAGAGTCCCTCAGATATTAATATGAGTAGTCCAATAAAAATTGGGCGGGATGGGGTAAGTGGGCGTGGCACCTCCTATATCAAAAATATGATGTACTACGAAAGCAACAGTCTTTTGACAAGTACATTAGTTATCAATGTGATTTGTCGTGGAAAATATATTGTCAAAATCAAAAATCGCGAAAACAAACAAAAAAAATTTTATATCAGTATCAAAAACAAAGAATTAAAGAGGTAATGTGTTCTTTTGTTTGTAGGAGGTAATCTCCGTAACGACTTATCTGATCTTCCTTAAATTTTCACTGATTCTTACTGCGGATATCGGAAGTGCTACAGGCTGTTTTTTTTTAATATTTTTAGTGGGCGTGGCACCTCCCATTCAAAGTAAATTTTTAATATCATATATATAAAGTACTATGATAGAGAAAGCTTTGAAAATTTATCTTAGGTCATCTATTATTAACGTTAGTAGTCAGACAAATAAATGGGCGGAATTCGACAAATGCGCATGGTACCCCTATACAAACTTAATATTAAACATGATATATCTGAATTACTGTGTTAGTGAGAGCCTTGGGACTTGCGTGAGCCTTTTCGTAACAATTCGGAAGGGGGGGGGGAGGGGAGGGTGTAGCGAAGCGCACCGGGTTACATCTAGTATATTATAAACACAAAAGTAATTTACTTTTTTTTTTTTAATAATTTATTTTGTTTGTTTAATAATCTAACCCATAAAAAAAAATTTTTTATTAAAGCTCTTTCTTTCCTTATGCATATGAGTTTTGAATCTCTCCGTGACCTTGCGTGATTTTGCGTGACTTTTCTAAAATTATTTTTTTTCACAGCAAGTGTATGGACCAAGTTTAAGATCGATCGGATAAGGAGGAATGGTGTTGACTCGCGATAGACAGATAGTTTAGAAACTATCTGAAGTACTCACATTTTTTTTTTTTTGAAAGAGTTTATTTGTAACTACACAGGATATTGATGGAAATAATTTTAAGTGACATTATCATGCAATTATTTTTTGTCGTGATATGAGATAATAAAAATTAATTTGACACCAATATCAACATTTTGGGACGAGCATAAGTATTTAAACATATTTATTGAAAAATGTCGTGGTTTGAGTTTTGAAATAAAAAAAAGGTTTTACTCCATCCGTTCTCTAGTCTGAGACATCTGTATTATTAATTTCTTGTTACCGATGTTTTGTTCTATCACTTTATCCCGATTTTCACTAAGCATATATCATTTGAAAAGTAGTTCTTTTTAGCTGTACACCAGATTTTTAAATTTTTTCCTTTATTTTGAGTAAATTGAATTTAAAGCTGCTAATAACACATACATAAAATTATACATATGCTATGTTTGTGTTTATTATATTTGATTATGTGTTTGTTAATAAGTTTGTTATCTTCATTCACAATAATAATAAACCAAAAAAGTGATGGTTTGTGAATTAGCTAGGTTGAGAAATAAATTTGCCCAGAAATAACACTCAAATTTCGAGTGCTGGAATTAAAGTAAATTAAAATGCAATTAAAAAAACTATAGTCCGTCTACACCGATTATACGATATCCTATACAAAGCGTTTAGAGAACGACCTTTGGTGCAACTAATTGGATATATATAATAAGCATTAGCCAACCTATATTATTGTTATAAATTTTTTTGCCTGCAGGTATTGACTATATTTGATAAAGCCTCTGTCTATCTGTCTGCCATGGGCAACCCTATTTCCCCTTATCCGATCGATCTAAAACTTGGTCGATATACTTGCCGTGAAAAAAGATTAACTTTGACATAGTCACGCACAGTCACGCATAGTCACGCGCAGTCACGGAGAGATTGAAACCTCACTTCCCCTCATCCGATGATCTGGAACTTTGTCCAAGGACTTGTTGTCACCAAATATTATCTGAATGATAGTCACGCATAGGCATGCCCAGTCACGGAGTGATTTAGACCCCATTTCCCCTTATCCAATCAATCTGAAACTTGGTCCATAGACTTGATGTGACCAAAGTTTAATTTTAAAATAGTCAAGAAAAGTCACGCAAAGTCACGGGGAGATTCAAACCTCATATGTATAAGGAAATAAATATTTTTAATAAAAACTTTGTCTGTATGGGTTATATTATTTACTAAATCATAGACAAACAAAATTTAAGAAAAATCTGTCTTACATTGTTTTTATAGAGTTAAGGGCAGACCTAGAAGCAGCCGCTTATGGGGCATATGACTAGTAATTGTCCTAGAGGGTTTATTTTTCGACTACTGAACAGCGGGTGTAATAAATACATAAAAATCAAATTTTACTGAGATCCATATCAGAATTCGGAACTTGTGGTTATTTAAGATATTCTGAGAGGGGTCATATGAATCGTGACTGGGTCTAAACTTGTACCGATTTTCACCAATTTCTATAGCGTTTGTCTTATGGCCAATCAAAGCTTACATACCTAATTTCATCAGAATGTGTTAATACGGACAGACGAACAGGCAGATGTACCGACAGACATAGCTAAATCGTGTTATGTTCGTGTTCCGTGTTATGCGGTATAATAAAAAATAGGTGTAGGTCAAATATTTTTCGTAGTTACAAACATCAGCAGAAACCCTGACCATATAAAAGTTTTCTATGAAAATGAAATAAGACGGAATTATTGTATAAAACATTATGTTTCATCACCAGAGATATGAAAAAGAATCAAAGATGGTGTTTTAAAAAATTGCAAAAATTGTGCAGAAAATACATTTTGTATTAGCTAAAATTTTTTAGAGTTATAAAAAAATTTGATTGAGGTGAAAATTTGTCTTAAATATAATATAGCTCTATATATATATATATAGTTGAAACAACAGCATATTTAGAGTACAAAATTATTGCTAACGCAAAATATTTGTGATCAAATTAAAGTCTGTATTGATAGTCAATACGAATTACTTTTTTTGTCATCAGACGTTACCAAGTATATTTCATCGTATCATTTTATATACAAATTCTATACATTTTTACTCATAAATTATTTTCGACACCCTAACACCGCCCACCTTTGTCAGCGCGATTATACTATCGTTAGACGGAGATATATTCCTAGAATGAGTGCCGTTGTTCTAAATATTACAAATAAATAAACGAGTTTACCAGGTTTCGAACGAAACACTCATATACGTTGTTATATCTGCCATCGTTGCAGTTGTTATTAAAAGAGCATGGTAAAAATGTCAACGGATTTTATAAAAAACGTTCACATATTTTACCTGATTCTTTTTTGAATAACAAATGTTTGTAGTTAAAAAGACAATTTGAGTACTTAAAGCAAAAAAGTATTTTTAAACAGTTATTTATGCAAAAATGTGGAAAAACGTAAATGTATTAAATATTCCAACATTCAATAAACAGCATAACATTTGACCTCCATGTCTATATGTTTTAACATAGCCACGGCTTCAGTAATAATTGACCTAACCTATCAAATCTGCTTTACATTTTTTGGGGAAAAAGTCAACAGTTGTATTCTCTGAAATTGTTTTCCTTCAGAACTTTTTGTTTGCTCATAATTTACACAAATTCATAAAACAAAATATTATTGTTTGTACTCTCGCACATGTAAACAAACACCAAAAATAAAAACCATTAAAATGTTGACTTTGCTTTTTAAACAGTTAAGTTCGAATAAAAGCAAATAATAAATCATGTAAAGAGTTATAAAAGAAAAATGTTATGCATAATTACAAGCATTTTTATGTTGAGTACGAAAATGTATATGAACGTTATGTGCTTTTTTATTTCAGCCAGTGGTTTTTAATGATGTTACAAATAATTTCAGAGAAATATTTTTTTTTTTTCAGCTAACAGCTGCTGTATGTAAAATGCGAAGGGCGGTACTTATTTCTGGTGATGTAATTTCATATTCAAATGGCAATAATGGCTATATGTAGTACAATGTGGTTTATCGTTTGTTAATCCTGTATCGACCCTTTGATACATTCCACCTGTGTCTTAAACTCAATATTACAACCACATATGACCGTTGCCCATACTGCAACTTTAAATTCGAATACCAACTCAATTTCGAGGTAATTACTTTTCATTTTTAGTCAGTTTCTATTAAACAATGATCGTCGCTTCATTAAAAATGAATAATTATAATTACTATTTTTTTATTTTGCACCTAATAGAGTAGAAAACCTATAAGTTTCTGAAATTCATTATTTATTATTTAGCCGGCATTATAACACAGAAAGTTTGATTCGTATTTGAATGTTTTGAGACGTCAGAAGACATATGATAATTCAAAAACAATTTAAATGAAACTTCACTAAAAATCTCTAGATATTATTATTAAAAAGAGGAAATTTAAAAATATTTTTATTTAAATTTGGTAGTAATATGTTAATTTAAAATAAATTTAATAAAACAATTAGTAATAAATTAAAGTCACTTTATACAGACCTAAAAATATTTCTGATTAAATCTTATGTAAATTTTTTTAGTTTGCGTAACAAGTATATGTGTAATGACAACCGTCCGGGAGAGAGTCGTTAGATCTTAGTGGCTTAGATTCGATCTGTATAAGAAATGTGCCTGAGTAAATCATTAGTTAAAAATATTAACACAAACTTATTAAATATAATTTATGAAAATATTCTTCTTAAAATGCTAAGATTCATATATATGTGTTTAAAAATTTTTTATCTCCCTGCTTTTTTATCAAGATACAAAAACACACAAAAATTTCCAACAGACGTAGATATCAAAACAATTAAACATAGATAGTGATAGACAAGTGGGGTAGGTGTCGATTATTTTCAAATTTATTCGATTATTTCAAAAATTTTAAAAGAAAATGTACTTTTTAAAACAGGGTACTTTTTAAAAAAGGTATTTTTTTACGAAAAGTTAATGATATAGAAGCTACTTTTCAAAGAGGGGCAATATTATAAAGAGAGAGGGTAATTTCTTAGAAAAAGGCTAGTTTTACTTTTAGGGTACTTTAAAAAACTACTTTTAATAAAAGTGTGCTTTTTAAAAAGGGTACTTTTTTACATGAAACGTGTAAAAAAATTTCTTAAAAGAAGATAGTCGACCAATATGGACATTTTCAACTCCAAATTGTAATATATAACATAAAGTATCCCGGAAGATAATTAGCGAGGCTGATCGAAATATTGGAAAGAATAAAGGAAATTGCACTAAAACATCGATCTGCGTCGTTAAGTGGGACCCAAAAAAGATGACGCAAATCGAAACGACACAAATCGAAATTAATTTTCCTATACATAAATATTTTGTTAATTAGTACTAAAATAAAACATTTCCTTCCATCAAAAACTATTTTTATTTCAGTCATATAAAATAAAATAAAATAAAATAAAATAAAATAAAATATAATACATACTTAATTTCATTATATTAATTCAATAAATATTAATTCATTAAAATAACAGAAAAATGCATTAAATAAAAAAATTAAAAAATCCTTTACATTGCATAGGAATTAAAATTTATAAGTTATTATTTTTTTAATTATAATTCGATGAACTTGACGGTTCTAAATCGATTACTATTTCTGTAGACTGATTTGGTTCTCGTACTGACCTATTTATTTAAAAAGTTGTCCAAAGTTTGTTGCTCTTTTGCGGCATTTTTTTCCTGATAAATTTCTTTCTTTCACTTTTAAACTTCGGTTTTCGTCAGGGTCATTATCTACAAAAATATCAATTGCATGTGAAATAAGTTGTATCGCTTTCGAAATACAACCAGCCGTTAACTTGTTTTTCTTCTGGAACCACGTCAAGTATATCAATATCGTCCACCAAAGAACGTTCAACATTTATAGAAATCTAATCTTCATTATTAAGCTCTTCATCATGTGAATCAATATCTCATTTATATCATCTTCCTCCATACCTTCAAAGTTTGCTTCTCTAGCTAATTCAGCAAGTTCTCTACGAACGGTTGGTACAATATCAACTTCTAAATCTTTAGATACGGTTTCTGGCCATAGTGGACGCCAAACTCCGTTCATGCATGTTTTTTTTTACTTCCATCCATAAATGGTTTATATTTTCGATAGCCATCAAGATATTATTATTTTTCTAAAACTCTTTCATGGAGGGCATATCATCCCCGTCAGTTGATGCAATAAGCTGGCCAAACGTTCGTCGTAGATAATAACATTTAAAATTTAATATGACACCTTGATCCATCGGTTGTATGATGGATGTCGTGTTTGGTGGCATAAAAACAAATTTTACATTTTCTGAAATATCATCTAGATAAATTGGGTGTGTGTGATGGAGCATTGTCTACCAGTACCAATATTTTAAAATCAATATTTTGAGTACGACAATAAGTTTTCAACTCGGGGACAGCGCAAATTTCTGCCCAAACTTTAAATAGAGCTGTAGTCATCCACGCATTTTTATTTGAACGCCAATAAAGCGGAAGAGCACTTTTATCCATATGTTTGAAAGCTCAAGGGAAAGGCTTAAATTTGAAGTCACAGAAGGCGTTTCCTCCTAGAAGAAGTGTGAGCCGATCTGTCCTTACCTTATATCCAGGGCAAGATTTTTCAGTTTTGGAAATGAACGTTATCCCTGGTAGCCGTTTCCCATAAAGGCTATTTTCGTCGATATTTAGTACTTGCTTCGAAGAATAACCACCTTCTTCAAAATCGCTTTTATTTCTATTTTAAATTTATTTGCAGCTGCAATATTTGCACTGCCAGATTCTCCTTTCAAAGCAACATTATGCAGTTTTGCTCTACTTTTGAAACGTTCGAACCAACCTTGACTGGCTTCAAAATTTTCTAATTTTTTTCCGCTAGATGATGGTGAATCATTTTGAATATCGTTAAAAATACTTAACGCTTTGTTTTGAATCACCATTTTGCTCAGTGGCATCCGGCGCTGATTTTGGCTTCCTTAACCAATTTTTTCCATAATGGAACTTCTTACGTTGGTACTGGTTTTTTTGATTGCAATGATGTAGTGGCTTTAGCAAACTCTCTTATTTGCTTAGCATCTCTATTACAAACTTTCCTCACTGTTATAGGAGCTAAACTAAGATATCTGGAAATTTCAACAGCCTTTCCCCAGATTTAAAACGTTTTAGCACTTCTAATTTCAGTTCCAAGCTAATTTGTTTTCGCTTTTGACTCATTTTTTATGGCTTCTAATTTATTTTTTAAACAACACTTTTAATTTATATAACCAAATGAAACACTTTTAATTTATTTAATCGACACTTTTAATTTACTCCTGCGATAGAAAACTATATACTTTTATGTAATATTGCAAATTACGAAAAAACTTACTGTGAATTATAAGCTTGTACGTAAAGATTGAACTGCAGAATTAAATGGGAAATCCCCTTTATATAAAATTTAAGCAATGCAAATAAAAAAATTTACGACGTAAATAAAAATTTTATCCACGCAACTCTGAAATCACGAAAATTCAAGAACGACGCAACTTCGAAAACGACGCAAATCGAGGTTTTATTGTATTTAAAAAAACAAACAAAAGATAGTTAGCGAGGCTAATCAAAATATGAGAAAGAATGAAGAAACTTCTTTAAAAAAAAAATTTAATTTTATTGAGTTTTTGTTTATTTTAAAATAAATGACGTAAGCACACAACAACCACACAGGTCAACTTTAAACTTATAAAAAAAAATATTTTTTAAATGATATTTGTGTAAGGAAAATGTTCTTTTTAAAACATCTTTGTTTTAAAAAAAGTGCGCTTTAAAAAAAGGGTGCTTTGAAAAAAATAATAACTTAAGGACCATAAAATAAATAAATATGCTCATGAATATTGTAGTCGGTCTATACCGAATATACGATATCCTAATCTGTGCACTTAGAGAAATGGTCTAAGTTCCAAATAACTGGATATCGAAAATAAGCACAAGCCACATTTTAGTGGCATTGATTTTACATTTTTGGCTTGATGTATGTATTAGGTCGAAAAGAGGACCGGCCCTGACATAATTTGATAAGGACAATAATTTCTTGCAAAAACACTTACAAACAAGATTTGAGAAAAATCTATGCAACGTGTCTCATTTTGATAGATTTAAATGTAAATCGGGAAGCAGCTTTATATGGGAGGAATGAAAAAGAATTGTCCTAAATTCGTCCTAATATTCGCCAATGTTTTCTATGGTAAGAGTTTTGATATTACAGCTTCACAAATAAAATATTCGTTGGCAAAAGCCGAATATAATAAGGCACTAGGGGATGTAGAGATAAGGTACTGATATAATTATAGAGGATATACTGTTAGGTAATTAACAAAGTTGAAACTGAACTAAATTTAATTTATATTATATTCTTTAAATGGTTGTGAGAGACTCAAAATAAGTTAATAAAGTTAAAACAAAAGTGTCATTTGCATGTGTATATGACACTTCTAGGCCTCTTTTCGGCTCGAATATGAAACAAAAGTATTTTCTGAATATTTGTAAGACACCTTATAACAGTTTTGTAAATTTGAAATAACAGCTTTGATATAATCTTTGAACGACACTTAAAATTAGTTTTGTAAATTTTACAACAATTTCGACAGAATGTTTTTATGACACTTGAATATTTTTACGACACCGATTTCATTTTCAGTATTCAAACCTTAATTATTAAAAACAGTAATCTATAAAATAAACTAGTCTACCCGAAACGACATCTACATCTCATTGAAAGATAAAAAACTGATAAAAAGATGTGTTATCAGTGCGTCAAGCATGAGTTTGCCACTTGTCGTTACCTAATTAAATTTATATTTATTTTGGGAATATTTCATAAAATAACCCATTAAAATTAATTAATTCATCATAGAAATTCCAAGTCAGGGTGAAAGTACTAGGCCATTATAGTAAAGTTTGGGATTCTCAGGCCAAAGTTCTGTATGTCCAAGAAGAAGAAATATAAATGTTTGATTTAATTTAAAAATATTACTCATACGTATACATAATAATCATACATAATAATCATACGCTCTAAATATGTTACGTTATTCAAAAAATTGATTTAAAAAACAGGAAAAATTTAACTTTTTTAAAGATTCCCTTCGATAAAATTACTGCACCGTGATTTGCTAAAGCTATTTGTCGAGGAATGAAATGAGAAAGAACCAATGGTTCTTGAGTTATAGCTGAAAAATTAAGGAAATAGTATATGAGGTCATTTAAACCCTTCAAACCCTTTGCAAGTTTTACTATACTGGCCTAGTGCTTTCATTCTGACATGGAATTTCTCATCGGTCAGGATGGATGTTGGACTGCTTAATATCGTTATTTTAGCAGAATAGATTTCTATTATTGGAGCGAATCGTCGCATTCGTTATCGAAATTTTTCGATCGAAATTATTTTTTTATTTTCAAAATAAAATACTGTCACAACTAACGAGTTATGGTCCATAGTTAATAGTAGAAGCGAAACGAGGTCTGACGATTGTCCGTCATTTTCAAATAATAAACCAAAATAACGAATTTCGATTGATTTCACTCGATATGAAATGCGACTATTTGCCCCCCTGGTAATTTATTGTGCAACATGGAACCTTGAGGTTAATCTGAAATTCCGATATTTCGTCTGAGAGTCAACATTTTATGATTAATGGAAAACCAACAAAAATTTGCAGATGAATGGGATGCACTTATTTACCAGTAACACTCAGATCAAAAGTACCGTTGACAAACACTATTATAAGAGAAACATTTAGTCAAAGAACAACATTAATGTGACATGGAGTAACTTTCTAATTAAAAAAAAGATTTTCTTGAAAGCCAAGGGGAATTTGTTTCAGTCTGTATCTAACCTCATATTTAGGATTTCATTTTTTATGATGTTGTTACATCGCTTCTACTAAAAAAAGGGTTTTGAAATTACCAACGTTTACAGCAATATATTTATTTTGCTGGAAATTATCATACTCTTATATGTTTTGGAGCTATATCTAATCCTAAAATATATTTACAAAAACAAACATTTTGGTTTAATTACATAGAAAAATTATGCAGAGACTACAGAATGACATTATTTAAGAGATTAAATTTTAACAACATTAAAAATCAAATAAAGGACAATATTGCCCCAGAGAGTATCCGAAACAACTCGATTTTATAATAACTTAAATTATGAAAATATACAATTGTATTTTGAAGGTAAAAGCTGATTTTGTAAGCTGGATTTTTAAAAGCTTGATGTGATCTGATTGAACAAAATATAATCAGATTCTAATAACATAGGTCTATAACATGCTTTTTAGGCGACCTGAAACCTATTCATTTTAGAGACATTTGCCGTATTCTTCGTCATACACTATTTAGATGCTTAAGGGAAGTGCCACTAACAGAGGAGAAAGTCACAAATATTTTACCTAATGTCAGTTTTTATTAGTGTATAAAAAGAATTAAGAGCTGAATATATTTACTAATAAGTATAAAATTAAATAAAGATAAATATAATTTTGTTCTTTTAATGTTACCGACTGACAACGAACTGCCACAGACATAATTTCTTGTAATTTATTTATATACTAGCTGACCCAGCAAACTTCGTTTTGTCCAAAAGAGATTTTTTGATTGAATTGATTTCGAATTTTTTTTAATTGAAAATTATCGACCGCTAACAGATGACGCAATAATATAATTTGAATGGAACACTTTTCGAATTCAGTTGAATTCTATATTTTATAATTATGCAGATAGCTGACCCGACGGCCTTCGTCCCGTCCAACATTTGGCAACAATAGAATAAAATCAACTTTTAATTAAAAAAAAGAATAGAACAATGATTGTAATCAATTTAATGCTGCACGGTATACAACATTTTCTGCTCCGGAGCATAAATAAATATTGAGGATGGTTTTGAAACTCGGAAACACGCAAAATATAGCTGGCCGTGTGAAAAACATGACATTTCCAGATTTATGCCTCATTCTGCCATAGACTGTCCTTTGAATTGTTTATTGTCATCGCAAATGCAAGTTTCACTGGGAACTGAACACGGTTGAACTGGAACGTCAAATTGGTTGAAGTCAGGGCAATACGCGGAATTAAGCAATGTTCTTCCTGGAACTGCCCTTTCAAAATTCTCACCACTATCACATTTCTCATTAATTTCGTCACGCATAGTTTCGGGGCATGAAGATTTCAGAAGACAGATCCAACTATAATGCGTAAAAGATGAGGCGTCATTCCGGGCAAGTCCAAAGCGTACAGGAATTCCACTGGATAATTCACGATATCGTCTTCGTTTTCAATGCGATCTATTGATTTGTATGAGTGCAATTCGCCAAGAATTTGATGCTGAATCATCCAATTCAAATCAATGACACCAATTTTTTCGCTGCTAAAAATGCGCGCGCGCTCAACTAATCGTAGTTAAGAAAATTTTGGCCAATGTTCGGATATATTTTAGAGATGAGTTCATTTTTTGTTGAAGTGAATTGGCAAATGGCAGGTCGAATTGACCACTGAAAGTATCTACCAGAATTTGTCAATATCCAATTCTTAGCAGTTCTTTGGATTAAGCTTCTGCGGTTCTATCTATTCTATCAGGAAGTGTTTGTCTGAAGTTTGTGCCCGATTGTGCACTCATCCCATATGATCACTTTAGATTTTTACATGCCATAGATGATTGCTTTGAAATGTTGCAAACAGGATTTTCGTTGATTTGCTAGTTTAACGGATGCTTCCAACAGTGTTGTAGCAATTCCAATAGATGCGAGAGCTAACGCAATTCCACTTTGAGCACGTATTGCTGCTAATATCAATGGTATCAGGAATGTATTCCCAGTTCCGCCAGGCGCGTCAAGGAAAAAAGGTCCACAATTTCGGCAGCCTTCATCAGTTGATCATATGCACTCTTTTGCGGTTTAATCAAGAGTGGATCATTTCTTTGTACATGTTGTTGCAAAGTTGTCGAAAGTACACTCGCGTTCCAATTAAAAATGCAATACACTTCAAGTTTGACGTTCTGGGGCTGGCTTATGAATTTCAATCGATAGTTTGCCACTCATAAACAAAAGCAAGTCTTCAATCCGTACTAACGCTTCATTGCAGATGTCACCATTCATTTGTAATTCAAAATTCTCTGTTGCTGATCAAAAGCGATGCAAAATGTCTTCTGCAATGTCGTCTTTATATGTATTCCGTAATTTACGTTCGTTTGAATCGCACGTTGTGATCTGGCTTCATCATTTTGACGAGCACGAATTTCTCTTCTTCTCAATCGTTGTTGCTCATTGTATGCATCGTTGATCTCTTCTGACAATCGCACACGATTTTCAACCATTTTGGTTCGAACTGATTCGCTTTCAGTAGCACGCTCCTCTTCCGTTCGACGTGCTATGATATTTCGGTACCGCGCTGCATCTTGAGAACATTAGCCAATGTTACCATGAACTCTTCTTGGCATCGTAATACAGATTCACAATGATACATTTCGTAAATTGAAAATATTTTAGTTCAAAAATCATTAAAAATGATAAATAAATACATCCGAAAGTAAAAATAATATATATTTAAAAAGAAACAGTTATTCAATAATAAACAAATTTTTTGAAATTAAAGCAGTTAAGTTAGGTTAGATATAAATATATTATTTAAATATCCAACTTTGCTATTAAATTACGTGATGGAAGACCTGGCAAATGAAGTACATTAAAAAGTCTTTTGATAAATTCACTTCTTCATCGTATATTACCGCAGTAGCAATTAACATGAATGGTTATTGCGGAAATGTGATAATATTCAATCAGTACCTTGTAGGGGCTGTGCCCCACCCATTGATCCGATCCAGCCTACTTTCGTCAGGTCCACTTACACTAATAGTAGATAACGGCACATAAAGTATCAAAGCTCTCCCTATCATGATATTAAGTCTGATATTGAGTAATTAATTTGTTTTGTAGGTGCCACGCCCACTTTCCGATACCGATACCGCTCATTTTTAAAACGGCTACTCGCAGCAACTCACAGTAATAATAGATGACCTCGTAAAAAGTTGCAAAGCTCTCCCTACAGCAGTACTTAAGATATATGATGGTAAAAATTAATTTTGTATGGAAGGTACCACGCCCACTTATCCGATACAGACCGTTTTCGTTACGACTATCCTTATTGGAAATAGATGGCTTCTCATAGTACTAAATATATATGATGTTAAAATGGAATAACTGCATACAGCGCCACCTGTTGAGACTTTTTGTACTTTTCTTTTTTCCTAAGCCTTCGCGTGGCAGTTGCAAACAAACTCGCAGAAGAAAGTGTCCCTTTTAGTTCTTTAGTTTTTAAGTTTTAAACGGACGAACAAACCACGATTCATTTTTATATACATAGATGTATGAATAAGATGTGTTAGCTCATTTTCGAAAGTCACAAATTTTTATTCACTTATAAATATTCATTAAAAAAATAACTTCAGTAATTCTTAAGATATAACTTCTTTAGTGGTTCTCATGGAAAACAGAAGCTGGTTTTCTGTGTTTAAAGAAATAGTTTAAGGCACTTCCTAAAATATCAATATAAATTTTTATACAAGTTATTATATAAAAATAAAACCAGAAGGAAGTTATACTCGGTCTAATCCGACTCAAGGATGCCCTATAGTAGAAGCTGAGGAAAACAGTTTTATGAATGTAAGCATAAACAAAGTTAAGTGACACAGCTATTAACTTGTTTCCTGCTGGTATTTTTTTTTTTATAGAGACATGCATACTAAATAAAATTTGAGTAAAATCTTTAAAATTGTTAAGTGGCGATCGGGAAGATTTTTATTAATTTCAATAGCGGTCATTCTATGGCCGATGGAAGATTTTGTAACAAGTTTATTCAAAATATATTTATATTTGACCTGTTGTTTTATTACAAGGTTTTCACGGATATACAGACACACGGAATGAAGGGCAATAAATCGTCAAAGATCCAATTTTTATTTCAGTTTTTGTTAGCGTCATATATTTAATATGTCACTTAATTTGCGAACATAATTTATTTATATAAATCAGTTACAATTTAGCAACAGCGGAGCAAAAAATTTAAATATATTATGAAATATTGCCGACTTTAAATACAATTTCAAATATGGCAATTAAAGTTCGAGTTGGTCGTTAAACTTCTTTGAATAAAATCAACAGCATCGCATAAATAAATTGAAGCATAGTGCCTGTTCACTCCGGCGCAAGTTCTTCGGAATGGATAAAAGTTTAAAAAATTTGATCAGAGGAAATTCAGGTAAACAAGTTCATAAGATTAAAGTTGTCTGTTAGGAACGTCAAAAACATATTTTTCCAATAAGACATTCAGAATCAATGAACTAAGCTGAGTGTGAATGTTATATTAAAAATGATCCTTCTACTTTTCAAAGTTGGAAGCTTTATTAGATCCAAACGACTGCAATACAATGGGAAAGTCAGTTCCGGAGACAAAATAGTAAGAAACAGTTCTGAACTGATTCAAGTTTTTTGAAGATGATATTGTACTTTGGACCTCAGATTATTGATGCGTAATCAAGTATCGATCTGGTCAAAAACGTGAGTAGATCTTTTTGTTACATGAGTATCATAGAATTCCTTTGCCTAACGTTTTTTAAACCAGAAAACACCTTCTGCCTTATTAAAAGCCATTATTACAGGAGATTTAAAACTTAGTCTTTTATCGAAGTGAACTCTGTCGAGGATGGCGAACATCTCGAGAAGGTCGTAAACATTTTTTTAAATTTAAATATATTAGGTCGATATTACAACATTTGTAAAAACTATTTAATGCCATTTTTTTCAACAATGTGTGGTAAATAAAAAAGCATTTTTAAATCATTTTCGAAAAGAGGAAATAAAAATTTTATTAAGTTTATTTAGAAAAAATCTTTTTGGTCCGTTTTATTTAATTTTGACTATACCATTTTCATTGGCATGGTCACATATGGATTTAAAAAACATTAAGGATTTTTAATAGGCAGACAAGTCATCACTATTGAGTGGCATAAAATCAAGCCTGTTAATTATTATGTTTATTAAAATAAATAATTATCTTCATCTAGTAATTCATTTACCTCTACTTTGTAAAACTTAGATTTTTCCAGAAATTTTTTCCACCCTAATATATCTATATTTTTTGTACTGCACCGATTTTCGCTTGATATTATTTAAAACAAAAAATAAACTTGTTAATACGAAAAGAAAACAATTCTGTTGTTTAAAAATTTCGAAAGAATTAAAAAAAATTTGAATAACATGAAAGTTATTGTTAAGGATTTTTATATATTGTACTGAATTATTTGTGATTACAAGCAATAAGTATTTATGTATGAGAAGGGTAAAATTTTGAAAACAAAAGACTCAGAGAAATTATTAGGTTTTTATGAAGTTAAATTGTCGCTGTTATATGCAATCTTTACAGGCAAAACATCGGAAATAATTTAAATATACATTGTTGGTTATATGTATGAGACATTCATTTTTCAAATTAATGAAGATATATGATTCTTTTTTATTTATTAATTTCAGTTTATAGACTAAATCCTTTCATACATTATAACACACATATATAAAAATTTACAATAGTACTCGTATTTAAAACTCGGTATTTAAAAACAAAACAAGTAATATAATTATAGTCGGTCTAGACCGACTATAAAATTCCCTATACAATGGTTTAGAGACCCTACCTCTTAGGTCCAACTAATTAAATATAGAAAATAAGCATAAACCAAATTTGAGTGGCGTTGTTATTAATTTTTTTGGCTGCAGATATGAAAAAGTTCATATCGCAATCTATATTTATATGGGGTCGAAAAATGGACCAATCCTGACCATATTTGGTAAAGTCACTTATATGTGACCTTCTCCGAGAAAAGGGACCTAGTGTGTCAAAAAACGGGTTGTGTCAAAAACGGTGGATTCTGGTACCTAAAAGGGTGTAGAAACTTTATATGCGTTTGTTTCTCAAAACCTAATTTTCACACACTAGTTCCCTTTTCTCGAAGAAGGTCACATATTTTGAAAAAATATATACAAACCAAATTTGGAAAAAATCTGTGCAATATTTTAGTTTTTTGATAGATTTAAGTTAAGATCGGGAAGCAGCTCTATATGGGGCCAATAACTAACAGTTGTCCGATAGGGATAATTTTTGGACTGCTCATTAATGGATGTAATAAACGCGTACAAACCCAATTTGAGTAAGATCTATATGACAATTTGGATCTTATGGCAATTTATGTCGATTTCCTAGGGGTCATTTGTATGGGGGCTAGGTCTGAACATTTACCGATTCTCACCAATTTCAACAGCGTTCATCCTATGGCAGATGAAAGTTTATATACCAAATTTCATCAAAATATATTCATATTTGCGAACCAGTTTGATTACAAGGTTTACATGGATACACACACGGACGGACAGACGGACACACGGACGTAGAGAAGGACGAATGGACATCGATAAATCGAATCTGTTAATGATTCTGATTCGATCGGTATAATAAAATATGGGTCTAGGTCAAATATTTTTGGTATACCACTATGTGGTTTGGGTATAATGAATCATGGTTTGTTCGTCCGCCTAAAGCTTGAAAACTATAGAACCAAAAGGGATACTTTCTTCCGCAAGTTTGTTTGTACCTGCCACGCGAAAGTTTAGGAAAAAAAAAACAAAAGTACAAAAAGTCTCAACATTTTAACATCACATATATTGAGTACTATGAGAGGGAAAGCTTTGTAAATTTGTGTGAGGCCATCTATTATTAAGATGGATAGTGATACCGAAAATGGTTGGTATCGAATATATGGGCGTGGTACCTCCCATACAAAATTAATCTTTAACACCATATATCTTGGGTACTGTTGTATGGAGAGCTTTGCAACTTTGTATGAGGTCATCTATTATTGTTGTGAGTTGCTACGAGTAGCCGTTGTAAAAATGAGCGGTATCGGAAAAGTGGGCGTGGCACCTACAAAACGAATTAATTACTCAATATCAGACTCAATATCATGGTAGGGAGAGCGTTGATACTTTATGTGACGTCATCTGTTCTTAGTGTGGGTAGAACTGACGAAAATAGGATCAGATAAATGGGCGGGGTACATCCCCTACAAAGTAATGGTTGAATATTATGTATATATACCGAGTATAGCGATAGAGAGAGCTTTGCAAGTTTGTATGTGTTAATCTATTATTTCTGTGATTAGACAAGCGGGCGTCTTACCTCCCGTACAAAATAAATTTCCAAAATAATAAAAGTATCCTGAGTAATAAAAGAGGGAAAGTGAAGATAATTTGTGTGAGTTCATAGATTATTAGTATGAACAGCCGTGCTGAAAATGGGCGGTATCGGACTAATCTATATATATAAAAGAGTTGCGAGGATGATCATCGCCCGGTCCAAACCATTCGACCCAGAAGCTGGAAATTTGGACTGTAGGTTCCTCTCTCGGCGTGAAGATCCACTAAGAACGGATTTTTAAAAATTCCTACATTATCGGGGTAAAAGCTGGCAAAAATGGTAACAAGTTAATCTAGGAATATCAAATTTGGTGTGTAGACTCCATCCGAGAAGCAGATGTGGGCTCAGAAGTATTTTTTTAAAAATTCGGCCATTTAAGGAAAAAAAAAACGGCCAAAAAGGGTAAAAATTTTACCTTTCTGTATCTTCTTCACATATTAATCTATATATATGAACTTTGTTATACAGTCTCTACAGAATTCGTGGGCATCAGTCATGATTTTATTGCTAATTCTAAAAATTCTAATTCATGAGACAAATTGTTTTTATTTATATTTTATACAGACTTTAATTTATATATGCAGAGTTACTAACAACTATACTTACAATGGCCGCATTTACATATAAAACACGTACAGGTACCTGGATCGCCGTTAAGAGTGTTAAGAGTAAATTTTGGTATTTCACGGAAATTGCGAAAAATATTTTAGCTCTACGGCTGCAAAAATACTGAATTGTTTTAAAGTTAGTAGTTCTCAAGAAGTTGCAGACATGCAGACTATCAATTTCAAAAAAAAAATTTTGGGTGAAAACGCGGGTTAATTATCGTATGACTTCTAAGTTCTAAAATTATTCTTATAGGGATCAAACTTTGGATATAAAATTGTCGGCTGCGTTTATTAACAAATCTCAATGGTGTTCTATGGGGTACTTAAAGGTATTCTGCTTCAACCTATGGTAAAAGAAAAATAATTAGATTTTTCATATAGTAATTTTTTATTTCTATGGAAAACACGATCATTGTGGTTTATAAAAAAAACACTAGCCAAAAAAGGAAAGTAATTAACTTAAACTTTACTTGGTATTCGAATTTAAGATTTCAGTAACGGTCATAGTTGAGGTATTGAATTAAAGATATAGGATGAGGGTATCAAATATTCTTACTTGTTTTAACATTAATTTTTGTTCTTTATCTCAAATAAAACACATATCAAATGAATAACCTTGAATTTTTAAAAAATAAAATATTAAATTTAATATTTTCGGATACACAAATGAGAATTTTACAGAATCAGAAATTTTTAAACCAAGGTTTCTGACTTCGCACCACTGTAATTTTATTTCGTTTTTCATGCAAACTAATCTGTATTTGATGTCTAAATATTTCTGTGTTCAACTCTCTTTTCATTCTTTCAATACCCAGTGTTGCGTAGTGCCACTGTAACTTTTTATACCCTATACCACTATGTGGTTTGGGTATAATGACTTTGTGCTGCTGTTTGAAACTACCAAAAATATTTGACCTAGGCCCATCTTTTATTATACCGATCGAATCAGAATCACTAACTGATTCGATTTAACGATGTCCGTCCGTCCGTCTGTGTGTCCATGTAAACCTTGGATTACTCAAAAATGATCCCTATGGGATAACTCTTAGTCATCGGCCCCATATAGAGCTGCTTCCCGATCTTCACTTTAATCTATCAAGAAACAAAAATATTGCACTGTTTCTTCACAAATTTTGTTTGTATATATTTTTGCAAAATACAAGAGACTTTACCAAACATAGTCAGGATCGGTCCATTTTTGGGCCTAGTCCCCATATAGATATAGCATCCGATATGAACTTTTTCATATCTGCAGCCAAAAAAATAATAAAAATCCCACTCAAATTTGGTTTATGCTTATTTTCTATGTCCAGTTAGTTGGGCCTATGAGATAGGGTCTCTAAACGCATGGTATAGGGTATCGTGTAGTCGGTCGACTATAATTTTCTTACTTGTTTGTAACTCACTGAAAAATCCATACGAGCCCATGTGTAATGAATGTCAAAAAGCACTATATTTGTTTCGCGAGCACGATTCTTAAATGCATTTATTAAGTTGGTTTTTCAATAAACATACAAACAAAAAAAAATCATGTGAGTCCGATCACAGGGAAGATGTGTAAAGCTCTAGTAATTAAAGATTTTTTAATGTCATTTTTTAAAATCAAACAGAAAGTGTCACCTATGTATCACTTATAGCAAAAACTATTTCAGCTAATTCAACAACCAAAAATATCCCAATATAAACGTATATAAGTGATACATAGATGACGCTTTTAAAAAAGTGGCATAAAACAACAAAGTTATATCATAATTTTTTCACCAATACAATCATAAGTCACACAGCGTTATCTGTTCCAGCTCACACCGATGTGAGTTACGCTGTTTTTGTGATTGTATTGTGAAATAGAAATTTACCCCCTTCGCGTATAGATGTTTACACATCAAAAAACAAACAGTAAAAAGGGCATAATATTTGAGTTTGTTGAAATATAAAGTTACATTAGTGTTATATTTGTATAAGAATGATTCGTTATTCATTACCACTCATTATAGCATTGTTGTAAGATAACTTAACTCTAATAGATAAGGTGTTTCATATTCAAATTAAATATACATATTTTAACAATGTTGTCAACCATACAACATATTCCTCTTTTTTATGTTTTTATTCAATACTGAAGTTAATTATTTTTTTTTACTTTTTTTATAACATAAAAATTATTAATTAAATTAATAATTTAATACTATAAAAATTATAAATTAATTTTTAAATTTAAAGGTTGCTAGGTATTAATTATAAATTCATTTAAAAATTTTAAAGTTGCTCAATATTAATTATAAAAGTAATACAAAATTATTTGCATTGGTTGTTTTATTTAAATTCAATCCTATCCTGATGGTGGAACTACTACTCTATCAGTTCTATAAATAAAATCGATCGCTCGTTTTGAAAACGAAGATGTTGTCGTGAATTACTCAGTACAATTCTTAAACTCTTTGGATTTGCCAGGAATGCCGTCTCATCATTTGCGCCCCAAAGTTGGATCTGTCATTCTTATGTTATGAAATCTTCATGCTCCGAAACTATGCAATGGAACTCGACTGATTGTGATGAAATTAATGAGTACTGTGATGGTGGCAAGGATTTCTAAAGTGCGGGTCTTGACTGTGTGCGGCATAAATCTGGAAATGTCATGCTTTTCACACGGCCAGGTGTATGTTGCGTGTTCCCGAGTTGGAAAACCATCCTCACCATTCATTTACGCTCCAGAGCAGAAAACAAAAAAATATTGCGTATCAGGCATCATTAAATTGATTAAAATCATTGTTCTATTTTTTTTTAAATTAATTCTTGATTTTATTATATTTTCGCCAAATGTTGCCTGACGAAGACCGTCGGTTCAGCTATACGTATAATTATAAGATATTGAATTCAACGAAATTCGAAAAGTGTTTTGTTCAAATAATATAATAGCGTCATCTGTTAACGGTCGATAATTTTCGATTAAAAAAATATCCGAAATTAATTCAATCAAAAAATCTCTTTTGAACAAAACGAAGTTTGCGGGTCAGCTAGTTATACATAAAATACATTTTAACTTTACCCTTGATTGGCAGCCTCTCACCATTAAGCATAATTATTATAGTATTTGTTGGTATTGCATGATATGCAAGATCCAAATTTTCAATAATTTGTTGAGATACAATGTTGCACCTGTATCGATTTCAAATACCACATCTTTGTTGGTAACTAGCACGTTAATGTTTCAACCATTATTTGTGACTAGCTGATTTTACCCGGTCTTGCCCGGGATAAAAAGGCCTTTGACTTGAAAATGGTTCACTACGCTTACCAGGCGCTGAGTACTCAATTAACAAATTCCACAAATTCCCCAATAATATGAACTTTCTCCCCAAAAATTTGTATGGGCAGTAAATTCAATTTTTATTTCAATTAAAAATTTTTTGATTTTTTAATTTAGAAGTTTTTTATAAGATGCTGATGATGATTGAGCAGAGACGTCAAGTTCAAGTTTCAGAAATGAAAGACTAATGCGACGTTTAATATTGGGTCGCAAGGTTTCTTTAAGCAACTGCTTATAGTATACGTGTGGCCTATTTTGATCAACATGTAATTGTTTCCCATACGTAAATAAAATTTATCATACGACATTTCACTAAGCTGTGTTCCGTGAGCGAGTCGCGTCCGCTTCCGCGCGTTTGGCAGCCACACCCGTGCTGCCGTGCAGTTGTTGTCAACTTATTTTAATTCCTCGCAGCTACTACGCCGCTTCCTCGCAGCTACTACCGTGCTGCCGCTTAGTTCTCGTTAACTTATTTTAATACCTAAAACATATTTTTTAGTGCATTGCGATATTTTAGCTGAGCTGTGTTCCGAGAGCGCGTCGCGTCCGCATCCGTCGCATTCGCGCGCCGCGTGCCGCTTCCCCGCGTTTGGCAGCCACACCTGTGCTGCCGCGCAGCTGTTGCCAACTTATTTTAATTGTCAAAATATATTTTTCAGATCATTCCGATATTCCAGCTAAGCTGTATTCCCCGTGCGCGTAGCTTCCGCATAAGGAAATGATGCTATTGAAAAGAATACTCATTTTATATGCATCTATTGTAGGACATATATTGAGAACAGTATGGCAAATGTTCACTAAAATAAATATTTAACAAAATTCGTTAAATAAAAATATGTCAAAATTTAAGAATGAATTTGGGGAGTAAGTTCGTTTTTTATTTCGATAAAAAAAAAGGGGGAATTTGTTCATTTCTTTTGCGTACCTTTTCTTTAAGTTTGGGGAATTTGTTCAACGTGTAGTTATTTCGGTGTAAACCAAATTTCAGAGCAATCCGTTGAAAAGTACAAATTTGTATAGGGAAGAAATATACCACACAAAAAAATATGAATATTATATGAAAATTGGGCGTAAAAGTAGGCATGGTCGGTACAAATCATATGGCGACCTTCCCTGGTATATGTACTCAATTTCGGAGAAAGCCATTGAAAAATAAAAGTTTGTATAGCAATCAAATCAAGAAGCAAATAAAAGGAAAAAAAAAAGTTTTATATACATAGAAGTGGACGCAAAGTAGGCGTGGCCTGTAAGAAGCATATGGTGACCTTCCGTATAGTATAAAGATCGTGTGACCATATTTTAGACATCCCTTGAAAAATAAAAATTTCTATAGTGAACAAATATACCAAAAAACAGAAAATTAATTTTGTATAAAAAGTGGGCGTAGAAGTAGGCGTGGCCGGCAAGAATCATATGGCGACCTCTCTGGAGTACAGAGATCGTGTGTAGCAAATTTCAGAGAAATCCTTAAAAAAAAAAAAATTTGTAGCGAACAAATGTACCAAAAAACAGAATATGAATTGTATACTAAAAGTGGGCGTTAGAGCGGGCGTGGCTGTTACGAAGGATATGGCGACCTTTACTGGAGTACAGAGATCGTGTGTACCAAATTTCAGAGAATTCCGTTGAAAAATAATAATTTGTATAGCGAACAAATACACCAAAAAGCAGAAAATGAATTGTATAAAAAAAGTGGGTTTAAAAGTAGGCGTGGTCGATAAAAAGTGTATGGTGACCTTAGCTGGAGTACAGGGATCGCGTGTACCGTATTTCAGAGAAATCTGTTAACAAATAAAAATTTGTATAGTGAACAAATATGAATAAAACAGAAAATTAATTTTACATAAAAAGTGGGTGTAAAAGCAGGCGTGGCTAGTAAAATGTATATGGTGACCTTTCCTGGAGTATAAGGATCGTGTGTACAAAATTTCAGGAAAATCCGTTGAAAAATAAAAAATTGTATAGCGGTCAAACAAACAAACAAACAAACAAACAAACAAACAGAAAATGAATTTTATATATATAGATTAAATGTTGTTGTTTAGTTTCAGATAACGTACGAATAATATTTGGTTTTTGAAATATTTGGGTTTGTTGTTGACCTTTTTTGATTTTTTGTGGTTGAACTTTAGAAATTGTTGTTGTTGTCCTCTTTGGGTTTGTTGTTGACCTTTTCTGGTTTATTGTGGTTGACCATAAGAATTTTTTGTCGTTGTTGACCATTAATAATTTGTTGACTATATAGTTGTTGTTTTTAGCGACAGATAGGCAATGTACCGATAAATAATTCACTTGCTTCTTCCTCACCAGTTATGTCTGACAAATTTTTCACGAATTTTTGTGCAACAGCTTGTTTTTGTTGCTGTTTCTGACGGACATAGCCTCTAAAATTATCTTGCTGATGATTTTTTGAGAAGCACATTTTGGCATAATGACCTTTTTTATATTACATTTGTGGCAAGTAAAATTTTCAGCCGGACATTTAATTTTATGTACTTGCCCACATTTTGTACTTTTTTGTCAAAAATTTCCTTTGTAAAAAGATTTGCTGTTATTTTGCAGCATACTTAAACCAAGACCATCCAATATACTTTTCACGTGCATCATCTATATTTTTCGCTATTGTAATTGCTTTATCCAGCTTTATTGATCCTTCACTTAACAGTCTTTCCTTTATATGTATATGATTGGAGAAAAGTCCACAAATAAAGATGTTTGCAACAGGGTCATTTCTCAACGTGCCAAAGTCACATGTTATGCTTCCATTTTTTAGAACTGTTATGTAATTGTCTATAATTTCGCCACCATTTTGTTTGCGTAAAAAAAAGCATGGCGCACAGTGGCTGAAAATCTTTTTTCATTGGCCAAAACTCTCTAACTGTTGAACCGATCAAAGTATTTGAGTATTTTTTTTTAATAGATAGATATTTAGTTCAGCTAGACTCGGTATTAATTACATTAAAATTGCTTGAGGACTTTTAAGGAATTCTAGGTCAAACTTGAACTTTTGAGTTTTTTAACTTTTAGAATGAAATATGTGTTTATTTTTTTTATTTATTAAAAAATTTTATATTGGGATTTTAATAATAATTATAAACATTTTTTTTAATAATGGGATTTTTTTAAAGTTACACTCAAAAAAATTTTTACACTCAAAAAAAAAAATAGTAAAATCAACTGGAGATTTTGCTATTATTACTGAAAAATTAAAAATTTTTTGTTGTCAAATTTGCAAATTTCTTTATACTCAAAGAATAATTACATTTAAAAAAAAAACGTTAATAATAATATCTAAAAATTTTGCTATTACTACAGAAAAATTTATTATTTTTTGCTGCCAAATTTGATAATTTTAAAAAACATTTTAAAAATAAAAACTGCAATAGATTTTAATTGCATTTGTAACAATGGTAGATTCTGTTTATTATTATTTTTTACTAATATTATGTTTTTCGTACTTGAATAACAATGGAAAGCAATTGTAATTATTATTCATTTGACACAAATATTGATTGCAAATATTCAATATTTTGATCTGTGTTATTTCTGTTTGTACAGATTTCTCCGGGGTTAACCTTTTATAATACGTTCTGGGATGGTTCAAATGACAGGGTGGTAAGGTTTGGGAACCTAGAGATTAACCTTTGAGATATCTGTTTTATCAGTTTATAATTTCTCGCGAGATGGAGAAATTATAAACGATTTTTTTGCAAATGAGAAAAAAATGAAAGTAGAGATGTATTAGATATATGTATATTTCATTTATTGTAAAAACCATGAGATGGTTTTTTAGAGGTTGCATGCTCAACGTATTGTGTGAAAGCTGCAGAGTAAGTGACTAATTCAAATTGTGTTTCTTATAATTACAGCTTTTTACAAAGGGTAATTTTAGCTTACGATACTTTTATGATAAATTAATGCAATTCACAATAGGGTTTGGTTACTCGTTACAAGAAATTAATGTACAAATTCAAATACATTAGCTTACGATAAGTGTTATGTTGAGTATAAGAAACAATTATTATTTTTGAAATTCAATTTCGGTTAATTCATTTTGTTTTAATATCAAAATTTTTATTGTCTAAATTAATGAATTTAGACACTGTTCTATTGTAGTTTTTTGACTTCGTCATCTAAATCCCGATGTTCCACTTTCCATTGATTTCGAATACTAGAGATAAACGGATCTGACATATCCAATATTATAGTAAATAGATCTTCATTTGTGGAATTTCGTGAAATTTTTCTAGCATTGTGCTGTCTATAAAATCTGTAATCCTTATACCTTTTTTAATGACGTCTTCTCCATGATAAAGGATTTCATGAACTGTTGCAGACATATTTCTCCATGGGTAGTTGGTTGTATATATCTTTGCAGTTACCTTAGCATAATCTCCAAATTTTCTAGAGTCAATTTCTTCATTGCACGCAAGTACATCTAGGATTATTTTAAATCTCTGTTATTTCAGATGCTCTTTCTGGATTTGAAAAGAATATTCTTGCTGTATTGTCATCATTTGTATTGCCTGACCCTTGTTTTGGCTAATCTATAATCCATCCAAATCTGCGATATTCATTTTGAACATGTTTTTTTTTTGAACTGCTTAACTCTTTGTTGATTTCGTTGTTTCTTATTGATCCTGAAGATTCGAAATCCAAATCATAACTGATTTTTAGTATGTGTTCCGTAAGTCAAATTCATATGCATCGGTATTATCTAATGATTTTGTCGGGACTTGGTTCAATTGGCTTGATGTTGCTTGGCATATAATGCAGCTGGATGCAGCCTTCGTGCTAGTCAAAGGCTGGCCTACTTTTCTATCTATCTATCTTCAATTTGTTGCCCATCTACCTGTAATTGTAATGGCTGTAGTGTTGTAATTTGGGCCTTGATTTCACTAACTCCTCTGTGTATTGACATTCTCACTTACAAATATATTATGGTAATAGAACAAATAATGACTATTATAAGCTCTCAAATACCTAAAAGCACAAATTTAATACACATTGTATACTAGTACTTATAGGGCTTTTTAAATTATCGTAACTTGAGTTTTTTTTAGAGTAATTTCATTAAAATGAAAAGTGTTCTACTTACGGGTCATCACGGGTGCAAAAGTATATAAAGAGAACACCTTCACCTTTCTCCGGGAGGTTTCTTGTTTCTTGTTCTCTTTTGTTCCCTAGAAGTTCTATTCCACTAAAGTTCAAATTTGAGAAAAATATAGTAGTTTCGTAGATATTTCATAACGCCCTTAATATTAAACGGTAGAGTTGTGACCACATAGAACGACTACAGACTATAATCCTACCAACATTATAAAAAAGGTCGTTATCGATGATAGCTTGCGAGTAGTAACCATTTATTTTTGATAAAAAACAAAAAAAAATCACCTTTTTCTGAAATTTAAAAAAACAATTTAGTTTGGCAGCATGCCACGCCCACAATTACCAATAGTTTAACCTAATTTTTTTGCTACCTTAATCTGGATATATTAGCGATAAAGATATATATTAGCATAAAAATTTTAAATTGTGTCAACCAATTCTTCCATTCGGCAGCTAAATTCGACGCTTTTAAATTAATTTTGGTAACACCACTCATTTCTTTATCATTTGACATAATCTATTGACTTTTCTTTAAAAAATTTGACTTTTCATTCTTCTTATTTTCTTGACACAATGTTGTCAACCATGCAACAATTAGTACCTGGGGTAAGCAAAGCTGTTTCTACGATACAGTCGATAAGGCTGATTTTGATTACAACTTAAAGCATTAGGATAACAATTGTAAAGTTGTACATCTTGAAAATTTTATTATGTTTCATTCTTTCATTCTAATATTATATTTTACGAAATTGCTTCTTTTGCCATGTTTTTATTAGGTTGGAAACACAACTGGGACAAACGGCGAATTTTCCGTTCCGAATATCGTCGTCAGAAATAAAATACATTTGGGTATATGAAAATGCACACAATCAGTGCGTCGAACGAAATACATAGTGCGTAATGAAATCTGCGATAGGTTTATTTCTATTTCTTACGTCGACGAACGACGAATAAATTGTTGTAGAGTTGCCGCATTTTACTTTAGTTTTTAAAATTTTTTAGTAAATATAGTTATTTTTGTCTTTAAGAATTGTTTTATATTTTATGTATAGAGCCGATGGCCTTAGCAGCTAGTGCTTACTTAATATAATTTTGTAATAATTTATTATTACATAGTTATTAAATAAATAAATAAATTTTATGTATAACTTATAAGTTAAATAAAATCTATTTTTAATTATATATTTTTTTTGATTGAGTTTGAAATTGTTCAGGCTCAAGATCAAATGTTTTTACTTTAAATAAAGTAAAAGCATTAGCACATTTGTTTCAAAAATTGATCTATGTATATTCTGCATGACAGGTTATACAGCTGTTTCGGGAACAGTCACCAACCCTCATCAGTAACCAAAAGCAGTAGATAGTTTGTTTGGTAAAAAGTTAAATTCATATATATTTGCTGAAAACAACCAAATGAGAATTCAAGCAAAAGTTATACTATTTAAGCCTCTTCCAATATAACAAACTAAAAATAGAACAACTTTGAAACAAATATGATTGTATACGAGTACACATTGTATATATGTATACGAGTACAAAGTTGTTCTATTTTTAGTTTGTTATATTGGAAGAGGCTTAAATAGTTGTTGTTTTCAGCAAATATATATGAATTTAACTTTTTACCAAACAAACTATCTACTGCTTTTGGTTACTGATGAGGGTTGGTGACTGTTCCCGAAACAGCTGTATAACCTGTCATGCAGAATATACATAGATCAATTTTTGAAACAAATGTGCTAATGCTTTTACTTTATTTAAAGTAAAAACATTTGATCTTGAGCCTGAACAATTTCAAACTCAATCATTAAATTGATGAAGATCGAAAATAAGATTTTTTATTTTTATAAAAAATAATAAAAAAAAAAAAAATATATATATTTTTTTTTATATAGTTTTTTGTTAATATTTATTCTTTTTCGTTTAGTGCTTCTTTTTCAAATATGGTCACACTATCAGCAGCAACATGTAAACAAAAATGACAAAAAACTAATTTATTAATGAAAATTTATGTAATATTTTCAGAATTAAAAAATTATACGCTGCCGTTCAAAAATAAAGGCTTTCACCATCGTGAACATGATGTTTACAATTCGAATAACCCGTAAAAAAGTTAAAAATTCTTTTATTTTTCCAATATTTATTTGTATAAAATGTATTTCATTCGACGAATTTACGCAACGAATTGTTGCCGACAAATTCGTCGAGCTGTGCGAAATTCGTCGTTCGTCCCAGTTGTGTTTCCACCTTTAATTTGAGGTATATTTTCCATCTAGAAAAATATTCACTGATTCTTCACTGATGCTTCTAATGCATTAATACGATTCACAAATTTTGTGTAATATTTAGTGTTTGTCATATAACAAGTGTAAAATGTTGACACTTTTTTTAATATAAAAACCAAATGTAATAAATAAAATAAATGTTATGCTCAGTTAATAGTTTCTGGAGCTTTTTTATTATTACTGTAATAAAAGTAGTGCTGATGTTATAGGTCATTTATGCATAAATCATAAATTAACAATTCTCTAAAATTTGCAAAAAAAAAAAAAAAAAAAAACTTTTAGCCATTAAAGAGCATCAAGTACATTAAAAAGTTTTGAGCAAATAAAAAAAAGTACACTCATAAAATGTGCAACACACGCAAATGGTGTGTAGTTCAAGCAAATTGTTTCCATAGGGTTCATTATAAATAAAAGTTTAGTTATATGCCGAGAGAAATATTTGTTTTAACTTATAACGTTTATGTATTTTTATTCAAAAAAAAGTAGTGCAGATAAAATATTATTAATACATAAATGCCGTGTTTTAATTTCTTTATTTAAAAATTGATTTTTATTTTATGATTTTCATAGTTTTCTAAAAAAATTTTATATTTTTATTTTAAAGTTTTCACTCTGTTAGCGATTAAACATTTATGTTCTATGTTGCATTAAAATACAAAATACAATCTTTTGTTGCGAACAATCAGTTGTATTTTCATAGTGCACAACGTTTTCTTTAGTAATTTTCGATCCAATGAGGAAAGGTCGCTTTGCCGCTTCTGGTATTTCGTATAAGAGAAAACACGTGCCGGTGTTTGCTTTTTGGTCATAAGATATACCCTGATGTTTTAGTTACGTATCTCTTACATTTTAATTTTGAATACAAAAATATATATATATGTATATAATTTTTCGGTTGAGACTGAAAGAGAAAATACATACTAAATAAAATATAGACATTAATTTTTATATAAATAAACTTACCGATGTATTTGCGTTATTTGCATTATTTGCCATTTTTATTTTATAATTTCTTATGATGATAAAATTTTATGTATTTGTTTTTTTTCTTTTTAATAAAAACTGACATTCACTTGGGACTGATATGTTATGATACAACATTTACTAAACATAGCAAATGAAGTTGTAGACTTTGAATCCTGAAGCATACAATATGTTGCATACAGCATATATTAATAAACATTTGAAGAATTTGTTTGCATTCTTATTTGTTTGTTTTTCAATATTAGAACCTTAAAATTATAATTCTTTTTTGGTTCAATTGGAATTACATAAGTAAAGTCATTATTAATAATCTATATATATAAAATTCATTTTCTGTTTGTTTGTTTGTTTGTTTGTTTGACCGCTATACAAATTTTTATTTTGTACACACGATCTCTATACCCCAGGAAAGGTCGCCATATACCCCTTATCGACCACTCCTACTTTTACGCCCACTTTTTATATACAACTCCTTTTCTGCTCTTTGGTATATTTGTTCGCTATACAAATTATTATTTTTCAACGGATTTCTCTGAATTTTGCTACACACGATATCTGTACTCCAAGAAAGGTCGCCATATGTTTCGTACCGGCCACGCCTACTTTTATGCCCACATTTTCTGTTTTTTGGTATATTTGTTCGCTATACAAATTTTTATTTTTCAAGGCATTTCTCTGAAATTTGGTACACACGATCTTTGTACCCCAGACCAGGTCAGCGTGTGGTTCTTGCGGCCACACCTACTTTTTGTGTACAATTCGTTTTCTGTTTTTTGGTATATTTGTTTGCTATACAAATTTTTATTTTTCTACGGAATTCTCTAAAATTTGGTACACACGATCTCTCTGCTCCAGGGAAGGTCGCCATATGTTTTGTACCGGCCACGCCTACTTTTACGCCCACTTTTTGTATACAATTCATTTTGTTTTTTGGTATATTTGTTCGCTATAAAAATTTTTATTTTTCAACCGATTTCTCTGAAATTTGGTACACACGACCTCTCTGCTACAGGGAAGGTCGCCATATTCTTCGCACCGGTTACGCCTACTATTACGCCCACTTTATGTATACAATTCATATTCTGTTTTTTGGTACATTTGTTCGCTACACAATTTTTTTTTATCGGATTTCTCTGAAATTTGCTACACACGATCTCTGTACTCCAGAGAGGCGCCGTATGATTCTTGCCGGCTACGCCTACTTCTACGCCCACTTCTAATACAAAATTAATTTTCTGTTTTTTGATATATTTGTTCACTATAGAAATTCTTATTTTTCAAGGGATGTCTAAAATTTGGTCACACGATCTCTATACTACAGGGAAGGTCACCATATGCTTCTTACAGGCCACGCCTACTTTGCGCCAACTTCTATGTATATAAAACTTAGTTTTTTCCTTTTATTTGCTTCTTTATTTGATTGCTATACAAACTATTATTTTTCAATGGCTTTCTCCGAAATTTAGTACATATTCCAGGGAAGGTCGCCTTATGATTTTTACTTTTACGCCCAATTTTCTTATAAAGTTCATATTTTGTTGTGTTGTATATATCTTCCCTATACAAATTTATACTTTTCAACGGATTTCTCTGAACTACACGGTGAACAAATTCCCCAAACTTAAAAAAAAGTTACCCAAAAGAAATAAACAAATTCCCCATTTTTTTTTTAATCGAAAGAAAAAATGAACTTACTCCCCAAATTCATTCTTAAATTTTCACATATTTTTATCTAATGAATTTTGTTTAATATTTATTTTAGTAAACATTTGCATACTGCTCTCAACATATGTCCGTCAATAAATGCAATTAAAATGAGTATTCTTTTCAATAGCATCATTTCGTTGCGCGGAAGCTACAGCTTAGCTAGAATATCGGAATGATCTGAAAAATATATTTTGACAATTGAAATAAGTTGGCAACAGCTGCGCGGCAGCACTGGTGTGGCTGCCAAACGCGCGAACGCGGACACGGATGCGGATGCGACGGATGCGGATGCGAAGCGCTCTCGGAACACAGCTCAGCTAAAATATCGCAATGCTCTAAAAAATATGTTTTAGGAATTAAAATAAGTTAACGAGAACTAAGCGGCAGCACGGGTAGTAGCTGCTAGGAAGCGCGCGGACGCGGACGCGACGGATGCGGACGCGACGCGCTCGCGGAACACAGCTGAGCTAAAATATCGCAATTATCTAAAAAATATATTTTGGCGATTAAAATAAGATGACAATAACTGCGCGGCAGCACGGGTGTGCTGCCAAACGCGAGGAAGCGGACGCGACTCGCTCTCGGAACACAGCTTAGTGAAATGTCGTATGATAAATTTTATCTACGTATGTGAAATAATTACCTGTTGATCAAAATAGGCCGCACATATACTATAAGCAGTTGCTTAAAGAAACCTTGCGACACAATATTAAACGTCGCATTAGTATTTCATTTCTGAAACTTGAATTTGACGTCTCTGCTCAATGATTATCACTTATTGAATGAAGTAATTCAATTTTTAAAAGTTCTGATTCCTTTAATTTGCAAACGATTCCGTTATATTTGATGTTTATAAATATTTCCTTGGCAACACCACTGAGTCTCTTGTTTAATGCGTCAATAAAAAACGGTTATTTTCCAAAATTTTGGAGAACTTCTTACATCATTCCATTATTTAAATCTGGAAATAGATCGGATGTTTCTAATTACCGTGGTATTGCTAAACTTAGTGCAATCCCTAAGCTTTTCGAGAAATTTATTACAGATTTTTTGTGCTATCACTCATCGTCAATTTTGTCACCATTTCAACACGGATTTCGGAAAGGATGCTCTACCGTTACAAACGTGCTTCATTTTACGACAATAATTAATGATGGTTTTGTCAAGAAAAAACAAACAGATGCAGTATACACCGATTTTAGTAAGGCTTTCGATAAAGTAAACCATAACCTACTACTGATCAAATTGGATTTATTAGGTTTAACACCATTAAGCCTTAAATGGATAAAATCATATCTTTCTGATAGAACACAACGTGTAATTATAATAATATGACATCTAAAGATATTACTGTGACTTCTGGTGTTCCTCAAGGCAGCCATCTTGGACCAATTCTTTTCTCCCTTTTCATCAATGATCTTCCAAAAGTGATAAATTTTTGTAACGTTTTAATGTACGCTGATGATGCTAAAATTTTTTTAAGTTACTGTCAACATAATGATCATATTCATCTTCAATCAGATCTCAACAATTTTTTTTCGTGGTGTAACCGTAACCTAATGGAACTGAATTTGAAAAAATGTAAATGTATGCGTTTTTCTAGAAATAATGTTTTTCCTGCTAACTACTTTTTGGGCGGATATCAGCTTGAACTTGTTGATACTTTTCTGGATTTAGGGATTCTACCTGATCCTAAATTAAACTTTGTATCTCACGTCACCATGACAGTTAATAAAGCTAGAGGTACACTCGCGTTTATTAAAAGATGGGCAAAAGAATTTATTGATCCTTACATAACCAAACAACTTTTTACATCTCTTGTAAGACCTATTTTAGAATATGGGTCAATAATATGGGATCCCTTCTATAACATTCATATTCAACGAATCGAGTCTGTACAGAAACAATTTCTACTCTTTTGCTTACATGGCTTACCTTGGAATTCTGCAATTAATCTACCTTCATACGTTGATCGACTTAAATTAATAAAATTACCTACCTTGGAAAGCCGTCGGACTATGCTAAAAGTAACATTTATGATCAACCTAATTAATGGTGAAATCTGTTCTGACTTTCTTGTCAACAATATAACTTTTAATGTTCCTCAACGAGTATCACGCCAATTCCAACCACTCTTTGTTAAATCTTTTCATACCAACTATGCTCTAGCTGATCCTTTTAGAAGAATTTGTTGTGTTTGTAATAATCTTTATCAATTAATTGATTTTTCGTTGAACACTGATGTAATTAAGCATAATATCATTATTTTCTTAAATTCCTAACTATTTGTTTCTATTTTTAAATCATTTAATTGTTTCAATATATGTACATATGTAATTATATCATTTATACAGGTCTGTAAGGATTTATTCCATTGACCTAATAAATAATAATAATAAACTTAAAAAATACTTAAAGCGGTTTCGCAACTTATTTTTGAAGCATTTTTGCTGCACCATCTTAAAAAACTTCTAAATTAAAAAATCAAAAAATTTTGAATTGAAATAAAAAACTAATTTACTGCCCATACAAATTTTTAAGTACTCAGCGGCTGGTTAGCATAGTGAACCATTTTTCAAGTCAAAGGCCTTTTTATCCCGGGCAAGACCGGGTCAAAACAGCTAGTAAATAAATAAATAGATAATTTTTTAATAGAAAAGGAAAAGACAATAACAGTATATTAACAAAATGATAAATTTAATTAATGAGCTGGCTATACAAGTTTGAGAAGAGAGAAAGAATGAAAGAGAAATTGAAAAAAATAGAGTTAATTATATGTTAAATAATATAACCAATTAAGCTTTTTTTGAAAAATCTCTCTGTCTTTGCTTATGCATATGAGTTTTGAATCTCTCCGTGACTTTGCGTGGCTATTTTAAAATTAATCTTTGGTCACAGCAAGTCTATGAGCAAAGTTTCAGATCGATCGGATGAGGGGAAATTGGGTTTAAATCACCCCCTGACTATGCGTAACTGTGTGTGACTATCTTAAAATTAATCCTTGGCCACAACAAATCTATGGACAATGTTTTAGATCGATCAGATGAAGTAAAGTGAGGTTTTAATCTTTCCGTGGCTGTGCGTGACTATTCGTGAATGTACGTGATTAAGTCAGAGTTAATCTTTTTTCACACCAAGGTCTATCGGATAAGGGGAAATGGGTTTTAAATCACTCCGTGACTGTGCGGGACTATGCGTGGCTGTGCGTGACTACCCCAAAATTAATCTGTAGTCACAACAAGACTATGGGCCAAGTTTAAGAGCCATTGGATAAGGGGGAATGTGGTTGACCCAAGACAGACAAGCAGATGGGCAGACAGACAGACAGAGAGTACGAGTTAAAAGGAGTTTAGGAAAGAGCTAGTTGTTGGTAGTTATATATTCAAATAGGGTTTTCCTGAAACTAGTTATTCCCGATATATGTTTAATATATGTTTATAGAAATATATTTTTTTCATTTTTTTTTACTTATTCAGTGATTTCTCTTCATCTGTTAGACCGATTTTCTTAATTTTTCAAACAGGAACCTTCTCATGGTGTTAGTAAATCATTCTCGCTTAAAATTAACACCCTAGCTATCCTATTTAGGGTGTGATCGTGACAAGAACAACATAGATAAATCTTATTTTTTCAACACTTTTTTACTTCTTCATTCAATACTCGGGACCTGATCAACCGATTCGGACGATTTTAAAAAGCAAACTTCTCAGGATGTCAGCGAATCATTTTTTATGCAAGCGACCATCCCAGCTCTCCAACTGGTTTCGTGATCGTGATTTCCACAGACGGGCAGACGGACAGACGGACAGACAGACAGACGGACAGACGGACATCGCTATATCTACTCCGCTTGTTATAAGGATCATAAATATATATATTTTATGGGGTCCAGAATTTTTTTTTCTAATTATTTCAAATGGAATGACAAACTTATATTTACTCTCTGCACACTTGGGTGGAAGATATAAAAAAAATGATGCATAAACAGCGTTAATTATTGTTTGAAAAATTTCATTATTTTTTTTACTAGGGTAGAAAACTCCTAAGTACTTCATAGGACGCCAATGAAATTCAGCCGGCATTATAATACCCAAAGTTTGATCCCTATAAGCCTGTTTTGAGACCTTAGAAGTCATACGATAATTCAAAAAAAAAAAAAATTCGAATTATTCTGGCCTACAAATAACACTATACGACAAATTCAGAGTTTTTGCTTTGGGCAAGCAAATTTCAATATCACCGACTGAAAGTACTTGGTAAGTATGTAAATATGTGATATAACATTTGGGGCTCCGAGGCAGAAATTTCGCGAAATCACGGTTTGAAATTTTTTTTTTTTTCGAGAAAAGTTTGGTTCATAAAAAATAAAATGTAAGACTAACTAGTTCTCTGATTTAAATTCTACATTGACATTTGTTCCATGAAATTGGTCGGCGAATATTTTTTTAGAACATTTTAACCCTCAAGCTCCTACGGAAGTGGTACTTTTAGGCCCATATATCCAAAATGCCCAAAATTATATCATAACTACGTACATTTTTGATATAATATATTCAAGAGAAATGTAGAGCGAACAATTTCAGTAGGAGTCTTCATAGACATAAAAAAATTCCATGTGGGATTTCTCCACCAGATGCAAAAAAAATTCCATACCAAATTTTCAATACAAAAAATAAATATAAACAATACAAACAATGCAAAGCAATTTAATTTAATTCACTTTCATTTAAAAAATCGTTAACTTTAAGAAAAGAAGCAAGCTCTGTCGACTTCCTTTGTGTAAGCCGTAATTTTGCAACAATGAAAACCAGCTTAATTTTGCTTATGAGATGATTATCTGACTGCTAAGAGAAACACAAATAAAATGATTAACAAGACCAAATCCAATTTTTATGCTGAAAAATTTTCTTCTGCCATTGGCTCCAAAAGAACATGGCAAACGATACGCGAAGTTGGTATCGGTAAATCTAGGCATCGAGAACCATGTTCGGTTGATGCAGATATAATTAATACAAAGTTTTTAAGTGTTCCTATGGTTCAATCAGATAAAGATTACTATATCAATAGTCACTCGAATAACGATGCTGAATCTTTTTTTTCTTTTGCTGCAGTAGACCAATGTGACGTTTTATCTAGTTTATTATCTATAAAATCGAACTCTATAGGAGTGGACGGGATTAATCTTAAGTTTCTCAAAATTACCTCAGCTACTTCCAATTATAACTTTTTCTTTAACAAAATATTAACTTCAAGCCACTTCCCATCGAATTGGAAAATAGCTAAAATCATTCCAATACCCAAAGCTGGTTCCGATTATAGACCAATAGCTATTCTTCCATTTCTCTCTAAAGTATTCGAGCGTATTATGCACAAACAAATGACTAGTTTCTTGGATGACAATAACTTGCTAACAGATCGTCAATCTGGGTTCAGGAGGAAACACAGCTGCCTAACAGCCTTAGTTGATGTTACAGTGGAGATTAGGGAGAAACTTTATGATGGCAACACTACATTTTTAATACTTTAAATCATTCAAAAGCGTTTGATACCGTGGATCATAACATTCTTTGTTACAAACATAAAAAACTTTTTTAATTTTTCTTCGACCGCTACTCAGTTATTGTCAACATACTTACATGGCAGGTATCAGTATGTTGAAACTAGAATCCAAAATTCAATGACACTGCCTGTAGCAAGGGGCGTACCTCAGGGGTCCATTGTTGGGCCACTATTATTCTCATTATACTCAAATGACCTCCCAGGCATTTTAACAAATTGTAATGTAAGAATGTATGCGGATGACGTTCAGCTTTATACCAGCTGTAGTAATGCCCTAATCGACCAGTGTATTATCTCTATTAATCAGCAACTCCATCGTATTTATACATGGGCAACGGCAAATGGATTAGAGATAAATCCGAAAAAATCAAAATGCATTTTAATTCAAAAGCGACTTTCCAAACTAAATATTACACCTTATATAATTATAAATAATCAGAAAATTTAAATCGTTAAATCTGCTAAGAATCTAGGTATTTTTTTAATGACACTCTTACGTGGTCGAACCATATTAACTATGCCTGTGGTCGTACTTTCTCTATGACTAGAACTCTGTGGCAAACCCAGCATTGTACACCTATGAAAATAAGAATCCTACTTGCCAAAACTTATCTGATGCCTGTTTTACTGTATGGTTGTGAGCTATTTGCGAAATGTGATACAATTAGTAAAAGGAAATTGAACATTGCATTTAACAACATAATCAGATATGTGTATGGACTTAATAGACGTTCTAGTGTATCTTTGTTTTCATCGCAGCTATATGGCGTTTCTTTAGATAATCTTTTAAATATAAGAGTTTTAGTTTTTTTACATAAAATAGTGTATACCCACAAACCGGATCATCTGTACGACAAACTTTATATTTCAGATATAAGCAGGGGAAAAAGAATTAGATCAATTAGATATAAAAGTTTAATATCGGAGTGGCATTTCTACATATTCGCAGTATCTCTCTGGAATTCTATACCCCTTAGCTCTCAACTTTTAAGTAACGCACGAAAATTTAAAGAAAATATTTTTAAACTGTTTTCGGCATAACAATTTAAAACATTAAATATTATTTGATATTAACTATAATACATTTAATTAAATTAAATTTCAAATATTTCAACTTTATTCTTTAATTTTAATCTTATTGTTCTTTGCATTTTATATAAAGAAAATTTGTAATTAGTTATTAATTTATTTACGATTTTATAATTTTAAATTCAATCAGTTCCATACTGCAAAATAAGACTTTTAGTCTTGTGTATGGAGCAGTTCCAATAAATAAATAAATAAAGAAAATAAAAAATAAAGAATAGGTTTGTCACTGGGGTTTCCAACAAGATTATTTTCCATTTCGATGTTTTCAACAAATCAGCTTCCATTTTGAGGTTTGCAATTAAATCAGAATTCATTTCGTTTTCCGATTAGGAGTTTTGAATTTGAGAATGGAGTATTGGAGTTTGCGCGGATACCACCGATATATATTTATATTTTTTCCGCATGTTTTATTACTCATTGCTCCTGTACAATTTAATAAAATTTAAAAATGAAACATTAAAAAATTAGAATAAAAATTTTAGATTTAAAGTTATCGATTTTTTAAATGAAAGTAAATTTCCATGAAAATCTGTAGTTTTCGAATCGCATAAATTCAAAACCGCAAAAATTGAATGCGACTTTCAAATCCGCAAATTAATTGTACCTGCCTGCATTAGCACATACATAGCAATTAGCTTTATTATGAATTCCAGGATTAGCCATATCATTGGAGTGGTAAACAGCATACCACGATGTTTATGGTTTTTCCACTCCAATAAACGATTGTTGCAATTTTTGCACACTGTTTTGGAGCCAGCTTTTTATCTTTTATAACACTGATATTAAAATAGCTTTTATAGGCATTTGAACAGTATGAATTAGGTTTTCTTAGCATATTTTTTTTTATAAACATATTGTCCACAAACGTAACAGAACTTATTCAAATCGCACTTCATCATTTAAGCACTTAATGTCACACGCGTTTAACAACTGAATAAATTTTTGATGAATATAAAACAAAATCAAGGATTGCTTAGAATATTCATTTTAGATCAAAATCAAATTGTTTATTTGTTTAATGATTCCAAGGTTTTTTGCTTTTATTTAAGCGATGTGTTTTTGAAGAATCGCCAGTCACTTAGTTAGAAGAGAACTTAGGAATAGCGATTTCTATTTTGGATTGTATTCGCTTTGCATCTCAACCATATTTTTTATGCAATCTGAAAAAAAGTGGATTAAATTGCATTGCATTGTTTATATTGCATACTTTGATTGTAATTGCTATTTATATCGTACCGTCATTTTAATTTTTATTTTTTGTATTGAAAATTTTGTATGGATTTTTTTTTTGCGTCTGGTGGAGCAATCGCAATCTTCTTCGTGTCTATGAGGACCCCTACTGAAATGTTTCGCTCTACATTTTTCTTGAATATATTATATCAAAACTGTACGTAGTTATGGTATAATTTTTGGACATTTGGAAATAGGGGCCTAAAAAGACCACTTCCGTAGGAGCTTGGGGGTTAAAATGTTCTAAAAAAATATTCACCGAACAATTTCATGGAGCAAATATCGATGTAGAATTTTAATCAGAGATTTCTTTAGTCATATATTTTAATTTATATGAACCAAACTTTTCTTGAAAAAAAAATTTTTTTCAAACGGCGATTTCGCGAAATTTCTGACTCGGAGCCCCAAATGTTATATCACAAATTTACATACTTGCCAAGTACTTTCAATCGGTGATAGAGATTTGCATGCCCAAAACATCGTGTAGCACTGTGTAATTGTTCAGGAAAGTAAAATAATTTTATACCGATTCACTTACCACATTCATTCATTTAATTCCCAACGTTAGTGTTCTCTATTTGCAACTCTAGTCTTTAGTATAACTCGGCAAACCCATTGTATAGTCATATGTTGTTTCATAATTTTCTCTAGGTTGCATTTATAAAACAAAACCCAAATTGATGGCTGCATGCAAAATTTCCTATGTGCCGTTGGATAGATGTCAATGTGTTCTTTTGAAAACGTTCGTGTTTTCATACATATCAAAAGAGTTCGCTAGTCTTATTGTATTCAGAAAGTTATTAATGCAAGATTCATACATTCATTCTATAAACGTGTTGGGGCAATTGTACAGTATGTTTTTGTTTTGATAGTGCAAACTGGAGAAATATGAGAAGACATGAATTATAATTGGTATGCACAGAAGTGTAATGCAGTAACTTTGTTTGAAGAAAGGTAGACGCATATAAACTTTAAACAATTTTTTTTTTATTTCTTCTTAAAGATTTAAATTTAATTTTAGCTATTATAGAGTGGTTATCAGGATATATCGTAATGGTGGAAAAAAAAATATGTAAATATATAAATAATGGAATGATAAAAAAAAAAATAAAAGGTAATATTCACAAAGTGAAGAAAAAATTGAGTATCGCAGAATTGAGTTTCTTCAAGATCTCAGAGTGCAAATTAAAGTTCATTAAGTAGATTAATCTCGCTCCTTCTAAAACAATATAGTAGTTGAACTTCTTGATCTCACAAGCTATTTCATATGTAAAATCACATAAGTGAATCTTCTTAGAAGTAATATAATACAAAGAAAAGTAATTGTTAAGATAAACTAAAATCACTGAATTTATATAAAGGAATTCAAACAAGTAAGAAAATTATAGTCGGTCTAGACCGACTATACGATACCCTATACCATGCGTTTAGAAATCCTATCTCTTAGGCCCAACTAACTGGACATAGAAAATAAGCAAAAACCAAATTTGAGTGGGATTTTTATTAATTTTTTTGGCGGCAGTATGAAAGTTCATATCGGATGCTATATCTATATGGGGACTAGGTCCAAAAATGGACCGATCCTGATCATGTTTGGTAAAGTCTCTTGTATTTTGCAAAAATATATACAAACAAAATTTGAGAAGAAGCAGTGCAATATTTTTGTTTTTTAATAGATTTAATTGAAGATCGGGAGGCAGCTCTATATGGAGTCAAAGGGATCATTTTATACAAACCCAATTTGAGTAAGATCTATATGACAATTTGGATCTTATGGCAATTTATGTCGATTTCATATGGGTAATTTGTATTGGGGCTAGGTCTGAACATGGACCGATTCTTACCAATTTCAACAGCGTTCATCCCATGGCCGATAAAAGCTTACATACCAAATTTCATTAAAATACATTCATATTTGCGACCTGCAGTTTGATTACAAGGTTTACATGGAAACACAGACGGACGGACAGACGGACGGACGGACATTGTTAAATCAACTCAGAAAGTGATTCTGATTCGATGGGTATAATTAAAGATGGGTCTAGTTAGTTAGTTGTTACAAACAGCAGCACAAAGTCATTATACCCAAACCACATAGTGTTATAGGGTATAATAACTATATAAGTGAACTTTAAGACCATGGGACCATTCAGGGTAGTAATTTTGAGAGTGAAATTAGAAGCTTATCCTCTCTTGATTACTCAAGAACAATCTGATCTCAACATTCTTACAAATTACATACTTTTTACAAGCACAATCGTGGACTTTTTCTTCAAAATATAGAAAAAGAATCTTTTAAAGATCTATTAAAGATATTTGAGCATTATGGAAACGATTCTTTTTAAGTAATATATTGGACTTTTATTATAATATAAAAGTGATTCTTCAAGAGATTAATCGTGGACATTTTAAAAGACTAAGGATGTAAATATTCACTGAATGAGACCTCCTCAGATCAATCGTGATAATTAATATTCTCACAGCGAAAATATTATAGTGGTAAATCTACTTAATTAGTATCTAAAACTTTTCCAATACTATCGAAGTGTTTCTTCTAAATATTAATCTTGGACTTTTGAAACAATAATCTTTCTTAAACTTATCCTGTCAAAGAGAAAATAAATACTGATCACCTTTCAAATCTCCTAAGACCTTAATCCTCTCAAGATCAATAAAAAAATTCTTAAATTCTCTTTGGATTTTATAAATTAATTTTTGAAATGAATATAAAAATAATAATTTTAGAAGTTTTCTCATAAAACTTTTCACGATTAAATCTGAAGTTTAGAAAAATTCAAACATTATTGCAAATTTTCTATAGCTTCTACGTAAAAGTATTAAGGGGTATTACCCTGTGATGAATTGTAAAACAGATGTCAAATGTGAACGAAGTAAATAGTGAACATTTTTGTAATGTAAATTGTGTAGCGATATTATTTGAGATAAATCTTGGTCTTTTGGAAGTTTATGGAATTGCATCGAAGGCAAGAAAAATAATCATTTGGTGTGGATTATGTAAGAACAGAGGGTGGTGAAACACATTCACCAGAGACAAGGCGGCACACTTATGAGCTACAAATAAAGAACAAAGTATAAATTCTAATATCAATATTGCATTTTTTACAATATATCTGATTTTAGAAGGAATCTTAATAAACTGAAAAAAAGTATATCTTATGAAGATTTTTCTATGATTCTAGAAGTTTTTCTAAGAAAAAAAACTTCTAAAGATCAATAATGGTATACTAAAATTTTCAGAAGTGACGGGGATTCACTCATGACTAATTATGAAGTTCGCATCTTATATATAACAAGTAAGAAAATTATAGTCGGTCTAGTCCGACTATACGATACCATGGTTAAGAGACCCTATCTCTTCGGTCGAACTAATTGGATATAGCAAGTATGCATAAACCGAATTTGAATGGCATTTTTATTAATTTTTTTCGCTGCAGATATGAAAAAGTTCATATCGGATACTATATTGCAATGGGGACTAGGTCGAAAAATGGACCGATCCTGACCATATTTAACAAAGTCACTTATACTTTGAAAAAATATATGCAAACCAATCTTGAGAAAAATCTGTGCAATATTTTTGTTTTTTGATAGATTTAAGTGAAGATCGGGAAGCAGCTCTATATGGAGCCTTTGACTAACAATTTTCCTGTAGGGAGTATTTTTGAACTACTGATTAGTGGATGTAATAAACACATACAAACCCAATTTGATTGAGATCTGTATGATAATTTGGAACTTATGGCAATTTATGTCGATTTCATAGGGGTCATTTGTATGGGGGCTAGGTCTGAACATGGACCGAATTTCACCAATTTCAATATCGTTCATTCCATGGCCAATAAAAGCTTACGTACCAAATTTCATCAAAATATATTCATATTTGCGACCTGTAGTTAAATTATAAGGTTTACATGGACACACAGACGGACGGACGGACGGACGGACGGACGGACGGCTATCGTTAAATCGAATCAGATAGTGATTCTGATTCGATGGGTATAATAAAGATGGGTGTAAGTCAAATATTATTGGTTCTTACAAACAGAAGCACAAAGTCATTATACCCAAACCACATAGTGGTATTGGGTATAAAAATGGAGTTGTGTATGTTTGTGTGTTTGTTTGTTTGTTTATGGTTTATAGGAGACTACACCACTAGTCCGATCGTCTTGAAATTTTTACAGTAGGAAGGAAAAATAGGCTATATTTTTTTTTATTTTTCAAGTGGGCGTGACACATCCCATACAAAGTGAATTTTTAACATCTAACTTTAACATATAATATCTGGAGTACTACAGCAGCAAGAGTTCTGAAACTATGTACATGTACATATTTCGATAATTTGAAGGGTTTCACCATACAAAGTAAATATTAAATGTCATATATCTGAAGTACTGAAATAGTGAAAGCCTTGAAACTTTGTCTGACATCATGAGCTGTTAATGTTAGTAGTACCATAAAAAAATGGGCGGGATCGGAGCAGGGCTGTTGGTACCCCCCATACAAAGTAAGTATTTAATATAATATAACCGGACTACTATAATAGTGAAAGCCTTGGGACTTTGTCTGTTTTCGTGAATTATTGATATGAGTAGTCTCATAGAAAATGGGCGGTACCGGACCAGTAGGCGTGGCACCCCCATACAAAGTAAATATTTAATGCCATATATCAAGATTACTGTAACAGGTAAAGTCTTGGGACTTTGTGTGAGTTCATAATTTATCAACGTTAGTACTCAAAAAAAAAAATTTGTTGAATCAGATCAGTGGGCGTGGTTCCTCCCATACAAAGTAAATATACAATATCATATATACAAAGTACTGTAGTAGTGGAAGCCTTGAAACTTTGCCTGAGTTCATGGGCTATTAATGCGAGTAGTCTCATAATAAATGGGCAGGATCGCACCAGTGGGCGTGTTACCTCCCATACAAAGTGAATTTTAATATCTAATTTTAACATATAATATCTGGAGTACTACGATAACAAGAGTTCTGAAACTATGTACATGTACATATTAAAATAATTCGAAGAGTTGCGGAAAAAATGGACGGGATCGGACCAATGGGCGTGGTACTTTCCATATAAAGTGAATATTAAATGTCATATATCTAGAATACTGTGATAGGTAAAGTCTCGAGACTTTGTGTGAGTTCATAAGTTATCAACGTCAGTACTCCAAAAAAAAAAAAATGGACGGAATTTGATCAGAGGGCGTGGTACCTCCCATACAAAGTTAATATATAATATCATATAGCTGAAGTACTGTAATAGTGAAAGCCTTGGAACTTTGTCTGATTTTATGAGTTATTAATGTGAGTTGTCCCATAAAAAACATAACATAACTGGAGTACTATAATAATGAAAGTCTAGCGACTTTGTTTGAGTTCATAAGTTATTAATGTGAGTAGTTGCCCAAATAATGGACGGTATAAGACTAATGGGCGTGGCACCTCCTATACAAAAATACGGTTTTCTACAAAACGTATTGCCCGCTTTTTATTTCGTTACTAGGGTTGTAGCGAAGCGCATCGGGTTACTGCTAGTATATTCTAAATGTACCCTAGATCGATCATGGAGTTTATATAGAAGCAACAATTGTACTCAAGCTAAACATTCTTAAATTGAATTCAGACTTATCAAAATATAGATTTGTGTAGTCTCTAAAAGCAATTTTCCCGAAGATAATCTCTCAGAATCAACCTTTCATTACTAGTAATTCGTTTACTGAATAGAGACAATTAATATAAATAAAGTGAGATCAGCTAAGCTCAACCTTGCAGATCTGGGAGATTCTAGAAATAAAATAAAACCAATCCATGATTAATATTGGACTTTGTTCTAGAAGACTCTAAAATTTAAGCGAATAAAAATTAAGCTTCTCATGATCAATTACTAGAATCTAAAATTAAATTATATCAAGAGGAATCATGACTAGTAAAACAAGTATGATGTGGAATATTCGACAAGTAAATTTTATTAATTCTTAAATTATATATTAGTGAACATATAAAATAATAATTATGTAGAAAAATATATATAAAATTATTTTCAAAACAATAGCGGATAATTTGAAAATTAATGAATTTCGTTTCCAAAATTTGATGGATTCCAAAGGAAGATTCCAAAAGATTATGCTGTTGCATATGCTGTTGCATCGGTCTAGACCGACTATACGATACCCCATACCATGCGTTAAGTACCCTATCTCTCAGGCCCAGCTAACTGGATATAGAAAATAAGCATAAACCTAATTTGAGTGGGAATTTTATTAATTATTTCGGCTGCAGATATGAAAAATTACATATCGGATGATATATCTATATGGGGACTAGGCCCAAAAATGAACCGATCCTGACCATGTTTGGTAAAGTCTCTTGTATTTTGTAAAAATATATACAAACAAAATTTGAGAAGAATCAGTGAAATATTTTTTTTTTTGATAGATTTAAGTGAAGATCGGGAAGCAGCTCTATATGGGGCCTATGACTAATAGTTGTCCAATAGGGATAATTTTTGGACTACTGATTAATGGATGTAATATACACATACAAACCCAATTTGACTAAGATTTATATGATAGTTTGGATCTTATGGCAATTTATATTGATTTCATAGGGGTCATTTGTATGGGGGCTAGGTCTGAACATGGACCGATTCTCACCAATTTCAATACCGTTCATCCCATGGCCGATAGACGACCAAATACCAAATTTAATCAAAATATATTCATATTTGCGACTTGCAGTTTGATTAAAAGTTTTACATGGACACACAGACGGACGGACGGACGGACGGACGGACATCGTTAAATCAATTCAGATAGTGATTCTGATTCGATCGGTATAATTAAAGATGTGTGTAGGTCAAATATTTTAGGTTGTTACAAACAGCAGCACAAAGTCATTATACCCAAACAAAATAGTTGTATAGGGTATAAAAATTAGCCATAGAATTCCGCTATTACAGCAGAAATTCTGTTGACGGAAAATCTGTTCGTATAAACAAATAATTAAAGTAACTCAATTGAAGATGTTGGTTGTACCTGCCTTCGCATGCTATAATAAATCTGAATTCTTTAGGTATGTGATTGGTAAAAGGCATTCAGATATGATAAGGGCTTCTGCTTAGAAAATGAAAGTGAACGACGCAATTCAATTTAAATACATTTTTTTACTAAGGTAATGCTTTTTTGTGATGTCAGCTGAACACACGTTTTGAACACTAACATCAATAAAGTTATGTATAAAACAGTTATATATAAAACAGTTATATATAAAACAGTTATATATAAAACAGTTATATATAAAACTAGGTTTAAATGATATCCAAAAAACTAAAGAGCCTAAATAGTCCATAAAATTTTTGATCTATAGAAACGTATGAGCATTATAAATATATTATAATACCCGTATATAATATAATATTATTTTCACGAGTATTACTTATACGCTGTAATGTGTGTTTACACAGAACTACAAGCCCCAAACATTATGCAAATTTATACAAATTTCGTCTGCCTCAATACATAAAAATGATATAAATAATGTTGATGGAATTTAGTTAATTTATGAAGCATAAAAGAAATAAAAACAAGAACAAAGCAAACTAAATTTTGCATAAATAAAAATATTTGGTTTTTTTTGTACCACTCTACAATAAAAATGGTCACTTGAAATCCCTCAACTAATGCTAGAAATCTTTTAACAGAAAATGTAGCCAAAAAACAATAAGTATAGAATATAAAAATTTTCTAGTATTTACATAACTCGAAATTTATTGATACAATATACATTTATATATTTTGATGTATACAGTGGGGAGCAGAAATGAAAAGGTACAAGTACATCTCTAACTGGACAACAAACACAACATCAAAGAAAATTTAACTGTATATCTTATTAAAATGATATGCTATGAAAAAATAACACAGAACCAATACATAGCCAGCTTTCTACCCTCAACTTATTACTGAAGTATACCTTTAACTAGCGGATCTGAACGGGTTTGAATTTTAAAACTACCGGCATTCGGGAGGAATGAATTGCTTTTTTGAAATTTCGGTATCTATTTTTTTTATATGTACTTATTCATATTCATATTTTTTATTCATCTATATAAAAATGAATCGTGGTTTGTTCGTCCGCTTAAAACTTGAAAACTACAGGTCCAAAAGGGATACTTTCTTCTGCGAGTTTGTTTGAAGCAGCCTCGCGAAGGTTTGAGAGAAAAGAAACATACTAACAGATGGCGCTGTACGCGGTTATTCCATTTTAACATCATATATATACAGAACTATGAGAGGGAGAGCTTTGTAAATTTGTGGATAGTGGTACCTCAAATACAAAATTAATTTTTAATATCATATATTGAGTGCTGTTTTAGGGAGAGCTTTGCAACTTTGTATGAGGTCATCTATTATTGCTGTGAGTCGCTGTGAGTGGCCGTTGTAAAAATTAGCATTATAGGAACAGTGGGCGTGGCACCTACAAAAAAATTTATCACTCAATATCTTGACAGGGAGAGCTTGGATACTTTATGTGACGTCATTTGTTATTAGTGTAGGTACACCTGACGAAAATAGGCTGGATCGGATAAGTGGGCGGGGTACATCCCCTACAAAGTACTGATTAAATATTATGTACATATACCGAGTATAATGATAGGGAGAGTTTTGCAAGTTTGTGTGAGTTCATCTGTTATTTCTGTGATTAGCCCTGGAGAAAATGGGCGAGATTGGACAAGTGGGCGTGTCACCTACCGTATAAAATAAACTTTCAATATAATAAAAGTATCTTAATTAATAATACAAAAGGGAAAGTGAAGGTAATTTGTGTGAGTTCATAGGCTATTAGTGTGTGTTATTAGTGTGAGTGTGCAAATGGGCGGAATCGGATAAATGGGTGCGGTTACTTCCATAAAAGTAATTATTGAATTATTGGCAAATGTTGTATCGTTTTGAAGGAAAATGTTTAAGAGAAATGGCAATTTCAGCAGCATAACAAAAATTGAAATTTCCGAAATTTTCATTCAAGTTAGTTGCTACTGCTGTAGTATAAGATGAAGGAGTGAATTTATCAAAAGACTTTTTAATTTGCTTCATTTGCCAGGTCTTCCATCACATAATTTAATAGCAAAATTGGATCTTAAAATAATATGTTTAAATTTAAGCTTATATAAGCCCTTTCATTTAAAAACATTGGTCTATTATTGAATAACTGTTTCTTTAGAAATATATATTCTTTTTGACTTTCGGATAATTTTTAATTTTTACTATGATGCCAAGAAGAGTTCATGGTAATATTGGCCGGCATTCTCAGGATGCAGCGCAGCACCGAAATGTCGCAACACGTCAAACGGAAGAGGAGTGTGCTACCGGAAGGGAATCAGTTCGACCAAAATGGTTTAAAATCGTGCGCGACAGTCAGAAGAGATCAACGAAATACACAATGAGCAACAATGATTGAGAAGCAGAGAAATTCGTGCTCGGCAAAGTGATAAAGCCAGATCACAATGTGCGATTTTTTAACGACAACGTAGGCTCCAACAAATTATTCACGTGAACATTGGGCATGAACCGTTTCGATATGAGCCCAACATTCAATACAGTTCGCACACATCGGTTCAACTGGGTCAGATATCTGTCATTCTTGAGCATTGCAAACAGTTAAATTTGAGAAAGAACGCTTGGATTGTGTTACGTGGGCGGAAAGATGAAATTGCCAAATTGCTTCCACTACCAGAGTTATTGTGCACGCTGCTTTACGGTGAATCTCCTAATTCGAATTAAAGTTGGATCTGTCATCCTTATGCCCCGACACTATGCAATGGAACCCGACTAATTGTGATGAAATTAATGAGTAATGTGATAGTGGCAAGGATTTTGGAAGGGCGGTTCAGAGGAGATGCTTAATTCCGCGAATTCCCTTGACTTCAACCGATTTGATGTTCCAGTTAAAAGGTGTTCAGTTCCCAGTTTAACTTACATTTGCGATGACAATAAACCAGTCACAAGGACAGTCCCTGGAAGTGTGCGCCATAAATCTGGAAATGTCATGCTTTTCACACCAGCCAGCTATATGTTGCGTGTTCCCGAGTTGGGAAACCATCCTCACTATTCATTTTCGCTGCGAAGCAGAAAATAAAAATATTGTATATTGTAGTTTAATTCTTGATTTTATTCTATTTTCGCCAAATGCTGGACGGGACGAAGACCGTCGGGTCAGCTATCCGTATAATTATAAGATATTGAATCCAACAGAATTTGAAAAGTATTTTATTCAAATTATATTATTGCGTCATCTGTTAACGGTCGATAATTTTCGATTAAAAAAAATGTCGAAATCAATTCAATCAAAAAATCTCTTTTGGACAAAACGAAGTTTGCCGGGCCAGCTAGTACTTTATATTATGGAGCAAGATAAACTCATTAGGCTCTTCATCATCGTATTCCGCACGTTGAGAAACAAATATCACATTTTTTTTCCTATGCAAGATTTACTGTCATCCGAGCGGAGTTGTTATTTCCCCCTAAAACAAATATATCACCGGAATGGCTACAATCACTAGTAAAACAAGCAATCAACTATATTAATTAAAAATTAAAAAATGCCGATATCCCGGTATTATAGAAAATATACCGGGATTTTGGTTATTGCAAAATTGGCAAATTGGCAATTCTTGTTCTAGTTAGCGATGTCATGCACACATAAATAGTGTGGTTTCACATTAAACCACCAAAGTCTTTTTTTTTTTTTTAAGAAATTTTCGTTTAAACAAATTTATTTTTTTAGAAAAGCTAGTTTTCTCGGAAAAGGTGGTTTTTCCAAAAAGGCTGTTTTTGAAAAAGCTAACATTTTGAGAGGCGGCACTCTTTTCAGAAAAGGCACTTTTTAAGAAAATATGTTGCAGGTACAAGGAATTTGTTTAGAAACCGCACTTTATAAAAAAGTAAAGAAAAGAAAATAAAAAAAAAGTAATTTTTTCGGAAAATATACTTTCAAGGGAAAAGAACTGATTTTAAAGGAAGTTTATTTAAGAAAGTAATTTTTTTTTAAATTACCGCTTAAGAACAACTAGTTTTAAAATTAACACATTCTTTAAGAAAGGCTACTTTTTAAGCAAACGTACACTTTCTTTTAATGAAAAGGAAAAAATTCTTTTTTAAGAAAGAGAAAAGTATTTTTTTAAAAGATGTTTTTTATACCCTATACCACTATGTGGTTTGGGTATAATGACTTTGTGCTGCTGTTTGTAACAACCAAAAATATTTGACCTACACCCATCTTTAATTATACCGATCGAATCAGAATCACTATCTGATTCGATTTAACGATGTCGGTCCGTCCGTCCGTCCGTCTGTGTGTTCATGTAAAGTTTGTAATCAAACTGCAGGTCGCAAATACGAATATATTTTGATGAAATTTGGTATTTTATCTTTGGTCGGGCACGGGATGAACGCTACTAAAATTTGTGAGAATCGGTCTATGTTCAGACCTAGCCCCCATACAAATGACCCCTATGAAATCAACATATATTGCCATAAGTTCCAAATTATCATACAAATTTTAGTCAAATTGGGTTTGTATGTATATATTACATCCACTAATCAGTAGTCCAAAAATTATCCCTATTGGACAACTCTTAGTCATAGGCCCTATATAGAGCTGCTTCCCGATCATCACTTAAATCTATCAAAAAACAAAAATATTGCACTGATTCTTCTCAAATTTTATTTGTATATATTTTTGCAAAATACAAGAGACTTTACCAAACATGGTAAGAATCGGTCCATTTTGGGGAGTAGTCCCCATATAGATATAGCATCCGATATGTACTTTTTCATATCTGCAGCCAAAAAAATTAATAAAAATCCCACTCAAATTTGGTTTATGGTTATTTTCTATATCCAATTAGTTGGGCCTAAGAGATAGGGTCTCTAAACGCATGGTATAGGGTATCATATAGTCGATCTAGACCGACTATAATTTTCTTACTTTTTTTTTAGAAAAGCACCTTTCTAGAAAATGTACTATTTCAGGAACAGGTACTATTTTAAGAAAATATATATTCTGAGGAAAGAGTATTTTATTTTTAAGAAAAAATATTTTTCAGCGTTCATGTTCCTAGATTCTCTCCAATTTAAAAAAATAATCCCTTTCGGCTGATCTTGGGTTTGCGAGTTGTATCTTCATGAGAAGTTTCATATTCCTAGATCCATTTGGTTTCTCTCCTTTTTGTAAAATGTACACTCTTAATATTCGAATTTCCACAATTCGCTTCATAATGGAATTTTATGCCGGTATGGGAATTTTAATCATACAGATTAAGTCAGTAAGTCAAATAAAGCTCGTATCTATTTATAGATAAGAAAATGAACTATTTAAGATAGATTTCATACGTTTTGGCATAATTCTAATCAATGTTTATACCCTATACAATTACGTGGCTCTACCACTACGTGATTAGCCCTTTCACTCGGCGCGTACACAATTGTATACATCATGTTAAAATCGTATTTTCGTATTAGAAGAGCTATCAATATATTTTGAGTGACGTTCTCTTCTATAAATAATTCTGTTCATACAAATAAATAATTTTTGAGTAAATTTTATTTGTAAATATCATATTTCTCTTAATCTTTGATGTAAGTTAGAACTGTCGAGACCACATGGAAGTAAGTGAATTTAATATTTTGATTTAAACATTAAATAAAAAGTGATAATGTTATGAAAGTTGTTTTTTGTGTAAACTTAAGTTTAAATTTCAATATTTTTTATTCAAAATTGATCTGCATATAATATTTATTAGTAAAAACTACAATAAAATTGCATGTACGGATCTGTGTACATACGAAGTCAAGTCAAATGTACACATATGTGTACATGTACACAATTGTGGTCTAACAGACTCTAGGTAACTAAATTCCATATATAGTTTCCAGAAAATGTCTTCAAAATATTCAAAAAAAAATTACTACAAAGAATATTGAAGGTATTATAAATGCAAATGAACAGTTTTCTGATAACGTTTCTGAATATATTTAGACGAATTTCTGTATATAAGCTTCTTTTGACCATAGCATGAACGCTGTTGAAATTGGTGGATATCGGCTCATGTTCAGACCTAGTTCCCATACAAATGACCCCTATGAAATCGACTTAAATTGTCATAAAATAAAAACTATCTTATAGATCTCGGTCAAATTAAGTTCGCGTATTATCAGTAGTCAAAGCTAAAATATTGCACAGATTTTTCTCAAATTATGTTTGTATATGTTTTGCAAAAAATAAGTGACCTTACCAGATATGGTTCGGTTCGGTCCATTTCTCGACCTATTCCCCAAATATATATATAGCCTCCAAAATTAACTTTTTCATATCCGAATGCAATAAAATTACTAACAATATCACTCAAATTTTATTTATGCTTATTTTCCACATCTTATTAGTTGGACCTAAGAGATAGGGTCTCTAAATGTATAGTATAATATCGTTAAGTCGGTCTAGACCAACTGTAATTTTCTAACTTTTTTTAGTATAGCATTTTGAATAATTTGACACTCCAGTGTCACACTTACCGACATATGTTACAACTCGGACAGGAGCGAATGGGTTTTGTGGTACTGTCCACCAAGTTTTCCACATTACACCAATTATGGGTAAAACATTTCGCAGTCAGCCATTTCTCACCATTTTGGAAATGAAATGTATTATTTACTTCGGAATAAGCTGCTTAAAACCGGGAGTATAAGTTTGTAGAACGTTAAATAAATCTATTAATAGCAAAATTTATATTTAGAATTGTGTTTAAAAAAACTATGCTTTCTTTCAGAATCCAAGAGATCGTATCCAAATATTTTTGGCGCGACTTGACATCCTGTCTCAAGATAAAGATCTTGAGTGGTGCAGCAACAATAAGGTGATTTTAGTATCAAGGGAGGCAAAGCCGAACTGTGAGGAGATTAGGACAGTGAACAATCCATAGTTATGAAATAGTTATAGTGTTAGTAGGCCAGCTAGTTTTAAAATGCCGTGAAAATAATAAAACTCGATTTTAAAGCAACGTCTATGCATTGTAACATAAAGTATACTTATTTTTGCACCCCACTGTATATACCCGTATATAGAAAACCTCTTTAAAATTCTTAATAGAGTGCTTTTTTCGTATTCTTAAGAAAACAATGTATCTACAAATAATCCAATCTATGACAAGGCATAAACACTTGAAGGAGATGAAATATCCAGAAAACATATTGCACAAATTAACCCACTTTACGGCTATACTACGACCTTTTTCGTTTCCAATTTTTGTCTTCTATTTTATTTCATTTCTTTTTTTTTTTCTTTTTGATTTTCATCCCAATGTAAATAATAGAAAAAAGGTCGTTATGGTTAAGACCAATTTTCACTTAAATGTATAACGAACATTATTTGTGAACTTAATGCATAATAAAATATATAATAAAGCTTGTTATTTTAGTCTACGGAGCTTCTCATACTTATAATGGATATTTATTTCTCCTCTGTTAAAGAAGACAAAATTTTGTCTTGATAAGTAAGTAAAAACGTATTACCGTGATATTGTTAAAAATTGATAACCTTCATATTATTCCGGTTGTTGAATTTACTTTGGTGTACATTAATGCATTGTCAGGCTACGTGCTGTCATTTGCAATCATAAAATTATATTATTTCAATTTCTCTCTTGTTAAGAGTTTCTTACTAACCTTACCAATAATGCTATTAATTTAATATAATGGTTCCAGGTGGGTGAGAGGGAATTGTATTTTTTTTTTTTTTTTTTTTTTGTAAAATAAAGAAAACGAAAATGGTTTTTTATATATTATTAGTTGAAAGATGTTCGAATTTTAAATTTGTAGACGATTTTTTCTTATACAAAGAAAATTAATTTTGTTGTAGAAATCAAATTTATTGCCAATTGAATCAAAGGACAACAACAATTTATAGATTTGTTTTGGATGGCAAAAATTGACTTAAGTGAAGAAAATAATTTTGTAGCCCAGATTTTTAGAAGCTTTTAAATATTTTGCTATCTGTCAGCTCGAAACGAATAATGAAATGTTTGCAACATAAAACAATTAAAAATTTAGATGAGGTTTGATTTGCAATAGCTCATTTTTATACCCTATAACACTATGTGGTTTGGGTATAATGACTTTGTGCTGCTGCTTGTAACAACCAAAAATATTTGATCTACACCCATCTTTAATTATACCGATCGAATCAGAATCACTATCTGATTCGATTTAACGATGTCCGTCCCTCCGTCTGTGTGTCCATGTAAAGCTTGTAATAAAACGGCAGGTCGCAAATATGAATATATTTTGATGAAATTTTGCATTTGATCTTTTATCAGCCATGAAATGAACGCTGTTGAAATTGGTGAGAATCGGTCCATGTTCAGACCCAGCCCCCATACAAATGAACCCTATGAAATCAGCATATATTGCCATAAGATCCAAATTGTCATATAGATCTTAGTCAAATTGGGTTTATATGCGTTTATTACATCCACTAATGAGAAGTCCAAAAATTATCCCTATTGGACAACTCTTAGTCATAGGCCCCATATAGAGGTGCTTCCCGATCTTCACTTAAATCTATCAAAAAACAAAAATATTGCACTGATTCTTCTCAAATTTTGTTTGTATATATTTTTTCAAAGTGTAAGTGACTTTACCAAATACGGTCATCGTATAGTCGGGCTAAACCGACTATAATTTTCTTACTTTTTTTGTATCAATAATGGATCTTTGTCGAAACTTCCATAGATTATTATGAATTTTTGTAGAACAAAAATTAAAGTGAATTTGCGGAATCGTAATATTTTTAAGAATAATATGAGGAAATCTTCTCAGAGTATCTATAATATGAATGGTTCCAAGATCGATAATGTTTTATCCAGTGGTGTATAAATAAATTTATGAAAGTTAATATTCCCAACATCAAGTGTGGATTTTAGTAAATTCGAAAAATATTCGAAAGCACTAGAGGATTTCTTAAATATTTATACCCTATACCACTATGTGGTTTGGGTATAATGACTGTGTGCTGCTGATTGTAACTACCAAAAATATTTGAATCAGAATCACTATCGATTTAACGATGTCCGTCCGTCCGTCCGTCCGTCCGTCCGTCTGTGTGTCCATGTAAAGTTTGTAATCAAACTGCAGGTCGCAAATATGAATATATTTTGATGAAATTTGGTACATGAGCTTTCATCGGCCATAGGATGAACGCCGTTGAAATTGGTGAGAATCGGTCCATGTTTAGACCCAGCCCCCATACAAATGAACACTATTAAATCGACTTAAATTGCCATAAGATCCTAATTATCATATAAATCTTAGTCAAATTGGGTTTGTATGTGTTTATTACTTCCATTAATCAGTAGTCCAAAAATGATGCCTATAGGACAACTCTTAGTCATAGGCCCCATATAGAGTTGCTTCCCGATATTCACTTAAATCTATCAAAAACAAAAATATTGCATTGATTCTTCTCAAATTTTGTTTGTATATATTTTTGCAAAATACAAGAGACCTTACCAAACATGGTCAGGATCGGTCCATTTTTGGGCCTAGTTCCCATATAGATGTAGCATCCGATATGAACTTTTTCATATCTGCAGCCAAAAAAATTAATAAAAATCCCACTCAAATTTGGTTTATGCTTATTTTATATGTCCAGTTAGTTGGGCCGATGGGGTAGGGTCCCTAAACGCATGGTATAGGGTATCCTCTAGTCGGTCTAGACCGACTATAATTTTCTTACTTGTTTTAAATTAAGTCTGTCAATGATCAGATGCCATATAAAGTATAGTAACACAAACAACATAAAAGGTAATTTCAGTCGAATGTGGACAGTCAATCTAGGAGGAGAGGAGCAAAACTAAGATATGTATAGGATCACAAAATCTCTCGCTGGTCATAGTGACCCAAATAGGCCATTGCGCAATACAAATTGTGATTTTTAGTACACCGAAGTTGGTCAGATAAGACTTTGAGTAGATCACTATCATGAATTGCGCTAAAGAAGAGCCAATCGAAATCAGCATACAGCATACACATTACGACCAGAGAGAAGATATTAATAATATATGTTCACAAAACTTCAGAGTTAGATCATATTCTACCAGAACTGTATAAAGCTGATAAATCCCTTCCAGCATACTTAATTCGATCATTAGTACAACACTCTTTGCAGCCCGAATCGCCTCCAAGAACCATTAAAAAGGGCTAATAATCAATATCACAAACAAGGGTAACCAGAGGGAAGGAAAAAATTGGAGAATTTTGGCCAAAAAGCTCCTGCATAGACCACAATAATTGAGCACACAGCGGAATAGCTATCGCATATGTAACTGGTATTCATAGATTTTATCTGTGACTTTTCAAAACGATAATCCGACAAGGTACTGTGTAGTACTACTAGTAATGTTCTTAATTTTTTCGTTTTAAATTTAACAATATATGTGCTTAATTATAAAAAGTATTAAATTAAGAATATATCTATATTCGACTTTGACTATATGTGGTCAGTCGAAAGACTATTTAAACAAATAACAATTATACAATTTAAATATTCCTAAGGATTAAACTCCGCTATTAAATAGTTTATATAATGTACACATGTTTTCATATAATTTGATACAGACTCCCAGCCTACTGTCCTGCCATCTAAAAAATTTATTATTTTAATTTCACTAAGTTCAAAAATATGTTAATAACTGTGATACTTGTAATAGGGAAAAATTTGACAGAAATCCTGTTAAACCTAAATTCAAAATTACGGAAACCCCTTACGATATTAACCAAATTATTCATATGGATGTCAATACAAACTCGAAATCGAACTTCTTAACATTTATAGATAAATTTTCAAAATTTGCTACTGCCTACTATTTGGAGGATACAACGAATCAGACTATTATTGAAAAGATTAGATTATATAAATCCCAAAAGGAATTTTTTAGCAAATTGGTTACTGATAACAATTTTTTAACAATTTTTTCGGAGTGAAGGCTTTGAATTTCAAACCTAATAATCACACAGGAAATGCTGATATTGAAAGGCTACATAGTACACTCAGCGAGAAAATCAGGAAATTAAAAATTGAGCATGGCTCCATGAGTACAAAGGAAAAAATGAGTAAGTCTGTAGAATTTTAAAGTAATAGTTTTCATTCCGTAATTAAGGAAAAAGTGATTATTGTTGAGTATGGATATTGTGATAAGAAAAGAATATTTGATAAAATTATTTTAAATAAAAACGATTATATAGAACAGAAAAATAAGACCAGAGAAGAACATGATGAAGAAAGAGATATAGGATATATTAAAAACTACATGGACATAAGGAACAGCCAAAATTTAGATTAAATGTACTAGAAAATATTCACAGTTAAAATATAAAAAGAAGAGGAAAGTACGATGGCATAGTTGATATTAAAAATATTAAAGAATATTAAAGAATAATAAAAAAAAAAAATATTTTCATTTCTTATTCGTTTTCTATATAAAGAGAACGCTTTAAAAAAATATATATATATAGTAATGCAAAGAAAGGATCTAAATATGCGTTAATCATATACAAATGTTAGTAACGTTATTTTATCGATTAATCAAATATTTATTTTCCTGAAGTTTTATCAAAATTTTTCCTGATTAGATATGTAACCTAATTGACAAAGCTTAATGAATTAATAATTATGTTAACTTAGTATTTTTTATATGGTAAAGAAAACCTAATCGATTCTGTTATTAGAAATTTCAAATATATTCTTAAAACTTTACCTCTAGATAATGGCATACCCCAAGGATCGCCAATATCTGTCATATTATTCGTAATTGCTTTTAATCAATTCAGAAAATTATCTCGACACAATAACACATCGAACATGCAATTTATGCTGATGATGCGGTTATTTTAACAAAACTTCAAGATAACAACGAAGTCAGGGAGGTTTTTTCTAAAACCTTAAAAAGCATTAATAAATGGTGCTCATCTTCTGGCGCTAAGCTTTCTATTGAAAAGTGCAGTATTTTACATATCTGAAAAAAACGCAACTGCACTATTTCCGACGTGGAATACAATAATATTAAAATCAAACGAGAAGATCATCTTCGCATACTGGGAGTTATTTTTGACAAAAGTTTTACCTTCAAACAACATTGTCAATAACTTAGAAAAAACTTCAATACAGGACTAAATATTGTAGAATATCTAACTACCAAAAATGCTATGATTCACATTTCAACTATGATTAATATTACACGATCTCTGTTACTCTCAAAAGTCGACTATTTACTCCCCATTTATCGTTGGTGTGCACCATCTCATATAAAACAAGTAAGAAAATTATAGTCGGTCTAGACCGACTATATGATACCCTATACCATGCGTTTAGAGACCCTATCTCTCAGACCCAACTAACTGGATATAGAAAATAAGCATAAACCAAATTTGAGTGCGATTTTTATTAATTTTTTCGGCTGCAGATATGAAAAAGTTCATATCGGATGCTATATCTATATGGGGACTAGGCCCAAAAATGGACTGATCCTGGCCATGTTTGGTAAAGTCTCTTGTATTTTGTAAAAATATATACAAACAAAATTTGAGAAGAATCAGTGCAATATTTTTGTTTTTTGATAGATTTAAGTGCAGCAGATAGATTTAAGCAGCTCTATATGGGGCCTATTACTAAGAGTTGACCCAGGAATGATTTTTAGACTACTCATTAGTGGATGTAATAAACGCATACAAACCCAATTTGAGTATGATTTATATGACAATTTGGATCTTATGGCAATTTATGTCAATTTCATAGGGGTCATTTGTATGGGGGCTAGGTCTGAACATGGACCGATTCTCACCAATTTCAACAGCGTTCTTCCTATAGCCAATGGAAGCTCACTTACCAAATTTCATCAAAATATATTCATATTTCCGACCTGCAGTTTGATTAAAAGGTTTACATGGACACACAGACGGACGGACGGAAACACGGACGGACATCGTTAAATCGAATCAGTTAGTGATTCTGATTCTATCGGTATAATTAAAGATGGGTGTAGGTCAAATATTTTTGGTAGTTACAAACAGCAGCACAAAGTCATTATACCCAAACCACATAGTGGTATAGGGTATAATTAATACAGGGTCCTTATCATGCAGCAATCCGTCGTAGCATTACAGCATTCGCTACCAGTCCCAACGCAAACATTTTAGCTGAAGCTGGAATGCCATCTATCAAGGAGCGAACTATATATCTAACGTACAAACTTATACCTAATATTTTTATCTGCCGAAACAAAATTTTATATCAAGAGGTCAGTAAGACTATAAACAGTAAACGTATACCTAAATTTGAATCTACAATTGTTCGATGTATAAATTTTTCTCATAATATTAACTTAGACATTCGCCCTATATATATAAAACCACAACCAGAACCATCATCGATGACTGAAAACTCACATTTTTTATTATCAATGGTTGATTTTCCGAAGTCCACTACTCCATCTGTTGTTTATAAGCAAATATTCTTAAATATTTCCGACCACTTAGTCGGACAAAATTGGAACTTATTGTACACTGATGGATCTAAGGCCAATGGCTCCTCCACCTTTGCTGCAGTAAAACAAGATGGCGATCTCATTAATATCAGTTTCGTCAATGATTACTGCTCCAATTTTATAGCAGAAGCGTTAGCCATCCTCGTTGCCATAGAATTTGCCTCAGAAAATGATCAGAAATATATAATATGCACTGACAGCCTCTCTTCTATTCTTGCCACAAAAAATTCCCTGCACGGTTCACCATTAATAAATAAATTCAGAAACAAATGTATTCAACAAAAAAATAAAATTAAAATAATGTGGGTGCCTTCACATGTTGGTATAGTCGGAAACGAATATGCTGACTCGTCGGCAGAAGAAGCCAAACGTCGACCACTTCTTAAATATCCCACCTGGGAGCCTCAGGATATACTAAAAACCATCTCTTCTTATTTTAATAATTCAAAATCACAAAAACGGTTAAGCTATCAACATTATTATAAGACTTTTAATCCACTGGGAATCAAAGCAATCTACCCGGAAAACTGTACTAGAAAAGAAACTATCACTATTGTACGCCTTGGAATAGGGCACTGCAAATTTTCACACAAATATATTTATGAAAAATCAACACCACCTCCTATATTTTCCTCATGCAACACACAACTTAACGCTAAACATATTCTAGACGTGTGCACCGCCTTTAATTCATCCAGAACCAGTATTTTCGGGTCTAACAAACCCACTGATATGCTAAAAAATATATGTGAAACTAGTATTATATTAATTTGTAAATTCATTCTCGAAAATAGTTTACAAAACCTCATTTAAAATGAAAATGTTCAGAGTCGAAAGCCATTGCAGCTAGTACTCCTTATCCCAAATTAATTATTATACCCTATACCACTATGTGGTTTGGGTATAATGACTTTGTGCTGCTGTTTTTAACAACCAAAAATATTTGACCTACACCCATCTTTAATTATACCGATCGAATCAGAATCACTATCTGATTCGATTTAACGATGTCCGTCCCTCCGTCCGTCCGTCTGTGTGTCCATATAAAGCCTGTAATCAAACTGCAGGTCGCAAATATGAATATATTTTGATGAAATTTGGTATTTGATCTTTTATTGGCCGTGGGATGAACGCTGTTGAAATTGGTGGGAATCGGTCCATTTTCAGACCTAGCCCCATACAAATGACCCCTATGAAATCAACATATCGCACTCGTTCAACAATACTGTATTAACTCTAAAACTTCAAAGTTTTCAGGAGAGACAAAAAACTGTTTTCTTAATGCTTAAGGAAGTTTTCATTAACAAAAGTTATGCAATATTTAGAAAACCCATCAATTATTGCATTGCACCAAATAACCTTTTTATTTGTTTATTGTTTGCAGATAGAATAGCGATTTTTTTAGTTACTATCATTTTCTTGAATTATTTTTGTTTATAAGAAGTAAATATTTTGAGTTGTGTTTTTTTACATGAAATTTATTGCTGTATTTAATACATTTTTTAATAAATGTGATAAACATGAAATGAAAAAAGACTAAAGTAAACAAAGTCTTTTAAATCTAAATAAATGCTAACAACTGCTAAAAAGTTTAAATTATACATTTTATTAAATTAATTCTCTATTAAATTTTTGTAGTATGATTCGTAATACTTTTTAAGGATTATGTTTTTCTTGACTAGGTCCATAATAACCTTTCTTTTATTTTCCGACAGTGGCAGATTTCCCAAATAAACACAAGATAACCTGAAATAGTTACAAACAAGTAAGTTTGGTATTAGAATTGGAAAATGAGTTTAGAACTTACTCCAGGTTTTTCCAATAATCTGTAGACTTCAAATTATCTTTATGTACAAAAACTCTTAAATAGTCTTTGTCCTTGTATGAAGTTTTGTAAAAAATGAATCGATGTTGTCCTTTTCTACACGGAGAGTTTTAATACTATGCCAATTTATTTTTTGGCGCTCCTCATTTACAACAAAATTTTTGCCCCACAGTTCCTGTAGGGCCTTTAGATCATAAAAATCTTCATGAGACAATTCCTGAACTTTATATGACATTCCAGTCTTTTTATTTGTTGCTATTAGAGCCGTATATTCACCTGGTGTATATATTGGTCTGCTGACTTCAATTACGCTGTGTACAGTATCACCTTCGTTTTGAGTATGGCCTTGGATTAGATATTTATGTGTTATACTTCTTAAGTTATACTTTTGTAGTGCATAAAAATGCATGGAGAGTAAGTACTTGTTTTTTGCTGTCCACAGCAATTGTCAGAATAAAAAATTAAATTCAAGTCCTGAGCGTTATTTAATTTTGATACCAAATTTTTAATATATTGAAGTACGCAACTTCCTATTTCATTTGCTCCGCGTTTTCCATCTACTTCCGCCCAGAAAAAGCATTGGACATGTTTTGCTTTGAGGTCACTGACAGTGAAATTATAGCAATTTTGCTTGTATAATAAAAGCTTGATGTCATCCCTTTTGGAAGTGGGAGAACTGCTTGCAGGTCGTTAACAACTGCTTTGCAATTTTTCTTATCAAAATCCTTTTCCTTTCTGCATAAGTACTTTTCTTCTTGGTGTGTGTTGTAAACCTCGTTTAAGTTTTTCTTTTCATTCTCATCTGAATTCAAGAATGATTCGCAAAGATCGCTTCGATCCTTTTTTGGTTTAAAAAGTGAAATATTAAATTCGTTCTTGTAAATTCTGTAGAACATACTTTTATTACCAGGTGGCAAATTTGCAGATTCTCGAAAGTCCTTGTAATCCCTGCATAGGTCTGTTATGCTTTTGCCACTCTCAATGTATTCACGAGTTTTTTGAGCACGTAAGTAGTGACTGTAGACCCTTGAAATATTGTTAATAAATTGTCTTATGCTATTTTTAACTTCAGGGTTCACGGTAAATGGGTACTATGCTTTCCACGATAGTCTATATCTACAAAACCATCTTCGACCTTATTTTGAATAACCGTTGCTATGACTGTATCAGTTATGTCAAGTGTTGCTTTAAAAAATAACTTACACACTCTTACTTGTTCTGAGTTAATTTCGAAGAAAAATGCATTGTTCAATCTGGGTAAATCTTGAGTGGAGGAGTATCTGTACTTTGGCTTAATGAGTTTCATATTTTTGGCTATAAATTCTCAGTGTCTCTGTAAGCCCGATGATTGTGTTATTTTTTTACTACGTTGAAGGCGACACTTTTCTCCACAATCTTCTCGCAAACGCCTCTCTTTTATTGTCTTTGAAGAATTATAAATCGATGAATACGAATACCCTGAGTTTTTGTCGTTTATTATGATGTTCACTTTTTTCGCATTTCCTTTTTCTTAGCACTTTCTCATGTAAATCAAACTCCGAAGAACTGCTATCATTCACTGTACGTGGATCAAAATCATATTCCGAATTGTTACTGAACGGATCTGGAGAGCTGCTGCCAGAAGAATGACAACTTTCACTACTTATAATTATTGCATTGCGTAATAATGGATAGTGCTCTTCATTTGGACAACTCATTTTGTTAAGTGAACTTATTAGACCTTTTGATTTCAAGTATTCACTATTATGTTTAACAAACTTAATAATAAAATTTCTAACTGATTAAAAATGCAATGCTATATTGCTCAAATGAAAATAATAATAATAAAGCGACAATATTACAAAGTGTCATTAAAATTATTTCATCAAAGCAGTAATAACTCAACAAAAAACAGAATTATTTCACGAAAACATTAACAACTCAAAGAAAAAGTTAAGCATTATTTCATGAAAACAATCATATTTCGTATTAAAACAAATCATTTACTTAGCCTGAATCAATTAAACAGTTGCAACTCAAAATACTACCTGAATAAAATAAACTTTTATTATTAGAATAACAACTTACCTCAAAATACTACTCTTTATACGAAAAAGCAATTATTTGTTAAGGCCAATCACTTCAAATAACTCCAAATTATTTTTGTTTTCTTGATTCACAAAAATAACCCATTGCAGCAGGAAAAAGGTCACAACATGAAATTATATTAAGAAAGAGTAGTCAGAACTATGGGAATTTGTAACCATAGGTGGGCATAAGTGTTATGTATTGTTTTTTGCCAAAAAGATAAAATAAAAAAATTTTGAGTTAATACAGTATTGTTGAACGATTGCGATCGATGTATTGCCATAAGATCCAAATTATCATACAAATCTTAGTCAAATTGGGTCTGTATGTATATATTACATCCACTAATCAGTAGTGCAAAAATGATCCCTATTGGATAACTCTTAGTCATAGGCCCCATTTAGAGCTGCTTCCCGATCTTCACTTAAATCTATCAAAAAACAACAACATTGCACTGATTCTTCTCAAATTTTGTTTGTGTATATTTTTGCAAAATACAAGAGACTTTACCAAACATAGTCTGGATCGTTCCATTTTTAGGCCTAGTCCCCATATAGATATAGCATCCGATATGAACTTTTTCATATCTGCAGCCAAAAAAATTAATAAAAATCCCACTCAAATTTGGTTTATGCTTATTTTCTATATCCAGTTAGTTGGGCCTAAGAGACAGGGTCTCTAAACGCATGGTATAGGGTATCATATAGTCGGTCACGACCGACTATAATTTTCGTACTTGTTGTAATTGTATTATCGTAATTAAAAAAAAAATATAAATTAAATAAATAAATAAATATGTTCTTAAACCGAAAAAGAAAATTTATTGTTTGTAAATTAAAAATATATGTGAATCGTTTTAAGTTTCTTTTTGTTAATTTATTTCTATTTTATTTTCATAAATATGTGAAGTATGTAGTAAAAAAAGACTGTTTATAACAAGGACCCAGGAATGTTCTTAATTAAATGTGGGGTTAGTTACGAACATACTTTCCACTATACCTTATGTTATATCATTTCATTATTCTATTTCTATTGATCTCAAATTACATTCTTTTAATATTCTGTTGTTAATTTCTTCTTCTTTAAATAATACAATAACAAAACTAGTCTAAGGCATTTATTTCAATAACCAAATTATTATTATTTGTGTTATTTTAAGTTTAGTTTTAATTTGACCTTTGAATAATAAGGAACTATTAATTTAACTGAAAAGATAAAATAAACAGATATTGTGTTTCAACTAAGGAATAACCTGTATAAAAACTACTTAAGTCGCGTGGCTCATACGAAACAATTAAAGTCAATGAAACCGGCATACGACTGACCAAATGGGTTGCGCCGTTTCTCTTCAGCGGCATGGTATTCGAAAGAAGCTGGAAAAAGTCTATGTTACTCGACCATGTATCATAACTGAATATAACAAGTAAATGTGCAGCGTGGATTTCTCGATTGAAACGTAAACAATAATCGCATTGGGTATCGTGGTAAGAAGTGTTGGAGTTTAATTTTTACTTGGCTACTCGACGTATCAGTCAATAAAGCATGGCAGTTACAAACAGACTCATGAAAATAATCAGTCTCAAAACATTCGCTACGATCGGACAAATCATTTTGTTGCTCCTTGCGAGAAAATAAGACGTTGCGCTGTTGATCTATGCAAAAGTGTAGACTGTGCTTTTTGTATGAAATACAATATTGGGCTTTGCCTCAGTTGTTTTGCTAAATACCACACTCGTTAAAACTAAAGTTTCATTGTATTTACATGAAAAATAATTTTTCTTTGTTTCTAATACAGTTAAAATATATTTTATCAATTTCACGTAAACTATTAAATAATTGAATATAAATAAAAAAAAAAGTTAAACATCTGTTGACATCATCGTAATCACCATAATAATAAACAAAAACATTTAATAACAATTTGTATTTCTTTCGCTTTTTTGGCATACTCCATTCATATGTGAATGAACAAAACAACTGTTGCAACATTTGAAAAAAAGAAACAAATTTTCTGGAAAATTATTACGAAAAACAAAACAAAGAAGGCAAACAAAAATTTTTGTCAATGAGTATGGAAATGTATTTGACAACAAGTAAATACGACTATTTGCCAGATTTATCTACAATTTACGGCATAATGCATACTCGCATAATAAGCATAATATGACAATCAATTTTTATACCCTATACCACTATGTGGTTTGGGTATAATGACTTTGTGCTGCTGTTTGTAACAACCAAAAATATTTGACCTAGACCCATCTTTAATTATACCGATCGAATCAGAATCATTTTTTGAGTTGATTTAACAATGTCCGTCCGTCCGTCTGTGTGTCCATGTAAAGCTTGTAATCAAACTGCAGGTCGCAAATATGAATATATTTTGATGAAATTTGGTATATAAGCTTTTATCGGCCATGGGATGAACGCTATTGAAATTGGTGAGAATCGGTCCATGTTCAGACCTAGCCCCCATACAAATTACCCCTATGAAATCGACATAAATTGCCATAAGATCCAAATTGTCATATAGATCTTACTGAAATTGGGTTTATATGCGTTCATTACATCCATTAATGAGTAATCCAAAAATGATACCTTTGGCCCCATATAGGGCTGCTTCCCGATCTTCACTTAAATCTATTAAAAAACAAAAATATTGCACTGATTCTTTTCAGATTTGGTTTGTATATATTTTTGCAAAATACAAGAGACTTTTCCAAACATGATCAGGATCGGTCCATTTTTGGACCTAGTCCCCATATAGATATAGCATCCGATATGAACTTTTTCATATCTGCAGCCAAAAAAATTAATAAAAATCCCACTCAAATTTGGTTTTTGCTTATTTTCTATGTCCAGTTAGTTGGGCCTAAGAGATAGGGTTTCTAAACGCATGGTATAGGGTATCGTATAGTCGGTCTAGACCGACTATAATTTTCTTACTTGTTATTTCTATTTTATTATATTTTATATAATTTTGTCATCTTGCCAGTCTATAGTGTGTATAATAATTTTATATTTAGTATAAACTTCGAAGTAGCAGACATCGTTTACAGAATAACATCTGGCTTTTGTTTGTCTGCCAGCCTGACTGGCTGACATTTTCAAAAGAAAGCAAAAAGAAACTAAACTAAGTCAGTGTGTGGCTTCGTTGTTATTTTCACTCATATGCATAAATATGAAATATGATTTCATATAGCATAGTATGAAAATATCTCCAATTACATTTTCAGTCATTTATGTTTTTTTTTCACTTTCCACTTGTTGTAGAAAGTGTTTATTTGTATTTATTTTGTTGTTTTTAAATGAAGTGATTCATAATAATAATTCTCAAGTGTTATGAAGTGTCATTATGTACTGGAGGGTTCTTAAAAAAGCTTGAGGCTGTAAATTGTTATTTGTTAGATGTGTTTCAATACATTTGAAGTGCTCTTACTGATTTGAAAATATACTCGTAATAACACTTTATACAAATATTTAAACATTTCCGAAATTAAACTCTACACCATTTGCAGCTAATATATATTAAGGTGCCACACATAAAGAGAGTTGCTTAGCGGTCTTGTAAATATAAATTGTTTTTAGTTTTATTCCCAAAAAAATCTCGGTTATTGTTGAAATAATCATTTCAATTTTTATTAGTGTTTTCAACTCTTCTGTTTGGGAGAAGGTCCCTAGGCAGCTTTATGATATTTACACTCCCACAACTCCTAAATGTTGTATGGGTTGAATACCCCAGCCGTATATGTGTTCGAGGAAAAAAGTATGCTGAATCGACCAAAGCTGGCTTTAAAGCAATACGATCCAAACTTGAAATTTCACTAAGGTTTAATCGCGTTCAGTACTTGGATTAATGAAGAAGTCGCTAATGAGTTTGTTGAACTGTGTTTTTTTTTACCTGTATTTCGTTTTTCAGTTGAATGCTTACAGCAGCGAATTAACAGAGTTCAATGTATTTTAGGCTATCGCTTTGTGTTCTGGGCTATGTAGATAAGCCTGTTAAGGAGCTGTGGATCCCAACCCATGTTGTAATATATACATAAAATAATTCACTCGGTTTGATAACGCAAAGACGCTACAGGAGCTGTGAATGAACAACAAAACTGCTGCTATTGACGATATTTGGCAACTATTGCAGGCCAAATTGGTGGCAGCTTACATACCGCAAGATTCGCTGAGTACTGACGAGCAATTATTCTCATATATGGGCCGCACACGGTTTGCACAATATATTCCGTCTAACCCAGTCATGCAAGGAATAAAGGTGGCTTTTTGATCGAAATCATTTTGCCCCTCGAAAGAAAGATTTACTGTGGGAAGTTTCCTGGTAAAGAGCAGAAAGTTGTGTATCAATTAGTGGCAAGATATGCGCGTCCAGTTTGCAGCTCATTGTTTGGATTCTACGAAGCCTACTATCACTGTGCTCATACGTTCTGAAGAAGAGTCAATCGGTTATTTTGCTATCTGCAATGCACTACAGTAGCGATGGAGACACAACTGAAAAAAAAGATGTCCATGGCGTGGTCTTTTTTTAACACAAACTCTCCAATACTTTTCGAACTGCTTTATATAATTTGTCAAATTTTTGGCAACTATATCGGAAATTGTGACCACCGTCCAACCAGTCGTGACAATTTGACAGCTTTCAAAAAAGTAATCTCGAACCGTATGGCTTTGTTTACTTTTGTTTCTTATATTTGATACAAGGACTTTGAGAAAGAGATTAAAAATAAAATATACAAAATATAATGTGCGCAAGTGAACAGCTACACATGTTTGCAACCAGAATAAAAAACAATAATAATTGAAAAAAAAGTGTGTATTTGCTATTATGATAAATATTTAAAAACATTAATAACACGATACTAAATTGTTTAAGCTATTCCTATATGGCCTACCACAAACTGACCCAAAAGCATTAGAGGAAGAGCTTAAATTAGAATACAATGTCACTGCAACTAGTGTTAAGGAAATAAAAACAGTTCGTTCTTCTGCAAAACTCAAAGTCACAGATATTAAAAATTAGACGACTTCACAGTATTGTGGTCCACTGGAGAAACCCCCTAAAAAGTAAAAAAGGCAATACTCATTTCACCAAGTGCGCAATGTACGGCCATGGTTCAAAGAACTGTTATCGCAATAATATTTGTATTGCATGTGGTGGTGATCATGATTTATCAGTTTGTCAAATAAACAAGATACAAGAGGGAAACAATGTAGCTTATAAGTGCTTCAGTTGCACCAAGAAAAATCTAAAAAACACAAATCGTAGAGCAGATGACCCTCGGTGTACCAGCCGTAAGGAATACCTTGTCATGCGTGATAATATCAACAAGAGGAATCAGCCTACACGAAACCAGCATTTCACCGAATTTTTTGACTAAGCTCCAAACAATACGACTCAATGGGTTAATCCTACAAATTCTGTGCCGATTGGAAACAGACCAATTTTTGCCGCTAAGAGTTATGCCGATGCAGTAAGAACAGCTACTCGACCAACCAACATACGAGATGACTTATTTAGTATCGATGCATTGTTCAACATATTTACGAAGGCTGTGTCTGACCTACAGAAGTGTACTTCAAAAATGGAACAGCTTAACGTAATAATGCAATTGCTTAAATATGGCATCTAACAACAGAAATAACTGCCTTCATGTAGTGCACTGGAACTGCCAAGGTATTACAAGCTTCAATCAATCAGTTCAACTTCATTTTTTTTTTAAGAGAAAAAATATTGATATTCTGCTTCTTAATGAAACTTTTTTAAAATCAAACCATAAGTTTAATTTACCTGGTTATATTGTGTACAGAAATGATGGAACCTCTCATGGAGGTGGTGTAGTAATAGCCGTAAGGTCAACTTTAGCGCATAAGTGAGAAATATCATTTGACACTAAAATATTTGATAACATATGCATTTCAATGGAAATTTGCAATAGAAAAGTAATGTTTATAGGTGCGGTGCAAAAAACTTGATCATAGAACAATTAAAAGAAAGGCAAAAGGAGATATTGGAAAGTGCAATAAGCTCATTTTTATACCTTATACCACTACGTGGTTTGGGTATAATAACTTTGTGCTGCTGTTTGTAACTACCAAAAATATTTGACCTAGACCCATCTTTTGTTATACCGATCGAATCAGAATCACTATCTGATTCGATTTAACGATGTCCGTCCGTCCGTCCGTCCGTCTGTGTGTCCATGTAAAGCTTTTAATCAAACTGCAGGTCGCAAATATGAATATATTTTGATGAAATTTGGTATATAAGCTTTTATCGGCCATGGGATAAACACCGTTGATAAACACCGTTGGTGAGAATTGGTCCATGTTCAGACCTAGCCCCCATACAAATGACCCCTATGAAATCGACTTAAATTGCCATAAGATCCAAATTATCATATAAATCTTAGTCAAATTGGGTTTGTATGTGTTTATTACATCCATTAATCAGAAGTCCAAAAATGATCCCTGTGGGACAACTCTTAGTCATAGGCCCCATATAGAGCTGCTTCCCGATCTTCACTTAAATCTATAAAAAAAAAACAAAAATATTGCACTGATTCTTCTCAAATTTTGTTTGTATATATTTTTGCAAAATACAAGAGACCTTACCAAACATGGTCAGGATCGGTCCATTTTTGGGCCTAGTCCCCATATAGATATAGCATGCGATAGGAACTTTTTCATATCTGCAGCCAAAAAAATAATAAAAATCCCACTCAAATTTGGTTTATGGTGATTTTTATATATCCAGTTAGTTGGGCCTGAGAGATAGAGTCTCCAAACGCATGGTATAGGGTATCGTATAGTCGGTCTAGACCGACTATAATTTTCTTACTTGTTTATATTGTTTCGGAGATGTGGCTCTCTTTTCATAAGAGGAAAATTTACAAAGACAATTGATCTGTTTTTGAAATATCTACCGGGGCGGAAACGAATTTTTATAATCTAGATTTTGTAGTGCACGTAGTTTCTTCAATGGTGTATTTTCAAACTTTACATATTGAGAAATCATTGGAAGATGTAAATTTGTTGTATATGGCCGTTATATTTAGTTTACTCATGACACGCAGTATAAATTAGAACAATTACAACTTATGAATTTGCAGACAAAATGTGGTTGGAATTGCCCGCGAACAGCAAACAGAGAATATAGAGAGATTATGGACACCGGGATGATCAATACTGTACTATTCGAAATGGCAGAATCACAGCGCAATTTAGACCAACAATTGGAAGATATTATAGCAAACTAACCACATAGCATCTAAAGACATGACGGAGTCCAAAAATATCGCACCTGCAACAGACTCGAAAACATTACCTAATGCCATTGGTATTTCAATGTCTTCAGCATCATCATTCCTCTTCGGATATTAAACAATACTAAAAAGTAAAACAAACAAAAAATTGAAGGAAGGAAAAACTTTTTTATCAATATTAATATTAACCTCTTCATGAATATGCACAAAATGAACAATACGCGCAAAATGGCGACCTGAGACAAATGTCTAAAATATATGCGGATTTCATGACTTACAGCTAATTACACAAATCGGGTAAGGCTCCAGGTGAATGCTGCATAGGGTCTTCATACAAAAAACTTATCAAATAATCGGTTAATCTATTGAGAGTATACGAGGCATAAATAATGGCTTGCAACAAGTAAAATCTGTCGCGGAATTTATATCCCAAAGCTTTTTCAAATTTCTCACAACCCGTCATAAAGCGTCCAGAGCTTCTTCGCTAGCGGGTAAATAGTGTAGCAGTGGAGATTTGGATGGAGTCCAAGAGACATAAAAAGTAACAATACCTACATTATCAGGTCAAGTACTACTAGGTTCTCTAGCTTGCTTAGCATCATATGTTATACGCCAATGAAGGTTTCAACGCAAGCGACAGATTTATCTTAAACAGGACCATAAATTAGTTTTATTCATTTTCATTATATTTTATTTATATATTTAATGAAATTACCTGGAATACTATATTTTTGCTATACATTTTATTTACACACTTTCAATTAAGACTGTAATGTATGATGTTAAACACACTCACTTTAATTACATTATTATTTTGCTAGCAAATTTTAATTTATTATTACGTAAATCTTATTTAACAAACTTATTTCAATTTATAATACAATTAACAGAAATAAAATCACGCGTAAATTTGTCCATAGAAATTTCAATTTGAGACAATGAATAAGCAGAAATAATTAATAAAAAAATATACAACGTGTATAAGGGTGACAGCATATTATATTAATATAGTTGTTTCATCTGAAAGTCGTTGTATAAATATTATAAAAATTTCTGTAGTTGAAAAAAAAAATGTAGATGTCGCTAATGTGTCTAGACTGATTGGACGGTGATTGTGACCATCCTTATAATGGTTGGTAATTACTTTACGTTCTTCAGTTGTTAGTCTTTTCAAAATATAATTTTTTCCCACACAAATAAAGGGTTGGATTTAATACCGCGAAAAAGTTTAAATAAAAAAAATTATGAAATTTTTTGTAAGCAAAACCAAATAAATTAATAAAAAACAAGTATGAAAATTATAGTCGGTCAAGACCGACTATACGATACCCTATACCATGGTTGAGAGACCCTCACGCCTCGGTCCAACTAATTGGATATAGAAAAGAAGCATAAACCAAATTTGAGGTGAATTGTTTTTAATTTTTTTTTGCTGCAGATATGAAAAAGTTCATATCGGATGCTATATTTATATGGGGACTAGGTCGAAAAATAACCCGATACTGACCAAATTTGGTAAAGTTACTTATGTTTTGAAAAAATATATACAAACCAAATTTGAGAAAAATCTGTGCAATATTTTTGTTTTTTGATAGATTAAAGTGAAGTGAAGCAGCTCTATATGGGGCCTATGACTAAGAATTGTCCTATAGGGATTATTTTTGGACTACTGATTTATGGATATAATATTTGCATACAAACCCAATTTTTCTAAGATTTATATGATAATTTGGATCTCGTGGCAATTTATGTCGATTTCATATGGGTAATTTGTATGGGGACTAGGTCTGAGCATGGACAGAATTTCACCAATTTCAGAAGCGTTCATTCTGTGGCGGATGGAAGCTTATATACCCAATTTCGTCAAAATATATTCATATTTTCGACCTGTAGTTTGATTACAAGGTTTACATGACGGACAGATGGACGGACATCGCTGAATCCGTACCGATCGATATAATAAAAGATGGGTCTATGTCAAATATTTTTAATAGTTACAAACAGCAGCACAAAGTCATTATACCCAAACCATATAGTGGTAAAGGGTATAAATAGTTCATATCTGTAGTTTTCTGGATTAACCGCGTATGTCTATTTTTGTCAGTTTTGAGTTAACGATGCGAAATATATTAATTTTTAACGCTCTTTACATGTGTTCAATTTTTTTTTTTTTTAAATACTGACCATTTCTGAGTTTTTTCTTTAAATAACGACGTAACTTAAATGTTTATTAAATTAATTTGTAGCACTATCGACGTATGTCAACCTACGTCTGATCGCTGACAAATTATTTTCTCAGAAAACGACACACAGCGACATACTTTGTTATTAATGAAAAAAAAATGCAAAATAATTTTGGATTAGTTTTCAGTTTATAACCACTTAATTTTTTATTTCTGTTATTTTTTGTAACTATTATTCTTGATACGTTGTTATATACTCATCCTAAGTCCATTAAGCTTTTTGTTGATGAACAAAAAAATCCATTTTTCAAGCAATAACAACTTACGTATACATGGGCGGTTGCATTGGTAGTTTTCCTTTTCAAAGAAAACGACGTTAGTCGACATAAGTTGTTTTATCTGCACAGACCTTAAGTGTAATTTACATATAGTTTTTTCGTCCTTCTCTATCTATTTCTCTGAAGATTTTTGACTCAAAATTTTATATATTTTTATATTGTTTTTAAGGTTTCAATATTTCCTTTATTATTAATTACTTTGCTTGAGCCGATCAATTTGGCTCTTTTAGTTGTAAAAGCGAAAGTGTGTGGATCGAACAGAATCGAAAGCTATTTATACTAAAAATATGCTTACAAAATGTTTTAGTATACAGTGCAATTGTGTAGCAACGGACAGAACATTCTTGGCTAATTTTACATATACAATCCAACAATCATTGTGCAACACCAAAAGAGTTGACTGTTACGGTAAACCCCGTATCAGCTTAATTGCACACAGCACTGCTTGTGTATGCTAAATCTAGAGCTTTTAAGTTGCTGTATAAGCAGTGCTGATCGTGTTGGTCGCTTTTATTATTTTGTGTGTAACATGATCACACTTTATATTTTATTACCCAAAAATGTTCTTCTTGGTAGTGATGACTTATATGATATGCTACATATGCTATAGCCTATATCTACAGGACTGTTAAATAAAAAGCTCTAAAATCTTTATATCGAGCCCATAATTTCAAATATAACGTTTTGTGGCTCCACTTAACATTTTGATTTTATGACATACACGGTTATTCTAGAAAACCACAGATATATTATTATTGTCAATATTCCCTTTATCTCATTTTTTGGGGAAATTGCTTTTTATACCCTATACCACTATGTGGTTTGGGTATAATGACTTTGTGCTGCTGTTTGTAACAACCAAAAATATTTGACCTACACTCATCTTTAATTATACCGATCGAATCAGAATCACTATCTGATTCGATTTAACGATGTCCGTCCGTCCGTCTGTGTGTCCATGTAAAGCTTGTAATCAAACTGCAGGTCGCAAATATGCATATATTTTGATGAAATTTGGTATTTGATCTTTTATTGGCCATGGGATGAACGCTATAGAAATTGGTGAGAATCGGTCCATGTTCAGACCTAGCCCCCATAGAAATGTCCACTATGAAATCAACATATATTGCCATAAGATCCAAATTGTCATATATATGAGACTACTCTTAGTCATAGGCCCCACATAGAGCTGCTTCCCGATCTTCACTTAAATCTATCAAAAAACAAACATATTGCACTGATTCTTCTCAAATTTTGTTTGTATTTTTGCATTTATGGGCCTAGTCCCCATATAGATATAGCATCCGATATGAACTTTTTCATATCTGCAGCCGAAAAAATTAATAAAAATCCCACTCAAATTTGGTTTATGCTTATTTTCTATATCCAATTAGTTGGGCCTGAGAGATAGGGTCTCCAAACGCATGGTATAGGGTATCGTATGGTCGGTCTAGACCGACTATAATTTTCTTACTTGTTCATTATGCATCATGCTTGTTTTAGTTAAACCTGAGTTTCTGTTATATCCATTGAAGGTTTAAACCACTCAAAATTCACTAATAAAGAGAGTGGTACGTAACAAAGTCCAAATTTTAGGAAGCTCACGTTTAGCAAATTAAATATATAATATTTGAAATTTATTTTCAATATACTGTAGTCTCTATTTTCTATTCTACTGTTCAGATTTAGAGATAGTCAGCTTCCCCATCATAAAATTAGCTTTCAGACAACATTAAATATGTGATACAGGCTGCCAATTCTATATAAAAACGTGGACAAAATGTGTACTTAATTAAATATCATTAAGAAATTATCAAAATTTGAGAAAGGTCAAATGATGGAGGCAAATTTGTCATAGTATATATTTGACCAGTAAATTGTTTTTGAAAATTACCAAAAATAATCTTAACCCCGCACTGAGACTTGTACTTCCAGCAAATTCAATAACTGGTCCGTGTTAGAAATAGACAGATGGACGTATTTATATAAAAACTTGCTGAGCTTCGAGGCAAAAAATGATGAATTTAACCTCTCCTAAATAGGAGTGATAGGGACATATGTAGACTTACGCCCATAGAGACTTTTCACTGCCTGGGCGGTAAACACGCAAGAAGACTTGTTTTTGAGCAGGCCTGAAGAAGATGTAAGATACAAACTAGTTGCCATATTAAGCCAAATACTAGAGAATATTTCCCGTTACCTAAAAATTTCAGTCTGCAGCTGGTAACGATAATCGACATAATCGTCCTTCCTTCCCAAACCTTGAATAGCAAAATAGTTGACATTTTTCCCTCCACAAAACACCTCATTCAAATTATGGGCAAACAGCTAACTAACTGCCCAGATCTGAAGATGAAAAATTTTGATGGGGAAAATAAAATCACTTTTATTTAAAATGGTTGATATCTTGTGCTCTTAACACAATATCCCATATCAACTTAGGGGATAACCATTGTAAGAGTTGTTAGATCGAAAAATGTGCAATTTCGGAGGGGAATATAAAAGTGCTTATATCTCGTAAACTAATTATCATCCACCAAAATGATTGACATATAAGTAGCTCTTACACTAAATATCTCTTCAGAATTGTGAACAATAAATCTTTTGGGTTGCGGTTAGAAAAACGCAAAATTCTGCGAGGAACATAAAATCGCTTATGTGGCGGAAACTAAAAATCGTAAAGAAAAAGGGATTACATTTCAATTCTTAGCAACAACAGCGCACATAACCTATTTCTAGGGTTGTCAGACTGAAAGATATAAAAATTTACGGGGAATTTAATATTGTTTATATGTGGAAAGCTAAGCAAGGAAGAGCAAATTTACTAGCAGTTTGTCCACTAGCTAAACTACATGATATAAATTGGATGAAAAAATATTTTTAGGACTCTTAACGCTCTTATCTGAATGTCTTTCTACTAAACATTCAAAAATGTCGCATTTTAAGAGCGATGTGCCAAATGGTACTTTAATTACTAATTCCGGTTACATAAATAGCAGCAATTGCTTGAGCGTGTTAGTAAAGTTGTTAATGCTTTTCACAACTTACTGGCATTCTTATTCGTTTCGTCACATGCATAATTTTGCCACTTGGTACTACACAAACTGCTTCTTAAGGTTCTAATGATTCTACTACATGCAACACACAAATAAAATTGTATCAAAACAAATGCAGATGGGCATATTTAAATACGGTAGGTGAGACCAAATTCTTCAGAAATCCCAAAAGAATAATTTCAGGTGTTAAAATAAAAGTACTACATAACGACTATTAGTATATATTTCTCAGTCTATTAACACCTCGTTTTAGTTTTACACATTCTCGTACAGCAGTGAATTCTTAACCCATTTCTTTCGCCTGTTTGGTTTTTCGAACAGCAATTTAGAATTTTTATTGTACAAAAACGACAAAAGATTTTGTAATTGAATTTTCACAAAATTGCTATGTGTAAATAAGTATAGTGAATATTTTTTTTATTATTTAAAAAACTCGCTACCTCAAAAATATTCATAATAAACTTCGCACTCTCTTTCTAATGGTATTATCAGTTTCTTCCCAAACCTTATAACATCCCAGATATTCAGCATGAATTTTATCGTACGTCACAAAATGTTATCATCTTGAGCAAATATTTTGTCGTATGTGCACCAAAAGTGTACATACAACATTTTTTTAATGTAAAATGATAATAATCTTATTGAAAATACAATTGTTGTACGTCACACAATTTCGATTGCATTTCATCGTCTTCGAGAAATACAATTAAAAAACCATAAAAGTTTATATTTTTAACAACATTTTCAATAAAAATGGATAATTCTATAAAAAAAACGTAAGTATTTATTTATTAAATATAAATTCAAATTTTACTATTACAAAAAAAATTTCTAAAACTTCAGCGCAAAGAAAACCGCATACGCACAATTTCAGAAATTGGCCAGTGTTATGGAAGAGCATCCTTATTTGGCTACTGGAAGTCCAACATTCGGTAGCAGTAGAGCTGAAATGAAGACGACATGGGATACTGTGGCGGAAAAATGGAACGCTGTCGGTCCTCCAGAAAGAACTGGTTTGGAGTGGAAGATGGTATCGTATTTTATTACTACGATTACATTTCCTTGGCTAAGCAAAACGTTTAATTACAGATATGGTCAGATCAAAAGTGCAGAACGAAGAACGAAGAGAAAAATTTTCGGCCGTGCCGAGTAAACAACCTTCCGGAACTCGAGCAAGATATTGATCACATATGTAACCTTTCATCAGCAGCTGCGCCTGTAGGTAATGTCTTTGGTTGCTCCAAGGTACTCAATACTATGGAAAATGCAAGAAAAAATATACAAATAACGCCAACCAGAGGTAATAACAAAGTGGCCATTGTGACTCTTAACACTTTCACCCAAAAACTACCACAATACAATTCCAATCTGCAACCATCAGCTCATTGCGTAAAGACAACGCCGATGTTGCAACTACCAATGCCAACAATAACTAAAAAAATACGACACCTCTTCAATCGTCAAATATATTGAGGACATGAGAAAGCCAACGGTTAATAACATCAACACCAAACACTAAACACCAATCAACAAGATCTTCACAGCAACGAAATCGAAAACATAGTGAAAGTAATGAAAATGAAGAATAAATCAAACTCTTATAACAACGGGTAAAACAGCAAGATGAATTGATCGAAATAATGCGAAGTCTAGCGAATTCCGCCAAGTATATTGTTCAGGCCTTGTAAATATCGCTGATCCAGCTAAAATTATAGCTGAAGCTTTTGTAGATACTGTTAATTATTTTAAAGTTAAGTGATTTCTCTAACAAAAAAGATTTCGTAATCTAGTTTGAAAGAGAAAAACTCATATAGAAGATTTTTTGACATAAAACAATCAACTCTTAAAAACCTTTTTACAAATAAGTCTTCAGATTCTGGAAACATTTACTTACAGAAAAATCTAAAGTTTATCAGAACCCTTATGAAATTTTTTTTTTTTTGTTATTTACTATTGTATTTTACGTTAAGTTACGCTTTTCGGTGAATAATTTTATTTATTTATTTATTTATATTAATTACAATACAAAGTAAATTTGTATTCTAATTTGGGTCCAGGGATAAGCCGGGTGACAATGACCATTTGACTGGTTTTTAGCAGCGACAGACCAAAGCCTCTGGTGGGAATCGAACCCACGACCCCCGCATGATAGGCGAGCACGCTACCTACTCACCTACCGATGAATAAAGAATTGCTTTTCTTTAGTTAAAATAATTTTCTTATTTTGTTCAAGACAAATTTCTTGCAATTACATTTCGTATTGAAATAGCAACTGCTGATTCTGGATGAGATCCATCGATTGTACTAGTTTCTTCGTTTTCGATTGCAGGATCTGATGGCAGCCACTTATCTTTATAAAAAATGCAGATATTATGAAGAGTACAGCAAGCGTGTATAATTTTTGTTGTCATTGGTGGACTATAATGTAATCCTCTTGACCCAATTATGCACTTAAATGGATTTTTTAACATTCCAATGCAGCGTTCAATAATATTTATACCCCATACCAATATGTGGTTTGGGTATAATGACTTTGTGCTGCTGTTTGTAACTACCAAAAATATTTGACCTAGACCCATCTTTTATTATACCGATCGAATCGGAATCACCATCCGATTCGATTTAACGATGTCCGTCCGTCCGTCCGTCTGTGTGTCCATGTAAAGCTTGTAATCAAACTGCAGGTCGTATATTTTTTGATAAAATTTTGTATATAAGCTTTCAGCGGCCGCAGGATGAAAGCTGTTGAAATTGGTGAGAATCGGTCCATGTTCAGACCTAGCCCCCATACAAATGACCACTATGAAATCAACATAAATTGCCATAAGATCCAAATTATCATATAAATTTTAGTCAAATTGGGTCTGTAGGTATTTATTCATCCATTAATCAGTAGTCCAAAAATGATCCCTATGGGACAACTCTTATTCATAGGCCCCATATAGAGCTGCTTCCCGATCTTTACTTAAATCTATCATAAAACAAAAATATTGCACTGATTCTTCTCAAATTTTATTTGTATATTTTTAAAATACAAGAGACTTTACCAAACATGGTCAGGATCGGTTCATTTTGGAGCCTAGTCCCCATATAGATACAGCATCTGATATGAACTTTTTCATATCTGCAGTCAAAAAAAATAATAAAAATCCCACTCAAATTTGGTTTATGTTTATTTTCTATATCCAGTTAGTTGGGACTGAGAGATAGGGCCTCTAAACGCATGGTATGGGGTATCGTATAGTTGGTCTAGACCGACTATAATTTTCTTACTTATTTTCATTATAGTTTTTGTTACTAGTAATCATTGGATTTCTGTACGGTGTCATTAGGTATGGCTGAAGTTTATATTCGGAATCAGCTATTATCAAATAAGTTTATAAATATTTTTAGCTAGCTTATACATAAAATTCTAGGACATACCAAGAAGCCAGGTGTTTCTTTTCCAATTCATAAAATTGGTTCTGAAGTAATATTCAGCTAAACTCTGCTCCCAAACAAAGGCATCATGGTTAGCTCCTGGGTGTCTGCCGTCCACGCATGTAATGACCATATAATGATCGCATATCTGAAAAGTTTTTAAATTTTTTATTAAATTTTGACTTTCTATTTTGAATGTGGTATGGAAAACTTACTAACAATACGTTAATACTGTAGAAACCTTTTCGGTTGTAATACAAGTGTTTCAAACTGTCTCCTGGTGACTTTATGTGAACATGAGTTTCAACGACGCACCCTACAATACCCGGTATGCCGGTTGTAGTATAAAGCTGTCTTTTACTCTCATTTCATCTTTAGGTTTTTATCGAGCAGGATCCATTTTTAATATAAATGTTCTTCAAAGATGTCTAGGCATTCACTTATGGCTTTATATACTTGTGATTTAGACACTGATGACACACAGCCATTCCCAATAGAAGATTAATATCCTCCTGCTGCAAGAAAATTTAAAAATGTTGCAAGTTTGATTGTAGCAGGAATGTGGGTATTTCGGTAGGCAATTTTCAGGTTTGGCCCCACTTCCTCAAGCAACACAAGAAATACCTCGTCGTTGACTCAAAAATTTGCTATTAATCTAAAGGACATCATATGTAGAAGAGCAAGAGAAGTTTTTAATAATAAACTTACCGCTTCTCCGGTATCTCAAGAACATTACTAGCATCACGCAAATTTGTTCTGATCAAACGATTATCCTTGTTGTGCTCAGCATCTCGAAAAAAAAACAAAGGGCAAGTGACAAATTTTTTGGAAATAAAATTAAAATATAACTAGAGGACCCCTGCTGCTCCGCAGCATTATATTATATTATATTAATTTTTATAATATAATACCAAAATTTGCCAAGTGAAGTTAACGTACAGTAATGCCAAAATATGCCAAGTGAAGTTAAAGTACAGTAAAAGTAAAGTTGATTGTCCACGCATAACTTTCCTCAAACCCAACGAATTTGCCAAGAGAAGTTAACGTACAGTAATGCCAAAATATGCCAAGATAAGTTAACGTACAGTAAAAGTAAAGTTGATTCTCCAGGCATAACTTTCCTCAAGCCCAACGAATTTAAGCAGTTCATAGCTCAAAAGAAGGAGCTTGATCCACTGAGTGTTCTTAGACATATGTCAACAGCCTACGTTAATTAGAACTCTAGTTATAGAGGTTTGAGAGAAGAAAAATATTGAAAAAAATCTTGAATGCAAAGCTTATTCATAAATTATTTTAATATATAAGATAATAACAATATTATCAGCTGATAGAGACGCCATCGAAAAAGTAAAAAGATATATTTTTGAGAGTAAAAAATTAAACAAAAAGTTAAAAGAAAGTTGATGGCAATACTGTATTTTGATAAGATAAAATTAACAACGCAACCAAACGTAACCTAGACATAAATGGTTAGTCGAGTTATAGAAACCAAATTGATTAATTCCAATACAGAAACAACTTCAAGCGGTGGTATGTGCATTTCCTCATATAAGACACGAAAACGTCAGAAACATATGGTATCATGGAAAATAAATGTTGGAAAACAGCTTCGAGAAAAAGGGATGGTATATGTGAATAGAAACGGAGTGACAAGACAAGAGGTAAAGATACGGATACCATGCAAAAAGAGCAAAAGAAAAGATTTGCGCAGTGCACAGTATCATTGAGCAACATTTAAGGCATTTAAAAATTCCAAGTCAAACGGCATCGGCACATCTATCAAGGAATACTGTAGACGAAAAATCGAAGCTTTAAATTTTAGAGATGGACAGAAATGATTTCAAAAATTTTTCGTTAAAAGTAGAAGCACTGAATCTTAAATGCTTTACATTCAGTAAAATTGAACATGTTGAATATTATAATACAAGCATTTACCAAATCGGTTATAAACTGATGCACGATAAGAAGGTATTGATTTATAAAAATGTTTAAAAAAAAATTTTGACGCATAAAAGGAGAGACACCCGAAAACTTCCTTCAATATTAGAATCTAAGAAACTTGATGGTCCATTTTGACGCAGAATTAGTCAAAAATACATAGATAACATTATTCTCATACTTATAATTAAGGAATTATGTACTTTTTGTTTTAATTTTATTTTTCTTTGAATAAAGAATTTTTTTGTCGGTATAATTTCCCTTAGTTAATTTATTATGTCTTTTTTGTAATATCCATTGGCTTTTATAAAAAGTTTCTTTCAGATTTTATCTCAAAATTTCACAATTTTCCTTTATCAAGTTACATATTTCCAAAAGACTTCTATCGTATGTTGGAAGAAAAAAAATTATTATAACAAAATGTTACATACGACAAATGTAATCTGAACTAAAAAGGCTAATAACAAAATTGCAATGCTTATTACAGTAAATTTGACTTAGGGTGAAAAAATAAAATACTCAGATTATATTCAATCCAAAAATGGAGAGAATCTATAAGGCCATTTTAAGATATTTGATGTTATACCTTTAAAACCGTCTCCTGAAAAGTTAAGTTTTGTTACATACGACATCCGTATTTTGACATAGCGAGCTGCTAATTCTGTTCCAGCGAATAAAATGTAACTGCTTGCTTTTCAACACGTTTATTAAAATTAAATTGACATTTCATAACTAATGTTTTGTAGCGTAGCCACTGTTTGTTATTACCGCTTGTAATCTGGAAGGCAAAGAATCATCCAATGATGCAATGGTGTTAAGGGATATTTTAATCTATTAAATTTTTAAAACCAAATAAATTTAATATACCTTCGTCACCCCACCACTATTCACTTGACCAATGCCGAAACAGTTTTTGCTTTATTTAATATACGGTGCGTAGTGTGAACACCAAGTGAGGCACCCATACATTAATTTGCGAAACAAGAAAGGTAGTGCACTTTAAACTATTTTATAATCTGAAAGTCTTGGCTCGCAATAATTTCTCGATTTTCATTTTGCAGTCTTTCCCTACTTTAATCGCGATAAAATACGCAACACACTGGATGTCTATCTTTACACTAAAGAGCAATATAATAGGATTTCCCTTCATCTAATACTTTAATAACACAGTGCAACAGCCATTCTGGGGGGGGTGAGAAATTTTAAATCACACTGAAAGTACTAGGCCAGTATAGTAACACTTTCAAAGGATTTGGCGTTCCCAGATGAACATTTGTTATGACCCCGATACAATGACCCTGCAAATGTTCCACAGAGTAATGGATATTTTTCCATCAGTTGAACAAGTGTTTTAAAAAAACTAATTTTATTATTTTTTATAAAAAGTTATTCACGCTCAAGATCAAATGTTTTTACTTTAAATAAAGTAAAAAACATTGGCACATTTGTTTCAAAAATTGATCTATATTCTGCTGTTTCGGGAAGAGTCACCAACCATCATCAGTAACCAATCATGAAAATGATAGGGATCGAAAATAAGATTTTTTATTTTTAGAAAAGATAATGAAATTAAAAATACGGAGGGCACACCCTTAACGCTATATATAAGTTTAGCAAGAACAAATAAAGGGTCCGCCAAATAACTTTTTTTTTTTTGAAAATGCTATAAAAAAAACTACTGAATATTATCTCAAATTTCTTTTTTTATTTGAAAGCACAATCCTCCCGGTTAATAATGGAAAATAAATTCATTCAAACGGCTGCCTCTGCTGGCCATGCAGTAGCCTACACGATCGGTCCAATTTTTAAGCACATTATCGATTGTGAGCAGCTGTATTTCACCAATGGCTTCACGAATATTGTCCTTTAAAGCGTCAATTGTCTCTGGCTTGTTGGCGTAACACTTATCTTTGAGGGCACCCCACAAATAATAGTCCAACGGTGTCAAATCGCAGCTCCGAGGTGGCCAAACGACATCAGCTCTGCGGCTGATAATGCGGTCTTCAAAAACAGGGCGCAAAACATCGAGTGTAGCTTCGGCTGTGTGGCACGTAGCGCCGTCCTGTTTAAACCAAATGTTGCCAATATCCTCCTCTTCAATTTTTGTGAACAAAAATTCGTTCAACATGGCCCGATAACGATCGCCATTGACTACATACCCGCCAGGATCAAAATGAGGTTCATCTGGTTTGGCAAAATCGGCATCTTCTGTAAGTCGATCGCAGGCCCACTTACCGAAGCGAAAACGCATTGGATGGTTAGTTGGCTTCAATTCCTGAACTAAATGGACTTTGTATGGCATCATACCAAGCTCTTTATGCAAAATTCGTCTCAATGATGCCTCCGAAATGTTCAATTATTGAGAACGACGGTGAATTGATGTTGATGGCGCTTCACGCACACTTCCTGCCACAACAGCAATATTCTCGGGTGTACGCAGTGTTTCTGGCTTTTTACGCTTTGGTTTATCGGTGAGGATGCCAGTTTCTTTCACTTTTTTCACAAGATGACGAACATACGGAGCTGACGGTGCTTCTCCTCTTCCAAAATCCGTACGCAATTTTCGCACACATTCTGCAACATTACCATGATTTTCAAAGTAATGTCGCAATATTTCCCAGCGTTGTTCAAGCGTATACACAACCATATTCGTTCAGCGGAAGGATAAAACTAATTATCTGTCAAACCAGACATGAGCTAGGTGTTACCATTCACGAAATAAGCACTAGTTGAAAAAAAAAAGCGTTAGATGGCGGACCCTTTAGTTATACCCTATACCACTATGTGGTTTGGGTATAATGACTTTGTGCTGCTGTTTGTAACAACCAAAAATATTTGACCTAGACCCACCTTTAATTATAACGATCGAAGCAGAATCACTTTCTGAGTTGATTTAACAATGTCCGTCCGTCCGTCCGTCCGTCTGTGTGTCCATCTAAACCTTGTAATCAAACTGCAGGTCGCAAATATGAATATATTTTGATGAAATTTGGTACGTAAGTTTTTGTCGGCTATACGATGAAAGCTGTTGAAATTGGTGAGAATAGGTCCATGTTCAGACCTAGCCCCCATACAAATTACCCATATGAAATTGACATAAATTGCCATAAGATCCAAATTGTCATATAGATCTTACTCAAGTTGGATTTGTATGCGTTCATTACATATTAATGAGTAGTCCAAAAATGATCCCTTTGACCCCATATAGAGCTGCTTCCCGATCTTCACTTAAATCTATTAAAAAACAAAAATATTGCACTGATTCTTCTCAAATTTTGTTTGTATATATTTTTGCAAAATACAAGATACTCTACCAAACATGGTGAGGATCGGTCCATTTTTGGACCTAGTCACTATATAGATATAGCATACGATATGAACTTTTTCATATCTGTAGCCAAAAAAATTAATAAAAAGCCCACTCAAATTTGGTTTTTGCTTATTTTCTATGTCCAGTTAGTTGGGCCTAAGAGATAGGGTTTCGAAACGCATGGTATAGGGTATCGTATAGTCGGTCTAGACCGACTATAATTTTCTTAATTGTTTTTCTTGTTTTTACAAGACAAAAACAAACATGTATATTGTAGTATGCAATGTGTACTCATATACAAACATATTTGTTTCAAAGTTGTTCTAAATTTTAGTTTGCTATATTGGAAGAGGCTTAAATAGTATAAATTTTGCTTTAATTCTCATTTGGTTGTTTTCCGCAAATATATATGAATTTAACGTTTTACCATATAAACTATCTACTGCTTTTGGTTACTGATGAGGGTTGGTGACTCTTCCCAAAACAGCTGTATAACCTGTCATGCCGAATAGAGATCAATTTTTTGAAACAAAAATGCGAATGTTTTTTGCTTTATCTAAAGTAAAAACATTTGATCTGGAGGCTGAATATCTCCAAACACAATCATAAACTAACTTTTAATTCATTACGTTGCATTTCTTTTCTGCTCGCCGAAATTTGTCAATTTTATAACTAAATTCGACCCTGTGTAATACGAACTAAATCGGAATGCCGTTAATTTGTATACACTCAAATGAAGCGATATCTGCACAAAAAAACCAGCAAAGCAAGGTGAATTCGATACCGTTATGATGAGGGCGATCCCATAACAACTCCACCTGACGTATAAATGGCGGCAGTAGTTAGATAAGAATTACTTTGCTGAAAAGTGGCAGCCATATATAAACATATGTTTTAAGTTTCAAGATACCTGCTTGTTTTGTTTAGAATTTTTTTTTTTTTGAGCCGTCAAAAGTATACAAATTCAGTGAATTTGTAAACATGGAAAAATTTGTTCCCCGTTATGTAATTTAATACTTTCATTTCAGAGGTCGCAGTCCAAACAATATTAAAGCTCATTGGTCTTTCATTTACGACTATAAAATATTGGGTGGCAGGGCTTAAACGATTCCGCTCGACTGCCATAGCGTCGACCAATTGAGGTGACCATGCTAGAAATACTTAAGAAATTCAACAAAACGATATCGGCTCAAGGTGTGTCAGCTAGCTGAAATAATAAGCATTTTTATTTATTTATGTATTTACTAGCTGTTTTTACCCGGTCTTGCCCGGAATGAAAAGGCCTTTGACTTGAAAAATGGTTCACTATGCTTACCAGGCGCTGAGTACTTAGTCCCCAATTAACAAAATCCCCAATAAAATGAACTTTCTCCCCAAAAATTTGTATGGGCAGTAAATTCATTTTTTATTTCAATTAAAAAGTTTTTGGTTTTTTAATTTAGAAGTTTTTTATAAGATGCTGCAGCAAAAATGCTTCAAAAATAAGGTGCGAAACCGCTTTAAGTTTTTTTTTTCAGTTTATTTATAAACATCAAATATAACGGAATGGGCCGCAAATTAAAGGAATCAAAACTTTTAAAAATTGATTTTTTCATTCAATAAGTGATCGTCATTGAGCAGAGACGTCAAATTCAAGTTTCAGAAATGAAAGACTAATGCGACGTTTAATATTGTGTCGCAAGGTTTCTTTAAGCAACTGCTTATAGTATATGTGTGGCCTATTTTGATCAACAGGTAATTATTTCACATACGTAGATAAAATTTATCATACGACATTTCACTAAGCTGTGTCCCGCGAGCGAGTCGCGTCCGCTTCCGCGCGTTTGGCAGCCACACTCGTGCTGCCGCGCAGTTCTTGTCAACTTATTTTAATCGCCAAAATATATTTTTCAGATCATGCGATATTTTAGCGGAGCTGTGTTCCGCGACCGCGCCGCGTCCGCGTCCGCGCTCTGCGCGCCTCACGCCGCTTTCTCGCAGCTACTACCCGTGCTGCTGCTTAGTTCTAGTTAACTTATTTTAATTCCTAAAACATATTTTTTATAGCATTGCGATATTTTAGCTGAGCTGTGTTTCGAGAGCGCGTCGCGTCCGCATCCGTCGCGTCCGCGTTCGCGCGCCGCGCGTCGCTTCCGCGCGTTTGGCAGCCACACCTGTGCTACCGCGCAGCTGTTGCCGACTTATTTTAATTGTCAAAATATATTTTTCAGATCATTCCGATATTCTAGCTGAGCTGTATTCCCCGTGCGCGTAATACAGGACATATATTGAGAGCAGTATGCAAATGTTCACTAAAATAAATATAAATAAAATTCATTAAATAAAAATATGTAAAAATTTTAGAATGAATTTGGGGAGTAAGTTCATTTTTTATTTCGATTAAAAAAAATTGGGAATTTGTTCATTTCTTTTGGGTACCTTTTTTTAAGTTTGGGGAATTTGTTCACCTTATAGTTATTTCCGTGTAAACCAAATTTCAGAGATATCCGTTGAAAAGTACAAATTTGTATAGGGAAGAAATATACCACACAACAAAATATGAATTTTATATGAAAAATAAAAGTTTGTATAGCAATCAAATAAAGAAACAAATAAAAGGAAAGAAATAAGTTTTATATACATAGAAGTTGACGCAAAGTAGCTGTAAGAAGCATATTGTGACCTTCCCTGTAGCACAGAGATCGTGTGACCAAATTTTAGACATCCCTTGAAAAATAAAAATTTCTTTAGTGAACAAATATACCAAAAAACAGAAAATAAATTTTGTATAAAAAGCGGGCGTAGAAGTAGGCGTGACCGGCAAGAATCATATGGCGATCTCTCTGGAGTACAGAGATCGTGTGTAGCAAATTTCAGAGAAATCCGTTGAAAAAAATTGTGTAGCGAACAAATGTACCAAAAAACAGAATATGAATTATATACAAAAAGTGGGCGTAATAGTAGGCGTGACCGGTACGAAGAATATGTCGACTTTTCCTGGAGAAGAGAGATCGTGTGTACCAAATTTCAGAGAAATCGGTTGAAAAATAAAAATTTGTATAGCGAGCAAATATACCAAAAAACAAAATGAATTGTATACAAAAATTGGGCATTAAAGTAGGCGTGGCCGGTACGAAGAATGAGGCGGCCTTAGGTGGAGTGCTGAGGTCGTGTGTACCAAATTTCAGAGAAATGCGTTGAAAAATAAAAATTTGTATACCGAACAAATATACCAAAAAGCAGAAAATGATTTGTATATAAAAAGTGGACGTAAAAGTAGGCGTGGTCGATAAAAAGTATATGCCGACCTTAGCTGGAGTACAGGCATCGTGTGTACCGAATTTCAGAGAAATCTGTTAACAAATAAAAATTTGTATAGTGAACAAATATGAATAAAACAGAAAATGAATTTTACATAAAAAGTGGGCGTAAAAGTATGCGTGGCCGGTAAAAAGTATATGGCGACCTTTCTTGGGGTATAGAGATCGTGTGTACAAAATTTCAGGAAAAGCCGTTGAAAAATAAAAATTTGTATAGCGGTCAAACAAACAAACAAACAAACAGAAAATTAATTTTATATATATAGATTTATTTATTTGATTTTTATTACAGTTCAAATTATAATAAATCTTAAAGCTAAAGCACTAGCAACTTAGGCTATCGGCTTTAAAATATTGACCGAAAATTTGGAGAGGAGGCAGCCTTTCGCAAGAAGGTACCGCGTTTGCTCACAAAAGAACAAAAACAGCGTCGTGCAAATGTATAATAGAGTGTTTGGCGATGTCTCACCGCAATAAACCCAATTTTTTGCATCGAATCGTAATTTGGATGAGACATGGACACACTACACACCACTGAAAAAAAGTATAGTCAAAACAAAGGACTGAATGGGGAAATTATGTCTTAAGAAGGCGAAGACAGTGCCATCTGCAGGCAAGGTTATGGCGTCTGTTTCTTGGAATGCCCGTGGATTAGTTTTTATGGATTATCTTCAAAAAGGAAAAACAATCAACGGTGAGTACTATACTAATTTATTGCAGCATTTAATCGATGTATTACGGGAAAAAGGCCGCATTTGGCGAAAAAGAATGTGATGTTCCTCAGGAAAATGTACAAGTTCACACATCTACTATTGCGATTACCAAAATTCGTGAACTAAAGTTCGAGTTGCTTCATTATCTCTTCGGTCCAACTAATTGGATATAGAAAATAAGCATAAACCACATTTGAGTGCCATCGTTATTAATTTTTTTTGGCTGCCAGATTAGCTCCCACGGTTTAATTTCTACTAGGAGATTCCAGCGCTCGAAATTCGAGTGCAATTTCTTGGCAACTTTCAACTTAGCCAATTCACAAACAAACAATTTTTCGGTTAATTATTATTGTGAATGAAGATGACAAACTCATTAACAAATTTAATAAACACGCTCATAGCATATGTGTAATTTTATGTATGTGTTAGTAGCAATTTTAAATGCAATTTACTCAAAATAAAGAAAATAAAATTAAAAATCTGTAAATCGGGAGAACAGCTAAAAAGAAATACTTTTCAAATAATATACGCTTGGGTTAAAGCGGGGCAAAACGATAGAACAAAAACTCGGTAACAAAAACTTAAAATAAAAATATTAATCGGTGGTAACAGATTTGCCAACAATAACGAGGTGGAGTTTGCGGTTGATGGCTATTTTAAGCTAGAGAGTTCTTAATAAAAACAGGGTATTAAATTTATTAAATATTGCAGGGAAATGGAAGATTATGTTAGGAAATAAAGAAAATTTTTCCCAAATTTATTGTGAATTTTTTGTCAGATCGGGTCATTCTCGGACCACCCTCTTATCAAAAAGGCACACTTAAAGATCAATCTAATGGAAAAAATAAAATCATCAAAAACCTTCATCAAAATATTCCAATACCTAAAGCAGTGGCAGGAAATGGGTTAAGATATACTTAAGAATATTATTATCATTATAACGGTAAATGAACATACATACAGAAAATAATATTATTGTAAATTTGTTTGTGCATAAGTGCAAATATATTTGCTTACTTATACATATTTAAATTGATACTTTACATATTGCCGTTAAATATATTCAATTATACAAAAAGATGTATTTATGAAACACAAAACACTACACACACATATAAATGCACAATGAGCATAATACACATACAATACATACATGATTTGCTTATAAAAATAACAATATGAACAACTGAACTGAATGTATGCTTGCGTTCTTCTTATACATACAAATGTTGACTTATAGTATAAAAACGTGCAGATAAGTTATATACACAGTTGTGTGTATATAAGTATTCGTATGTATGTGTGTATATAATTTATTCGTACTTATTTTTATTTTTCATTAAAAAACCCATTGTAAGAAAAACATATTTCACAAGTATTATGAAAACATAATATCCACACATAGGCACACGCTGACATTCTGGCGTTCACGCACAGATATTAATGTAAACAAATGTATATAAATATATATATATATATATGTATTTAAATGCATACGTATATGTTTTTAAGGGGTAGACCTGGTTTGGAATACCTGTTTGTTTTTCTAAAAAAATGTATAAATATTTTTTTTTTTAAATTTTAATATATGATTTGGTTTTGATGTTGTAAGTTAAAGCACAAATTAAATTCGAGTCTATGGGAGATTCAAAGATGTGTCTTCTTCACTCCCTGCTCATTTTCAGTTGGAATGAGGTTAAAATTAAGATCTTTAAAAAACTGGAGATCGCTGGTGGAAACAAATGAATTTAGTTTTTTATTAACTGAAAGGAAAAACACATCTGACCAGTATATATTTTTATGCTACAAACTTGATAATGGCAAGAGGTGCTATTTTCTAGAATAGAATTTAGAATAGATTGTTTGAGTTATCATCAAAAAGTGTGGTTATTGAATTTTTGAGTGGTTACAAAACAGTCTTAGAAAAATTACTTTTTAAGAAAAGTTAAATTTTTAAAAAATTTATTTATTTTTGTGGACAGCTACTTTTTCTCAAAAAAGTATCTTTTTATGGAAAACTAACAGTATACCCGCTACGCTGTTAGCGTAATTATTATAACAATTATTTAAGACATAATAATATTTAAAAACAATAAGAAATATGATGTGAGTGACAATACGATGGAAACTTTTAACAAAATAAATTTTTGACGACTAGCACGGTCAATACGAAAAAATTTTATCATAAAATTAAAAACAATTTTATTAATTTAAACATTTGTATGTTTTATTTATTTAACAAAGACGAAATATTAACATAACTTCAGAAAAAATGAACAAAACTTAAAAGTAATCATTTTTATGCTGTCGACAAAACAATGGAAACCTTTACTATACAATAACACATGGCTTTGGGGGGTAGATGATTCCTATGCCGAACGATTGTATTAATTTATTTTAGTAAAACCCCGAAGCGTGTAGCCGTTTTGTGGCCATTTAAATATTCAACTTTTTGTCAACGCTATTCGCCAACAGTATTCGAATTCCAGTTCATGCGTTTTTTAGCAAGATTAATGCTAGTCAGACGATTTTATGAATTTATTCATAGAATATTTCTCACAAATATTCTTTTGCCTACGACCATCACTAAAATCATCTATTATTCTGGTTTTCAGCTCGTAATAAAACTTTATTCTCGCCATTATTTTATAATAATTGAAAGAAGAATGTCAGAATCTATATTTAAATAACTGTTAAGATTTTTTTATATTTTCTTTCAATCGTTCTTCTCTGGTAAAGAAGTTTAAAGGTTGCCACTGTTTTGGCATCTCTAAAAAAAATATTTCTTTTTCGTTTATCTATTTTTTTTAATTGTATTTTTTGTAAGAAATGTGTTATCTTCCAATTAGAACACATCAAATAGTGATATCGCAAAAAAAAAAATACATAAGTTTATTATTAAGCGCGAAATTATTAAAAAAACAAAATTGGCAAACTTAGAATTTTGTAAAAGTTTAAAATATATTGCCATCTACTCTATTTAAGTACCACTTTTTTTATTCATAATAGGTTCGAAAATTATTCAAATTGAAAAGACAAAAAATAATATTATTTTATTTATCAAGCCATAAGAGAAACACTATTGACATTGGTGAAATTGGCACATGTTCAGACCTACTCTCCATTCAAATGACCCCTATGATATCGACTTAACTTGCCATAAGATTCAAATAATCAAATAGACCACATAGTGGTATAGGGTATAAATATTGCACAGATTTTTCCAAAATCGGTTTGTATATGTTGTTGAAAAAAATAAGTGACTTTACCAAATATGGTCAGGAACGGTCCAATTTTCGAAATAGATTTGGTTTATGCTTTTTTTCCAAACTCAATTAGTCTTACCTAATACCAATCCTCTTAACGCATTGTATAGGGTATCGGTCTATACCGACTACAAATTTCTTACTTGTTTTCTTAAAAAAATGTACTTTGAAATGAAAATTAACCAGTTGAAAAGTATCAGTTTTCCCTTTAAAGCTCGAATTAAATCAAAATTTATTCTTGTCCGATGTTTGTGTTCCTGGTGTAATCTACATATCAAATTTCATATTCCTAAATTACTTTGTAAAGAAGATACAAAAGAGTACACTCTTACATTTACCGTTTTTACCCCATTTTAAGATCCGAATTTCCAAAAGATTTCGTTTTATTTGATGTCTCTATCTACATACTATATTCGAAATTCGTTTGTTTAGAAGATACCAAATGTACAATTTTCCCCCTTTTTGGCCGTTTCTGCTCCCGTAAATATTAGAATTAGCAATGACTATATTCTTTCTGATGCCTATGTATCTGGTGGGGTCTGTATACCGAATTTTATGTGTATACATTAATATGTTAAAAAGATGCAGAATGGTACTTTTTGTGCATTTTTTGCCCATTTTTTCCCCTTAAATGGCCGAATTTCGAAAAAATTTATCCTGGGCCAATATTTGTTTCCCAGATGGAGTCAACACATCAAATTTCATATTCCTAGCTTCAATTCTTATCATTTCCCCCTTATTTGTCCGCTTTTACCCCCTGAAGGCTCGAATTTTAAAAAATTGTATTCTTGGCCGTTGTTTGTGTCTCTAGAGGAACCAACATATCAAATGTTGTAAAGAAGATGCAAAAAGGTAAAATTTTTACCATTTTTGGCCTTTTTTACCCCCCTTAACACCGGAATTTCCTAAAGTTTTCCTCTTATCTGATGTTTCTATCTCTAGTGGAATTCGCATACTATATTTAATATTCCCAGATTCGTTTGTTTATAAGATACCAAATGTACACTTTTTGCCATTTTTGGCCGTTTTTCCTCCTCTAGGTGTTAAAATTAGCAATAAAATCATTATTGACAGATGACAATGTATTCTGTGGAGACTGTATAACAAAGATCATTTACATAGATTGATATGTGAAGAAGATACTGAAAGGTACAATTTTTACATTTTTTGGCCTTTTTTTCCCCCTTAAATGACTGAATTTCGAAAAAATTAATCCTGAGACAATATTTGTTTCTCGGACGGAGTCTACACATCAAATTTCATATTCCTAGATTAATTTTTTACCATTTTCCCCCCTTTTTGTCCGCTATTACCCCGTTAATGAACGAATTTTTAAAAATCCATTCTTAGTGGGTCTTTCCGGCGAGAGGGGAACCTATATTCCAAATTTCAAGCTTCTGGGTCGAATAGCTTGGGCTGGCCGATGATAATCCTCTCAATTCTTTTATATATAGGGGGGATTTCATGTAAAGTGCACCAACTTTTGAAACCGATGTCTTCCGATCGGGATGAAATTTGCACCAAGGTTAGTCCTATTGGATAGTAGTTTAGACACAATTTTTCAATAAGATCGGTCCAGATCTCTCTGAGTTAGAGGGGATCGAAATTTGACATTTTGGCCAAACAGGTGTTTTTTCTCATCCATGTAACTTATTACCTATTGTTCTAAGAAAATTTCCTCCCAAATAGTCTAGATAGCTATTTCTTCAATGTTTCGAAAAAAAAAATACTTAAAAAAAAAAAAGAAAAAATTTGTAGACTTTTTTTTTTTGCTAAATTAAAGCATTTTTTGCCTTTATTTTCAACAAGGGCATTTTTTTTTTTTTCATAAGAAAGCTTAGGATTTTTCCTTTAAGAGCTTTTTGGTCGGTTAGTGGGATGGGAGTGGGATATCTATCAAAATAAATGCTTTGTAACTCAAGACAATGGTTTTTCAATTTTTCCCAAATGCACTATTTTGAATTTTTTCCTATTTATGTCTAAAACCTTACAAATAAAACTTATACTGAGAAACTAGACAAACTAAACTTTCCGAAGGTATATAACATACCTAACTAAAAGTTTATACCCTCGATACTGTAATACCCAGAATATGTTAACCTCAGGAAAAAAATCGCTTTTTTTCTATAGAAATGTTGAAAAATTATTATTTTTTATTTATTTTTAATAATAATTAAATTAATATATAATAATAATAATATTAAAAATAAAAAGATAAATAATTTATTAAAATTCAATCTTAATTGCATTGGATCCATTTATATCATAACTATTTTTATACTTAATTTATTGTAGCTGATGAAGTATTTAAGTCTTGTAAATTTTTAAATACCCAGTCTTTCATCCAGCTTTTTTGTCGCCTTTATTTACTGCGTTTTTTTGTCAATCCTTTCTTGGCGTTACTAGGTTCAGCTGTTGATTTCGCTGCTGGTTTATTTGTTGTCTTTGGAAAGAAATCGCATTGAATAGAGGCAGAAAACTTTTTCAACTTGAGTCTTCCATCGACAAGCGGTATAAAAGCATGGTATTCAGCGGTGCCATCGATTGTTACCGCAGCATCGAATCTGCTCTTCAGTGTTTTCAATGTTTCCTGATGATCGTCCTTGCTAATAAAAACTATTTTAGTTTCTTTACAATAATTCTTTGCCCAATGGAATAAGGCGGTCGCATCTGAGATGCGATCTTGATGAGAGCACTGTAGGCTATACTTTGCTGCATTTCTTTTCAAGGTTTGCTCCAATACCATCACATGCTCCTTTACCATGAGCAGTAGGATGAAAATGCCACTCAGCTGGCATTCCAAAATCTTTTTCATGGGCCATAAGATTTGACAAGCTACTTTTGTTTTTAAAATGTTGACGAGCTCCGTCCGAAACGTAGTATACCTTCTTTACTGTCAATTTAGATTTTAGAAATTTTAGTATTCTTTTCTGGTACTCATAAACTGCAACGGTATAATGTTTTAAATCTTCGGATATGATTGCCATACTTTTGTGTTCCAGTTTTTCATCTTTCATGTAGTAAATAACTACTGTGAATATAGTTGCTTGGTATTTATTGAAGTGAAATGCTTGTATGGCATCCTGAAGAACATATTTATAGTTTTCTGAGAAATCATATGAAATAACGAATTCACCAGACTTCAAACGTATCTTCAAATCCTTGAAGAATGACCATTGCTCTTTGACTAAAAAGTCATGGTTTCTCAAGTTTAGATATCCTGTGTTGCATTAGGACACATAGTCAATTTAAGGCAATTGCGGTAATCGTGTAAATCTTCTGCCGAATCATCTGTTAAATACTTTAAGTTGATTTCCTTCAACATAAATTTAACATTTTCATGGTAAATGCAAACGCATACTGTGTGAGTTCCGCTGCTTTCTGCCAAAACGCAATGCTTTGGCCTCATTTGGGTTAATTTCGTGAAGCCAATTCTAACATCCTCGTGTTCAGATTGAAATGTTGCAAATAACTGTTTCAGGTTACAGATAACCATTCTCTTCTGTTATGTTATGAAGTTATGTTACATACCTTCGGAAAGGTTAATTTGTCTAGTTTCTCAGTATAAGTTCTATTTGTAAGGTTTTACACACAAATAGGAAAAAATTCAAAATAGTGCATTTGTGAAAAATTGAAAAACCGTTGTCTTGAGTTACAAAGCATTTATTTTGATAGATATCCCACTCCCATCCCACTAAGCGACCAAAAAGCTCTTAAAGGAAAAATATTAAGCTTTCTTATGAAAAAAAAAAAAAAAAAAAAAAAATGCCCTTTTTGAAAAAAAGGCAAAAAATGCTTTAATTTAGCAAAAAAAAAAGTCTAAATTTTTTTTTTTTTTTTTAAGTATTTTTTCCGAAATATTGAAGAAATAGCTATCTAAACTATTTGGAAGAAAATTTTCTAGGAACAATAGGTAAGATACATGGATGAGAAAAAACACCTGTTTGGCCAACATGTCAAATTTTGATCCCCTCTAAGTCAGAGAGATCTGGACCGATCTAATTGAAAAATTGTGTCTAAACTACTATCCAATAGGACTAACCTTGATGCAAATTTCATCCCGATCGGAAGACATCGGTTTCAAAAGTTGGTGCACTTGACATGAAACCCCCCATAGATTTAAAATATCTGATAAAAGGAGTTTTATTTGAAATTGTTGTGAAAAATACAAAGTAGACTAAAATGGTCCCTTAACTAAGATTGGCAAGTTCTTTTCAACCTAACAGCAGGGTTAAACATTGGAACAAGACGATTCATTAATCAAAAATCAACAAATGAGTAATATTTGTGCAGAATAAAAACACTGCAGGACATATATCCATTTTGCAAACCTACACGCACTTTAAACTTAAAATATTTATCCTACAATAATAACTAAAGGATGCTATAATATTGTTGTTTTTTTTCATAATAATATAAGTATTGTGTATGAAGTTAATAACTTCTTATGATATGAAATAAAATAAAAAACGGACCAAAAATAATAATGTTTATCAAATCAGCTGCGAAGGCAACGATAAAGGAAGCTGAAATAAAAACTATGTTGGACAGACGACACGCGCACTCAAGGTGAGGATAGCGGAACACAAAGCAGACACATGAAAAGGTAAAGCGTCGACTGCATTAGCACAACACATGATGACTCATCAACACAAAGCCGACTTTGAACCAATCAAAAAATTAAATCAAGAAAAAATCAACAAAAAAACATCTTATTTTGGAAAGTTTAAGAATACAACAAAAAGGAAAATTTTCGATGAACACCAAAGAAGATATAGACAACTGCAACTCCGTATATAATGTGATTTTATAGCGTTCAGTTTTACTGTGATATTTGTTTTGTGTTTGTAAGGTTTTCTAATTATTTGAAAATTTATTTAAACTAGCAGATTCCAGCCCTCGAAATTCGAGAGCAAATTTTACGAAATTTTATTTTTTCATTAAATAAAGACCCTAAGGTATGCTAATCAATTATAGCCAATTCGCAAATCAACACAAAAAACAAACTCATTTTTATTACAAATACATTAACAAATTTAATAAACACACACATATCATTGTATAATTTTTTGTATGTGTTAGTAGCAACTTTAAATGCAATTTACTCAAACTAAAGGAAAAATTTAAAATCTGTAAATCCGGAAAACCGCTAAAAAGAAATACCTTTCAAATAATATACGTTTGGGTAAAATCGGGATAAAACGGTAGAACAAAACATCGGTCCCAAAAAATCGCCTGGCCTATTAATATTATAGATTTAAAAAAAACTTGACAATATAATGCTTTGAGAACAATTTTTGTGTAAGTTTAAAAAATATTTAATAATGATTGTGCAAATGTGTAATTAGAAATTTTTTTTCTTTTAAGTCAATAAATGTGCCCCTGAGGATGCTGCCAAATAGCAACGAAACGTTGGGTGTATAGATGATATAAAAAGTTGTTTTATTTGCATCAAAAACCAAGGATTAGTAAGCTCGAATAAACATACATATACTCACAAAATTGGAAAGTGATCACAATACAAAGAAATCGAAACAAAGGGTTCATGAAATAAAATAAGTTGTTAAAAAATTTTTTTTTGTATTGATTTAGAAAACGAATTCGGTGGGTGCAGTTTTTTTTGTAAAATAACCCAAGATAATGCATTGCTTGCTTCGTGGTACTATGCCAAACATATGGTTATATCCCTAATGAACACTGTTGCGCGTTAGTTGCTCTGGTAAATCGTTGATGTATATTGTAAAAATTAGAGGACCAAGGATTGATACTTGAGGAACACCATTAGCAGCGACTGACTGTTTACAGATTCGTACAACGAATTCCATGTTCAACCATATCGTATGCCTTAGAGTAACCTAATAAAATAAAAAAACATAAAATAAACATCAATAGTACTCCTTAGTTCCTTTGTGACATCAATAAGCACAGTTACGCAGCTATACTTAGGCCGAAAACCTGACTGTCTGCTTGTTATTTACAACCATAGCTATTTACGTAATCGTATATTTGCTTATGTAGTAGCATCTCAAATACCTTTTATAGAAATTGCAATATGGAAATAGGTCGGTACTCATTACTAGATTTTGGTCTAGGTATTATTTTTCCATACTTCGATTTAACAGCAAAAATACTTTCAATATGAATGTGATATATAGCAACAATACAGGAAGAATAGCTTCTAAAAGCTTCTAATAAATATTACCAAATGCTACAGCATTTGACTTAACAGCTAGGCAGCTGCTTAGTACATCATCCTGTGTTACACATTTAAATACTTAGCTCTGCTCAGTGAGCGGTTGATTATAAAAATTACTAATAAGGCACTGTTGGAAGTCGTGTGAAAGTTTCATTGAAAGTTCCGTTGCAACTATTAAGGTTGGTTTTCCAATGCCAATATCGGGTATAATTTTCCATAATTTTTTTTTTTTTAACCAATTGCAAAGTTGAAGACAAATGAAGAGTAAGTTAATTTAGCATTCTTAAAAGTTCGATTTACTCCTCTGCATGCGTTACAATACTCCTCATGTAGTGAATCAGTTTTGAAACGTTTCCAAAGACCAAAAACGCCATCTCTGTAAGCCATTGCACCTTTAATGTGACCATGGTTTTACTTAAAAACTTGTTTTTACAGCTCTCACTGGAACTGACTCATTGAAAATTTGTTTAATTTTGTTTTCTAGGAAGTTAAGTTGACTTTAAGTAGACAGCGTATAGTAAATTGAATTCCAATAAAAATTTTCTAAATCAGAAGGCATGACATTAATATCCATAGGTTTAAAGTCATAGTATCATTTATAATAAGTTGGATCTGGCAACCGAAGGTAAGAGAAATTGAGTCGTGCTTTAAAAAATAGGACGCTGAAGTCTGATCATATAGTGAAACTTTTCCTTTACCTGCTAACAATTATTATGTCCAACAGCGTGTTTGCTGTAGCTGGAAAATGGGTTAGAACTATTGTATTTGTTGGACAAAGTCCAACGGTATCCATATTATTTAATAAATAAATTTCCACTGGAAGATTTGAGTTGAAATAGCCACATATGTGTACATCTTCAAATTTTACTTTTACATTCTAAAAAGTTTTGAAAAAAATTCGCATATTAATATGCATGTGATGAGATATGTACACACAACCCACAATCATTTTGTTTCTAAGTGAATTTTTTAGATAGAAGCATCCACAAACTCATTATACGCTAACCCCTAGGGCGGGTCGATTTGTAGGGAGGCAAAAAATCGCTCAAATGGCAAGGAAAATCATATTCTAGGGATCATAATAAGAAACTTTGCCCAAGGACCCATACCTTTAAAACGAATTTTGATGTCCCGACTTTTGACCTGTCTGTTTGTCTATCTGTCTGCCTTGCGGCAACCCCATTCACCCTCACGCAATTGATCTGAAACTTGGCCCATAGTCTTGTTGTGACTAAAGATTAATTTTGGGGTAGTTACGCAGAGTCACGCATAGTCATGCATAGTCATGGAGTGATCTAAAAGTTATTTACCCTCATCCGATCGATCTTTTTGTATAACATAACATTGGCAAGGCGTATGATTATTATTTATTAGCAGAGGAGGAGATACGTATACGTATGGGTGTTAATTTTAATATTAAATCAAACATAGTCAGCACAATTCTAAAATGTTTGTATGGGGAACCCCCCAGGGGATTCCAGGGGGCATGCCACTAGTATGGGTGGGTCGGCCCTCCGAAGGTAGTGGATGTCGATCATAAATTTGGACTCGATTGGGGCACTCTAAATGGGTCAAAGTGAGACAGACAGACAGACAGATTTAAAGTCGGGACATCAGAATTCGTTTTAGAGGTATGGTTCCTCTGACAAAGTTTCTTTCCTCTTGATCCCTAGAATACGATTTTCCTTGTCACTTGGGCGATTTTTAAATCGACCCTCCCTACTGACCACAGACCGATAAAAGGTATAAAAAAAGACCAGTAAATACCACAATTCAGCTCTAGTTTAAAAAAAAAATATCACACTTCAGCTCTAGTCAAAAAAAAAAAAAAAAAATAGTAATAATAACGCTATTTGTGAATTATAGCACACCCTTATTATTCTGCAGCCTATAGTGTAAAAGAGCAGTTTATTTATATCCGATTATTTTAATGCCGTTTATTAATTGACTTGTAGTTTCTATTGAAATGAAAATCAGCACCAGTGCACATTGGTCATAATCGTGGCATTAATATGAAGGAAGCATCCACTATGCATAAAACTTACACCCCTATGGTTTTTGGGGTCGCTGATTTAAAATTTGAAGTCAGATTTTTGAAAAACAAAATGGCGGACCCAAAATGACGGAAATTTTTTTTAAAACTGCTTGAATTTCTTTAGGAATGAGACTAAGGGGGTTTTTGGGGTCGCTGATTTCAAATTTGAAGTCAGATTTTTAAAAAAACCCAATGTGGGAGACATTTTTAAAAGACCAAATGTGGGGGACATTTTTTTAAAAAGCTGATAAATTTCTATTCAATTCAAAAAGAGGAACTTAAATGCTTATAAGTAAAACAAATGATTTTTAATATCAGCACATTTTTATTTATTACTAATCAAAGTCTTTGTATTCTTTTGATTCAGATTCAGAATCAGATTCCAATTTTGTTTCGGAGTTTTTGTCATCAATTGTGTTCATTTATAGTGACAATACTTCCTGTGGGAGTGTTTGTTTATTTTTGTGGCAAGCTCTCTTACTTAAATAGATACTTGATATTAATGGATCAGAAGAATCTACTGCTTGATGGAAAACATCTGCAAGGTTATGTTAATGATTATCTTTCCTTGCGTGATTCAGTCTGTCTGATTTGTACAGTCTATGACGCGCCTCAGAAGCCTCCTCACTTAAAACTCTTAAGGGAAGCTCTGCAATTTCCATTATTTGCTTTGTATGCACAAGCACTTTATGCACTGTGGGCGTCATAGGTAACAAATTATAGAATTTTTCAAAATAGAAAAAACGTCGCTTGCACAAATCAAAATTCTATGTCAATAACGGTAATCAAGCTTTAAATACATTTTTTTTGTTTTGCTTCCTTTGACGTTTTCACTTTTCGTTAAAAGCATGATATAAAATACATTCAATAATACATGCTTTCGAAAAGCATGAAAATTAACGACATCGGGTACCTTCTGAAGATATTGCCCGATCTGGTCGTTTTAACATGCATACAAAAAAAAACACGAAAAAAATATTGGAAAAAAGTTACCAAAAAATCAAAAAATTCCCTTTGCGGGAAAAAAGGGGAAAGAGGGGAATAGGCTATGGTAATTTAGAAGGGGGAAACACTACTCCTCCTCGTAGAGGTAAGGATATAAGTATAGCTCCAATAAACATTAACGGTTTAGTTATTGGTATTAATTTTAAAGCTTCTCTAAAAAGCCATTACTTTCGTAATATAAGAAAAAATATATGTTTCCCCCCATATACACCATGAAAGTAGAAGCTTTGAACTTTACCACTAAAAAAAAAAATATATTTTTATTGAAAAACAAAAACTTAGGCAATTTTTGTCTGCAACAAATACAAAAACACATGCTTAATGCAAATGGCGATTTGAAAGTCTATAACGTCACTATAAAAGCAGCTAGATCAAACTTGACGAAGCAATAACCGAGTTAAAGAAGAAAAATATTAATTTAAAATACATAGTGAAATATGTAGATGACATATTAGCTATAGTAAAACGTGACGACAAAGAAGAGATCCTGAATATTCTCAACTCATATCATCCTAAAATTCAGTTCACTACGGAAATTGAGACACATAATAAAATTGCATACTTGGATACATACATATATAGACACAATAGTCGGATTAAATTTGACTGGTATTCAAAAGAAACATCTTCTGGAAGACTGATGAATTTCAACGCAGCACAACCAAAAAAAATACCAAATAATAAATACGGCGAAAAATTTCATTTTTAGGGTACTACATATAAGTGATGAGGAATTTCATATCAAAAATAAAAAGAAAATCACATCAATATTAATAAATAATAGTTTTCCAATAAAACTTATAAAACAACTAGTTGAAGAAACGCAAAGAAAATTAAAAAACAACATATCTCCAAATAACAGTGTAATCAACGACAAGGTTTTTCACAGTATAAAGTTTATTCCTGGCTTGACGGACAATAAGAATATTGAAACAACAATAGAAACACGAAACATATGTTTCGCCTACAAACCACACACTACACTCAACTCTATTTTTTTTTTTTTTTTTAATTAAAGTGCCTGTTGAAAAGCAACAACAAAACAATGTTGTGTACGAAATAGCATGTAAGGGAAACGACGAACAAAAATTTGATCTAAAATACATCGGCACAACAAAAAGAAACCTACAAACAAGAGTGAGCGAACACAACAAAAATGACATTGAGAAACAAAGGCAATCAACAGCATTGTCAAAACATATGATCAACGAAAAACATGAACCCGACTTCAATAGAATAAGAATACTAGACATAGAAACAAAACATAAAAAACGTTACACAATTGAAAGCTTACGTATACAACAAAAAATAGACAAAACGATGAATCTAAAGGAAGACACAGATAATATAAGTACAAGTTACAGAATTGCAATAAAATAGAAGGAAAAACTGTGATATTATTTTAAGTTGTGTGTTTAATTTAATTTTAGTATATGTTAAATGTTTTATGTTTTTTGTTTTATGTAAGCAATTTATAATTTAATGTGAAAAATTAATTGGAAATTGTAAGTTTATAATGTATGATGTATACTATTTTTGTATTAATTTAATGTTTTTGAAAAAAAAAAAAAATTAAATAGACAAACCCCTGAAGTTGTCAACAAGAAATTGACGAAACGTTGGGAGAAATATGTAATAAAAGGTTTTTTATTTACATTAATATAATAGGCCCAATTAGCTTAACCAAAATCATATATAATTTAAATAACTTGGCCAAAAAAAAAAAAAAATAAAAAAATAATAAACAAACTTCAATTTTTTTTTTTGTTTTTCGGCTTAGTTCGAGTTTTGTCTTTTTCTCCAAATAGTAAAAAAGCCAAATTAAACAACTTTTTTTTTGGACTTAATGCAATGTGCAGTGTACAATTTATGTATTTTTATACCCTATGCCACTATGTGGTCAGGGTATAATGACTTTGTGCTGATGTTTGTAACTACAAAAAATATTTAACCTACACCCATCTTTTGTTATACCGATTGATTCAGAATAACTTTTTGGTCGATTTAGCGATGTGCGTCTGTCCGTCCGCCTGTGTGTCCATGTATAAATTTTCAACAAACTACAGGTCGTTTCTATCAGCCATAGTACAAACGCTACTGGATTTGATGAAAATCGGTTGATGTTCATACCAAGGCTTCATACAAATGACCCCTATGAGATCGATTTAAATTGCCATAATATCCAAATTTTCATATAGATCTTAGTCAAATTGGGTTTGTGTATGGTTATTACATCGAGTTATCATTAGTCCAAAAATAAAAAATTCTTATTTATAGCCGCCATATGATCTTCACTTAAATCTTTCAAAAAACATAATTATTGAACAAATTTTTCTAAAATTTTGTTTGCATATGTTTTGCAAAAAATAAGTGAGCTTACCAAATATGGTCAGGATAGGTCCATTTTTCGACCTATTCCCCACATATATATATCATCTGATATGAACTTTTTCATATCCGAATGCCACAAAATTAATAAAAATGCCACTCAAATTTGGTTCACCCCTAAACCAGAAAATACTCCTCCACACTGTGTCAATGGCCTTCAAAGTCACACAGCGAACTATAAAGGATGTGGAGTTTATACAGATATATTGAGAAAAAAGAACGCTTATTGTAGACGAAATAGAAATACACCTGAAACAAACAATCAATTTAAACCTACTAGTTTTCCAACTTTTAATAATAATAATAACAACTCCTCTGCGAAGTATTTTGAAGAAAATCCCCACAGCTATGCTCAAACTGTTAAAAATAATAACGGTCAACAAAACATTTTGAAAAGTTTGGAAATATTTTTCCAAAAACAAAATGAATGAACTAATAAGCTTTTCAATATGATACAAATCATTATAACAAAGTTATGCGCTTAAATATACGTTTAAAAATATGGAATGCTAATGGCATATCCAACCATACAAGAGAAATATAAATTTTTCTCATATTAAACTAAATTGATTTACTTTTAGTCTCCGGGACTCATTGTACTAATAGAAGTTACTTTAAAATAGATGGCTATGACTTTCTAAATACCAACCATCCTGATAATACAGCACACGCAGGTTCAGGAATTTTAGTAAAATCAAAAATAAAATATGAAATATTAAACGGATTTCAACAAACATATCTTCAGGCAACAAGTATTAAGCTGAAATGTGATGATGGTGATTAAGTCGTATCGACAATATACTTTCCACCTCGACATAACATTAAATGTGATAAATATGAGGAATTTTTTTAATCACTTGGTAGGCGATTTATCGTCGATGGTGAGAAAGAAAAACTATTCATCCTTATCAACTGGAACGCCAACATATTGGCCAAGCGACCCACGTAAAATTCCAGATCTTCTGGATTTTATAGTTTTTGCTGGTATAGCTAGCCACAAAATGGATATAAAAAGTGTTAGTGACTTAACCTCAGATCACACACCTGTCCTAGTAAACTTTAATGCCACTGTAGCCATGAGATTTCATAAGTATCAAATAATAAAATCAAACGCTAATATTTCAATATTTCAACAATACATATATTAATATGTTAATCTTAGAATAAGTCTCAAAACAGAAACGGAGCTAGACGAAGCAGTAGAAAATTTTACAAACGAAATACATAAAGCAGCGCAAGTTTCAACTCCAATGCAAGAAACGTCACTGCAACAAGTAAATCTCGGAATATCCTTCGAAATACTTCAGTTCTTAGCAGAAAAAAAGAACGTAAATGATAAACGTTTATTTAATAAAGCAGTTAAAGATCTCAAGCATTTACTATTTGAACACAAGAATGCAAAAACGTCAGAATTTCTTGAAGAAATAAACAACTCAAAATATGATGAGCACTTGCTGTGGAAAGCTACCAAACATATTAAAAGGCCAGAGAAAGAGATATTCTTCTTAGAAAATCTGACGGTTTGTGGTGTAAAACAGATAAAGAAGCTTCAGAGACATTTTCTCTTCATTTAAAAAATATGTACGCCATTTTGTTTCAACACAACAATACAACAACACACAGAAAAAGAATTTGTTGGAAATAGGTTGCCATTAAAAATAATTATTTATTTATCCAGATATATTACTGTTATTCAAATATATTTGAAAATATAATAGATTTTCTTTTTAAAATACCTCTTATCCATAATTCTAATAAAATGAAAATAGATACAACAGCAAAATAAGTTCCGTTCACCAATGAAAGTTTTTATGCAAGTTGTTAAAATATTTCAATTGGGGCAACTGAACTAAAGCCAGTATAACATGTATTAACTCTAAATATTGGTGATAACAATAAAATATTCCATCATATGAAATATTTTAAACTAAAAATGAATTTACAGTCATTGTTACAAATTTTATGTTAATATGATAGAAACAAATTTGTATTTATAACAATTTTTCGGCTACAATAAAGTGAGAAACCAAATTTTAAACTATTTGGTATTTACAACCGAAAGGAAATAAAATTCAGTTATTAATATCATCAAATATAATAATATGTTAAACCTAACCGAATTTTCGAATTAATATGTCATTTTTAAAAAAATAAGACAGCAGATAAAAGAAATTTAAATTAAACAAAAATATAAAATAAAATTTTTGTTAATTTTAAATTATGTTTAATCGTATGTACATACATATGTACATAAGAATGGATTGTAGCATAATAAAGAACATTAATCTATTGGGTAAGTGGTCATTATTTTTTTTTTGTTGTGTTTTTATTTTTTGTAAAAATTATTTTATGCAAAGTTAGTTTAAATTCAAAATAAGCTTTTCCAAATTTTGTTGCATTCTATTAGAGGTAAGATCGTCAAGGAATAGTTTTTATAAAAAAGCAAGTAAAAACACAACAATAATGGTCGTAAATTTTTCATTCTATAAGAAATCTTACTATTTTAGGTAAATTTGCGATAATGCATAGACAAACTGCTATTTTTTAACATCAAATTCAAATTGCTTTTACCCAATTTTGTGAAACTATCTTTGGCCATTAAGTTGGCATTTAGGGGACAACAAAGCAAAATGTTAAATAACCTTGAAAATAAATTTAAAGCCATTATCAAACAACAAACTGTCTGGCCATATTGTTTAGCATTGGAAAATTGATCAGAGTTAATGGGAAACGTATACAACTATCTCTGCAACTACTTCAACTGAATAATGGCGTTTACCTTCAGACACACTCCAAACGATTTACAAGCAAAATAAAACAGACGAGATAAAAGCCTTTCGGTAACGGGGACAGGATCGTACATTCTAACCGTGCGGCCTTATTTTTACTATATTTTTATATTGCACAAGTTCTATTTTACTTATAACATTTTTAAGAAATATCAGAAGAATATAATGCGAGGATACAACATTCAGCTATAGACAATTATCAAACGGCAAAAAAGTAGTATAAGAGCCTAAGTGGAAACGGGAATATTAATGCATTAACTAATACACGTAATATCGCTTATTTATTCCCTATTCGTATGTGTTACTAAAATCTTTTTTATCATGTAATATAATCTTGTCTTTTATTAATTTTAATTTCGTATTTAGAAATAAACTAATGAACAAAATAAGAGCATTAAAAATGCATGTGCTTTTATATATCAGATGATAAGTGCGCTTTTAAAATAGGCTACCTGATAAATGGTTGTTACAACCAATAAATAAAATCTAAATTCCATTTCATCAATCGAATTTATTTCAAAATTCAATTGCCTGAATACTTAATACGTTAGTTTTTAAAATATAATTCAGTAATCACAATAGAATAATGTGATAGTACATGGGACTATCAAAATTCGGTTGGCAACAAATACGGTTGTCACAACAAATCCGTTCTCTGTGTGAAGAAGAAATATTGGACTATTTATCTTGTCCGTTACAAATAGACTTCCCAATAAAATATTTTACTCCAAATGAAGTTAAAAATGAAACAAGAATGTTAAATAAAAAGAAATGTCCTGCATATGACGTTATTGACGCAAATGTTGCCAATCACTTAACTGGTAAATGTATTATTTTTCTAACTGCAGTTTATAATTCAATATTACGACTTAACCACTTTCCACATCAATGGAAATGTGCGGAAATCATATTGATACAAAAACCTAATAAACCTAACGACTTAGCATCTTCATTTAGAACAATAAGTTTGCTCACAACTTTTTCTAAGATAAAAATACTGGTCTGCGATTTTTCTTGATATTGAGAAAGTCTTTGATAGAGTCTGGTATCTTGGGTTACTTTATAAAATAAAGCACTTCTTATCTGCACCCTATTATCAATTTTTTAAATGCTATTTATCAAATAGACACTTCTACGTGAAAGTCAATGATGAAAGATCAGAACTTTATGAAATTAAAGCTGGTATACCGCAGGAAAGCGTAGTGGGTTCAATTTTGTATACAATTTATACAGCAAATATACCTGCAATGATAGAGCAATAATTGCCGTAAGCGATTCTCCAGTTGAAGCATCTTTAATTGTACAAAATGAGCTTAATGAACTTGAACAATGGCTACAAAAATGGAACGTGAAAGTAAATTCTGATAATTCAAACCATGCAACATTTGTTACCATAAATGGTAACTTAATCCCAAAAAGAGAAAATGTAAAATATTTGGGTATGATTCTTGATAGACGACTTACCTGGAAATAACATATTAAAAGCAAACAACAACTTAAAATCAAAACGAAAAAACTTTACTGGCTCTTAGGTTCAAATTCTCAGTTATGTTTGAATAATAAATTACGAATTTATAAAGTTATTCTTAAACCAATCTGGACATATGGAATCCAATTATGGGGTACCGCTAGCAAATCCAATATTGATATTCTTGAGAGATACCAAGCCAAAACTCCGAGGCAAATCCTAGATGCACCATGGTATGTTAGGAATAGTGTTATCAAAATAGATCTTTCTGTAACATCTGTTCGAGAGAAAAATAGATCCGTAAGCGAGAGATATCTGCAAAGACTAAGTAATCACGATAATCCTGTGGCTGTCACATTATTAGACGACACCAACGAAATTAAAACACTGAAGTGCAGCCATATCTTAGATCTCCCGTTCCGAAAATAAATTATCACTTAATATTCTAAAAATCATCTTATTTATTATACCCTATACCACTATGTGGTTTGGGTATAATGACTTTGTGCTGCTGTTTGTAACAACCAAAAATATTTGACCTAGACCCATCTTTAATTATACCGATCGAATCAGAATCACTTTTTGAGTTGATTTAACAATGTCCGTCCTTCCGTCCGTCCGTCTGTGTGTCCATGTAAACCTTGTAATCAAACTGCAGGTCGCAAATATGAATATATTTTGACGAAATTTGGTATATAAGCTTTTACCGGCCATGGGATGAACGCTATTGAAATTAGTGTGAATCGGCCCATGTTCAGACCTAGCCCCCATAAAAATTACCCCTATGAAATCGACATAAATTGCCATAAGATCCAAATTGTCATATAGATCTTACTCAAATTGGGTTTGTATGCGTTCATTACATCTATTAATGAGTAGTCCAAAAATGATGCCTTTGGCCCCATATAGAGCTGCTTCCCGATCTTCACTTAAATCTATTAAAAAACAAAAATATTGCACTGATTCTTCTCAAATTTTGTTTGTATATATTTTTGCAAAATACAAGAGACTTTACCAAACATGATCAAGATCGGTCCATTTTTGGACCTAGTCCCCATATAGATATAGCATCCGATATGAACTTTTTCATATCTGAAGCCAAAAAAAATTAATAAAATCACACTCAAATGTGGTTTTTGCTTATTTTCTGTGTCCAGTTAGTTGGGTTTCTAAACGCATGGTATAGGGTTTCTAAACGCATGGTATAGGGTATCGTATAGTCGGTCTAGACCGACTATAATTTTCTTACTTGTTTTGTTTTATGTTATGTATCTCATTGGAGTTACATAACCTCTGTGATTTATTTGTTTAATCAAATTTGCTTATTATCCTTGGATAGATTGTAAATAAAGAATTAATTAATAATAAAACAAGTAAGAGTGTTAAATTCGGCTGGGCCGAATCTTTAATACCCTGCACCTCGGTTTGAGTATTGATAATAAACGTAAACAAAATATTGGAAAAAGTAAACAATTTGTTAAACATAATAGCAGATTATTTCAGCAAATTCTTTGGGTTGTTTTTCGTCTTTTCTATTATTTCGGATTTATTTCGGTGTTTGCTTTTTGGTCATTGTGGTTGCTGATCGGCATGCATTTAGATTATATTTAGTTTTTGCTAATTAAATAGCTCGCCCCAACCTCCATTGCAAAGGTAATTGTTGTGTAGAGTGGCTATATGCATTAAATCGAGCTAATTGGAGATGGCTGTATAGTCTCTTTTGACTGGCCAAATATTTCTTCATTGTGGCCATATAGGTCGGATGGAGTAACAAAATAATAACCAAAAAGAAAAAAAGCTCTCTCAACTTTTTTTAAAATATTGCCATATTTTGAAAACATAGAGAATAAATTTATAATAATAAATATTCAAATTAGGGATGCCGAACGCAAAAAACCAAAATCCCAAACATTTTAAATAAATTAATTTAATATTATCTTTATTTTCTGAAAAACTTCAAATTTTCATCCAAAAAAAATTGTGAAAATTTATATATAAAAAATAACATTCTCATCAAATTACGTTTAGTTATGTCACAATTTTTATATTAGCAACTCTTAAATATCATTTGAGGTTTTCTTAAATTCATTGAATTTAAATTAATATTTTCTGTAGTGCGATTCTGTAAATTTCAAATTCAACGATCTGACAATCGCATAGTATATCGACAGCTTTTGTTGTTTGCACTAAGGATTAAGTGATTCACTAAATACATACATCTTAACGACAGTCGGCAAATCTATTTTTCTATTTATTTAAATTGTAAACGAGTGGCATCTCTGTCAAAATAAGTGAAAAACACAAAGAAGACATGAAAAAAACAAATTACTTCGTGTTTGACAAGATGATTTTATGTTTATGTTTAATATCTTTATTTTTTTTTACTAATATTTCTGTTTATTTATTTGAAAATTAAATAATGAATTGAATATGCTATTTAATTTTTTCATTTATGTAAAAAATATAAAAAAATATAAAAATATAAATATATAAAAAATATATTTTCACTATTTTATGATTTTTATTTATGTATGACGACCTTTCAACCTAAAAATTTAAGTTTTTATCGATTGAATAAACAACACAAAAATGGTTGTCGTTTAGATAACAACAGCTGACTTTAACAATAGTGAATATCGTTTAAAAATTTTACTGATAATTTTGCGATTTTCTTTTTTTTACGATACGACTATCGTTAAAAGAAGTTACTGAATCGCAGTACTGAAAAGTTTTTAATATCTCCTGAATGGCAATATTTTTTTTTTAAATGTAAACATTTTTAAATGTAAACATATTTGATGTTTTTTTTTTGAATTTAACGAATAAAATTTATATATTAAAGATGCAATTGATGTCTTCTAAATTTTAAATTATTATTTCCGACGTTTTGCTATGATTTTCTGAAATTCAATTAATATTTCCTAATTTATAATTGGAAATTTTAACTTCAGTTTTTATAAGAATTGATATTTTTTTAAATTTGAATGTAAAATTTAAAAAGTGCAATTTTGTATTTATGTGAATAATAATGCTTCAGTAATACAAACAATTTTTAAAAATTAGATGTAATCGCAATCAGATATTTTGTAGGTAAAGCAGAATAATAACTCTATATAACTATGTAGAACTGTTTTGAAAGCAAAAAACTCATTGATGAACTCGGTAACTCTATTTTGTAAAGACAACAAAAAGTTGTATGCCAAACTTAAGGTGCGTTCAGACTACGCAAATATTTGACCAAATAAACGTAACCCCTAATTTTATGAAAGTTTTATTCAATCTTACATGATATATAAAAGATAAAATTAAGTTATGTTTTATTATATTAGTAATATTTAATATATTTAACTATACTCTATATCATATATTGTATAACTTAATGAAAATTATACAAGGAAAATTATACATTATTTAGTGGTTACGCTTATTTGGTCAAATATTTGCGTAGTCTGAAAGCACCTTTATGTTCATATTTGTAAAATAATAATGAAAAAACGTATGAAATAATAAGAGACCAGCCCGTGTATACTCTTAACATTGTTCTGTATGATATCCAGTTGAAAATATTAACTTTCATGTTAAAATAGAAATAACTATTGCAAAGATAATTAGAACAAGGAAAAATTGTGGCGCCATCTACTGTGGCATAGTCACGCTGAGCAAAATGAAGTGACACTCTGTTAATGCAAAAGAAATGTAAATAAAATAATATACCGATTTATTTCTAACATGCAGTTACTATGAATATACCTACATACAAACATACATATATATAATATATGTATACTATTTGTATTATTTAATATGTGTATGTATGTATATGTAAATATTACACACAAAAAATTCAACATCAAACGTTATTTTTGTTGATTTTCTCTTTAAATAATTTAATACATAAATTTTTTTTTGCTAAATTTACATTTGGGCAATTCACAACAGGTGTTGTGTATTGTATGTTGTATTGAAATACACAATACAATCATTTGTTGATTGTGATTTGTGATTTTCGATCCAACGAGGAAAGATCGCTTCGTCGCTTCTGCTATTTTGTATAAGAGAAAACACTTGTCAGTGTTTGCTTTTTGGTCGTGAGATATACCCTGGAGTTTTAGTTACGTACCTCTTGCTTTTTAATTTATAATGAAAAAAAAAAAAAAATGTTAAATGTTTTGGTTGGTACTGAAAGAGAAAATACATACTAAAAATATAAACATTAATTTTAATATAAATAAACTTATCGATGTATTTGCGTTATTTGCATTATTTAACATATTTTATTTTATAATTATTTATGGTGATAAAATTCTATGTATTTGTTTTTTCTTTTTCATAAAAACTGGCATTCACTTGGAACTGGTATGTTATGATACAATATACAACATTTACTAAACATAGCAAATGAAGTTGGATCGTGTATCAGATTTTTTAGTGAAAATTACCAACAACAATTTTACACTATTGTAAAGTGATACACGATACAACAGATACAACGATACATTACCCATTGTGAATTGCCCAATTGTTTTTTTTTTATTAACAACTAGGTATTTTAGCATTATTTGGGTTAGGTGTTGGTGAATTTTTACTCCCTTTTATTAACTCGTAGTGTCTGCTTGTCGAAAAAATTTTGGATCGCTTTTAACCACTTTCCCGTGACCCAATCGATCTGAAATTTTGCAGGCAGGCTCGTGGCAATGACAGAAATGACCTAACAAATTTATTTAGTGATGTCAAAACAATGGAAACTGTTAAATTTTTCTACCAGAGTTGATAAAAAAATGTACAAAGGGTTTGTTTTTATTATATTATTACCACAACGACCACAAAAACAACAAGTCCAGCTATGACAACAATGCAACATTTAGAATAACAACAAGAACAATATAGAAGTATCATGTTTTTATTTTTTTTTTTAATTTTTCAGAGATTTACCTGGACCTGCTCCACCGATTTTAATGATTTTTGAAACAGAAATCTTCCCATGAATTTCGTGAATCATTCTCACTAAAAATTATCACCCTAGCTATCCTATTGAGGGCGTGATCGTGACAAGAACAACATAGAAAATTATATTTTTTCAAGACTTTTTTTAGTTCTTCATTCAAATCTCGGGCCCTAATCAACCGATTTGGACGATTTTAAATAGCAAATTTCTCAGGATGTTAGTGAATCATTTTTTATGTCAGCGAGTACCCTAGCTGCCCGATTAATGCCGTCATCGTGATTTCCACAGACGGACAGACGGACAGATGGACATCGCTATATCAACTCCGGTTGTTATAAGGATCACAAATATATATATTTTATGGGGTCCAAAATTTTTTTTTCTAATTATTACAAACGGAATGACAAACTTATATATACCCTCTGCAGACTGGAGTGGAGGGTATAAAAAAATTTGGTTCACGTTTATTTTTTTTATCTAACTAGTTTGACCTAAGAGATAGGGTCTCTAAGCGCATGGCATAGAGTATCGTATAGCCGGTCAAGACCAAATATAATTTTCTTACTTGTTTTTTCTGGCTTTTCAAAATTAACAGTCATTTTGCCTGATCTTGACGGAGCATATCTATCCTAAGTGTCGCTACACCTAGTATTAATGGATTTCTTTTTAAATTGTAACTAAAAAATATTTTATATTTTCAATTCGTCTTTTGCGTGGAAAAGCTAATGCTTGTATAATTTGCTTTTATGTTGTCTTAAAATAAATGATTTTTCAATTATTTATTAAATGAATTACAAAAATTGTAAAGTAAACTCTCGAAAATAAAAATTTATTTTTAAATCCTATTAAAACCGCAATTGCTTTTTATGGCATGCAATTGTATTGAAATGTTTAATTTCGAACACTGACTGAAACAAAAATAAGAACCTCAAAGCGATAAGACAAATTATTTGTATTTACTTTGCTAAAACCAAAAACAAATTGTTTTCAATATGTCTTCTTATGTTTGGATTTACTTTGGTTTAGTTTTCTTTTTGTTCATTGCTTACAAAAGCGCATTGTGGCTTAAATAACTCTATTTACTTACAAAGTAGGCTTTAACACACATATACACAAACACCTATACATATACTTATATGAGCACGTATACAATATATAATGATTCAAGCAAATTCTGGACTAATGTGGCAATTGAAACGTCGCTATTTTTTGAAACAAAATCGTCTTGAATGTTTTGCTAGAAGAGTTACTCTCTTACTAAATGACATTCCTAAACCTCTATTGATAGACCTTAAGCTGTTTCTGTAGTATCTGGAAATTTATATTTTACAGAAGCATTTACATATTTCGCTTGAACCTCACTTTATACAAAAATAGAGTAGAGATTTGACAAGAAAATTTATTTGTAAACATTTAATATACGCAGCAAATTATGTCGACTTATGCGTGAATATACACCTGTGTTTTTCATTCAAACGCAAGTCTTTTCACTTTAATATCGTTAGGTGGTAAGAGAAAACCAGATGAAAAAAAATGAAACGAAACCTCAACATTAGTAGTAAAAAGAAATAGCTTTCGTAAGACTTAAGACTACAGGAATGAGTTCTAAGTATAACATGGGATTATGCGGTACTGAGATTTGCGGGTGTGTCTAACTTCGGATGTATGTAAGTGTTTATTTGCGGAAATAATATAATGAAAAATTTCCTTAAAATCAAAAACAAAAACTTTTTTCAAATTGTTGGTAGAACACATAAGAACTTGAAAAAGAAGCATAAGTAAATTTTGTTTATTTTGTAAATCTAGTTAGAAAGTTAAGTTAAATTTACAATGTCTGATGAATGTGATAGCACTTTTAAAATATAAGAACTTAAATAAGTTAAAGTATTGACTTCGGCTGTGCCATATTTATTTACTTACATAATAAGGAGCGATGCTTTAAAGAATTTTTCTCTTAGAGAACCCAATAACTAAGGATTATATCGCAATTCTAAGTTTATGACGAAAAATATCAATAATGCATTTGAAGTTGTAAAAAATAGTCTTAGTCAAACGACTGTTTGAGTGATTATGTATTGTTTAATTAAACTACATACTTTTGCTTCCAAAAATAATGACTCTATAACTAAAATTCAGAATATCATATTATTATTTTCATAAAAGTTAAGTTTATTTGAGTCTTTTTTTTTTAACAACATAAAACAGGCAATTAAATACATAATTGAAGAAGACATAAAGCTATAATGTATTGTACTAATGAAGTATATAGTGTATACAGCAACTAGCCTAACAATTAAATGTAATAGCAACTGTTACAACCGTTATGAAAATTGCTTGCTTCCGGCACAACATTTTGTGAAAATTCAGTGAAAGAGTTTCTTAAAAATAGGCTTAAATCTAAACTTAAAACTAATAACAAAAACATAAGTCAAAAACAAAAAAAGGTTTTTTAAACAAAAGTTGATACTAAGGACACATCCGGCCAGAAGCAAAGTTCAGTTTGAAAAAAATGACGACAAAAATTGACTATGCCATCTTTTTCCAAGCGATCTACCCTTCCCGAAACCGTATCCCATGAAATCCTAGCTGGTCCTGTTTCAGAAATATCAGCATTTCAATTAAAAAAAAAAAAATGGAAATATTATTTAACTAAATTTTTTAGTGTAATCGACCTTTTTCTTATTATATTTGGGATTTGTATTAGAATATTCTAATTTGGGCTTTCAAGGTCATGTATTTCCTTAAATGTAAATAAAAGATTAATTTATTTCATTTTTTATCCAACGTTTCTCTGGTATTTTCCAGCTTCATCAGGGATAATATTTATTAAATAAATAATCTTTAGAAACTAATTTCTAACTCCAACTGTGATACTTAGTTTATAGATTTTACTGTGATATTTAATTTTTATCTTTGCATTTATTATTTTTAATTTATTTTTTGTATTTTTATGTCGTGGTGTATAAAAAGATATTATATGTTTTTGAAAATTAAACGTAAAGATTGACCAAAGATTATTTATTTAATAAATATTATCCCTGATGAAGCTGGAAAATACCAGAGAAACGTTGGATAAAAAATGAAATAAATTAATCTTTTATTTACATTTAAGGAAATACATGACCTTGAAGGCCCAAATTATAATATTCTAATACAAATCCCAAATGAAATATTATTTGATTTGATTTTAAAAAATAAAAAAATATAACATACTAGATGTAACCCGGTGTGCTTCGGCGTTCATACCCAGGAGCAAGGTATATGTAGCTGCCCATGAGAAGAATATGGATTTTCCAAATTAGATCTGGCAACACTTAACTATTGGCCTTGAATTTAGAATATCATTTGGCAATTTTTCTTTTAGCGATTTTTGATTTTGCCCATTTTTGTTTTTGGGCGATTTTTATTTTTTGCGATTTTTGGATTTTGCGATTTTTGATTTTCGCGATACATTTTCCACGACAAATCACATTGATAACTAATGAACTTGTCAAAAGATTGTCGCTTTCGTAGTACTTCTTATTTTTTACATAGCAGGTGTTACGCCCAATAATCCCATCCCGCCCAATTTATATTGGACTACTCACATTAATATCTGATGGACTCGTGCAAAATGTCGAGTCTTTCCCTTTTGTAGTACACCAGCTATATGATATTAGATATCTGCTTTGCATGGGCGGTGCTACGCCCACTGCTCCGATCACGCCCATTCTTTGTTCGACTAATCACACAAAGAACCTATGGGCACACGCTAAGCCACAAAGCTCTCTCTTTTACAGTACTCCAGATATATTACAAAAAATAGTTACTTTGCATGGGGAGTGCCATGCCCATTGGTGTGAAACGGCCAATTTTTTATCCGACTATTCATACTAAGATGTGATGATGTCGTGCAAAGTGTCAAAGCTTCCCTTTTTAATACACCGCACAGTGGACCATTTGGCGAGATGGCGGTCAAAAATCTATAACTTTTGATTGGATTCGAATTTTGATATCTAGTTTCTTTTGTTTGGTAGGTGAGACTTTAGCCTTTAAGCTGTGCTATAAAACGTAATTCTCGACCGAAAATAAAAAAAGTTACGGAGGGTTTAAAATACATTTTCATTTGTAGTTGAATTTTAGTACAAAAGTAAAGTGTTAAAAGGTAAAAAAAGGTTTTTTTTAATAAAATGTCTTATTTTTTCAGCTAATTTTACAACTAATAAATTTTAACAATATTTCTAAGTTAAATTTTTCAGAAAATGGCAAACTTTGGCCCCCGTAAATTTTTCAGTCCTAAGGTGCACAAGGGCCAAAGGTTTTTTTTTTTTTTTTTTGAAAGATCCCGAGTTAGAATATAATTTATTAAGCAGCGAACGTAAAAGTAACCTTATATTGGTTCAAGATAGAGAAGTTTCAATGAAAAACTCGTATGTTTTTGCTTTAGTTAAATTTTTTTTCTTGTCTTTTTAAATATTTCTATATCAATTTTTATGGTAAATTTATGAAATGTAACAATTTTTATTGTAAATTTACAAAATATATAAATTTTTAAATCAAGAAAATTTTTTAACTATATAAAAAAAGTGTAACTTATTGTTAGTGTAATGAAAAAGTAAAAATTTAGTAAAAATTTCTTTGAAATAGCCTTGATTTTCATCTTCTAGAAATTGTTTAGCTTCTTCGTCTAATTCAATAGAGGTAGTTTGCATTTATTAATTCATGGTCTACACCTGTGGTAGATGCTGCAGTTTCCGGATCGGAAAAAAATCTTCTTGCAGTATTTCCATCATTTGTGTTTCCTTGCCCTTGTTTTAGTTGGTCGATTACGAGGCCTAGCTGTAGATATTTTTGTTGAATTTGTTTTTTTTTTTTTTGCTTTCCTTTTTCTTCATTTTCTTTGTTTTTCTCACTGTTTCGCCTAACGGACCAAATTCCAAATCATAACCCAATTTTAGACTATGCTCCATGAAACGTATTCTAGCATGAAGAGGGGACATTCCAAATTCGTAGGCTTCCTTAAAACTATCGTCTTCTGGTGGGGGTTGGCTTAATTGACTTGATGTCTTTTGGCATATAATGCAGCTTGACGTTGACTTTGTTCCAGGCAAAGCTTGTGCAACTTTTCCATCAATCTTTGTGAGACACATTTTAAAATGTACTTCAATGTCTTGATCATCAAATTTAAATATTACTGGTTGAACTTCCTTAATTTGAATTTTTATTTTTTGAACTTCTTCTGTTATGACATCTTTGGTTTTCTTTTTGAATGCAAATTTTATTGGTCTGTAATAGTTTGTTGAAGATGGAATTTAATTTTTCCATATATAAATTTCTGTTGCTCTACTAGTTGACGGCTCGAAGACACTATAGCTTTTTGTTATGCGCAATGGAACGAAAGATACCATAAATAAATTAGCATCTGATGAATTTTCGACATTAAATTGCTTGTATTGTTTCTGACCAGAGGATCCATCACATCCCCATTTAGAAATTAAAGTAATGCTGCCATTACCAATTTTTTTTAAATGATCAGTATCAAGTGTATTTAGCAATCGTTCTGCAGTATGTTCAAGGAGATCTTGCAATTTTATTTCTGCTGATGTTGAAGTGACACTAATAGCAGATTGTGAAGGTAAGCGTTCTTTTTTGGCAGGATCTAAATCTCGATACTCTGGAAAAATCCCACAATTCTTTTCATGGTTCGCTTCCGCAATTCCTTATATTGATTTTTGGCCAATTTCAAATCCAACAAGTAAGAAAATTATAGTCGCTCTAGACCGACTATATGATACCCTATACCATGCGTTTAGAGACCCTATCTCTTAGGCCCAACTAACTGGATATAGAAAATAAGCAAAAACCAAATTTGAGTGGGATTTTTATTAATTTTTTTGGCTGCAGATATGAAAAAGTTCATATCGGATGCTATATCTATATGGGGACTAGGTCCAATAATGGACCAATCCTGATCATGTTTGCAAAAATATATACAAACAAAATTTGAGAAGAATCAGTACAATATTTTTGATTTTAATAGATTTAAGTGAAGATCGGGAAGCAGTTTAGATGGGGCCAAAGGCATCATTTTTGGACTACTCATTAATGGATGTAATGAACGCATACAAACCCAATTTGAGTAAGATCTATATGACAATTTGGATCTTATGGTAATTTATGTCGATTTCATAAGGGTAATTTGTATGGGGGCTAGGTCTGAACATAGACCGATTCTCACCAATTTCAATAGCGTTCATCCCATGGCCGATAAAAGCTTATATACCAAATTTCATCAAAATATATTCATACTTGCGACCTGCAGTTTGATTACAAGGTTTACATGGACACACAGACGGACGGACGGATGGACGGACATTGTTAAATCAACTCAAAAAGTGATTCTGATTCGATCGGTATAATTAAAGATGGGTCTAGGTCAAATATTTTTGGTTGTTACAAACAGCAGCACAAAGTCATTATACCCAAACCACATAGTGGTATAGGGTATAAAAATAGGGCGCACGCTTCTTTCAGCGTAAATTTCTTATCTTCAATTGGTGTAGAAATGCTTTTCAAAATCCTCTTTGTGCGCATTGGGCTCGCTTCTACTATTTTTTTAATTATTTCAATTTTATTTTTTTTATTTTGGTTTGGTTGAATTTGGTACAAAATGAATCCTTAATAATTCTTTGAGAAATTTCTTCATTGATATTCTCCAGCTTGCGCCTTCGAGATCTTTCACTACATCCGTCAATTGGTTTTGCTGGTCGACCCTTTTTTCCACTTTCGTTGGCAGTTGTAGATGCACTCTCAAAAATAAGATCCTTTACTAACCAGTCTTTGTAACGTTTGTACATTTTTGCCTTGCTATGAGAGCATTCAATGTACCGTCTTTTTAAATTCGATGCAAAATTAGTAATTTTTCCTTTGTGCATTTCAATGTCTTCTAGGTTAGAATTCTTAAAGAAGTCGTTGCTCACTATGTGCAAAATTACATCGTCTACATCATTTCGTTGAAAATAAATATCTGCCAGATCTATGCAACAGTACATAGCCATTGCACAAATTGTAATGAATAATAATTGTGGAAACATTATTATAAATACTCTTTCTTGCAATTATGTAAAATAAAATTTTTTATTTTTTATTACCACTTTTAGAAGCATAAAAACCCACACCCTAACCCCTTTTAAAAGGTGTAGCATACCTGCTCATATCTTAAATGGCTATGTCGCAATAGTTTTTTTTACCATTTACAAATTTTTGTCTTTAATTACCACTTTTAGAAGCATAAACAAGTAAGAAAATTATAGTCGGTCTAGACCGACTATACGATACCCTATACCATGCGTTTAGAGACCCTATCTCTTAGGCCCAACTAACTGGACATAGAAAATAAGCAAAAACCAAATTTGAGTGGGATTTTTATTAATTTTTTTGGCTGCAGATATGAAAAAGTTCATATCGGATGCTATATCTATATAGGGACTTGGTCCAAAAATGGAGCGATCCTGATCATATTTGGTAAAGTATTTTTCAAAAACATATACAAATAAAATTTGAGAAGAATCAGTGCAATATTTTTGTTTTTTAATAGATTTAAGTGAAGATCGGGAAGCAGCTCTATATGGGGTCAAAGGGATCATTTTTGGACTACTCATTAATGGATGTAATGAACGCATACAAACCCAATTTGAGTAAGATCTATATGACAATTTGGATCTTATGGCAATTTATGTCGATTTCATAGGGGTAATTTGTATGGGGGCTAGGTCTGAACATGGACCGATTCTCACCAATTTTAACAGCGTTCATCCCATGGCCGATACAAGCTTATATACCAAACTTCATCAAAATATATTCATATTTGCGACCTGCAGTTTGATTACAAAGTTTACATGGACACACAGACGGACGGACGGACAGACATTGTTAAATCAACTCAAAAAGTGATTCTGATTCGATCGGTATAATTAAAGATGGGTCTAGATCAAATATTTTTGGTTGTTACAAACAGCAGCACAAAGTCATTATACCCAAACCACATAGTGGTATAGGGTATAAATATTGCACCAATTCTTTTCAAGTTTTGTTTGTATATATTTTTGCAAAATACAAGAGACTTTACCAACCATGATCAGGATCGGTCCAATTTTAGGCCTATTGCCTATATAGATATAGCATTCGATATGAACTTCTTCATATCTATCTGCAGCCAAAAAAATTAATAAAAAGCCGACTCAAATTTGGTTTATCTTAATTTCTATGTCCAGTTAGTTTGGACTAAGAGATAGGGTCTCTAAACGCATGGTATATGGTATCGTATAGTCGGTCCAGACCGACTATAATTTTCTTACTTGTTTTTTTTTAACAAATAACTCGTTGAAAACAAAAATTTTATTTAAATTTATAACAAAAAAAAAGAAAAAACGGTTTCACTTGTTTCAGGGCCTAGGGCCTATATAGTAGGCTGATATAATTTTGTTTTTAAATATTACCGTTGCAAGGTGAAATTGTACGCTAAAAACGATGGCAATAGCAGTTTTTCCAAAAAAATTTTTCTTGAGGTTTTGGACGAGTTTTTGTTGAAAAGTCGACCTTTTTTAACTATTTCTTTTAACTCATACTCTCTGTCTGTCTGTCTGTCTGCAATGGGTGGACCCCATTCCACCTAATCCAATTGATCTGAAACTTGGTCCATAGTCTTGTCGTCACTACAGATTAATTTTGGGGTAGTCACGCACAGTCACGCGTGGTCACGCACAGTTACGAAGTGATCGAAATGTCATTCCCCTCATCCGATCGATCTGAAACTTGGTCGATAGACTTGCCGTGAAAAAGATTAAGGTTGGCATAGTCACACACAGTCACGCATAGTCACGCACAGTCACGTAGTGATCTAAAACCCATTTCCCCTTATCCGATCGAACTAAAATTTGGTCGATAGACTTGCTGAGAAAAAATATTAACTTTGACGGAGTCACGCTTAGTCACGCACAGTCACGGAGTAATCTAAATGTCATTATATTCGCGAGCAATAAGCAGATAATTGCACCAGAGATATATCACAATGGATAATTTTGATCCCAGGAGCACTGAAGGGTTAAATAAATAAAAATTAACTGAATTATTTTTCTTAAATTCTAAATAGTGGTATGAACGAGTTTATTAGAAAAACTCGTTTTAGGTCATTTTTATTTTAAAATATCTTAAAGTCCAAAGCTGGCCTTGGCAAATAATGGGTTAATATTTTCGGATTTATCCCAAATTTTTGGAACGAATCTTCTACACATTTGGTTATTATATTTTAAGCGTCGCATCTAAAAATTGGACAGCACTTACAAAATATTTGAATTTTTTGCATAAATTGTCTTTTATTAATTTGGGGTCATATGTGACCCCAATTCCAAAAGGGCTAATGGAGTCATATTATTTTTTCCGAAACCCTAGGCTATTGAGATAAAATATAACATTTAAAAGTGGAAAAGTGATGAATTTTTGATACAAGGTATTTAGAAAGAGTACATTTACAGAATATTTCACAAAATTCCAATTTTTCTCGAAATCCGCAAAAATAAAATCCTTGTCAAAAAAATTGTGACAAAGGGATTTACTTAAAAATTCACACAGTTAATCTGCAACATGCGTTTAATAAAACCTTAAAGTGATAGGTTCAGTTTTTTAAATTTTGTTTAAGAAAGTTTTTTCAAACTGGAAAAAGGAGTTTTAAAAATTTTATCAAAAAAATTTCCAATTTTCGGTCTCAATGGGCAAAAGGTTAACAACGTGGTAATAAAACAATACTTCATATCTGAGTACTTATATGTATAGAGGCCAAAATAGAATGATGGCTTTAATCAATTTCTCAAAGTTGAAAAAAATGCCATCAAATTTCATGACCTAATTTTTTTTTTGGCGCAAAAGTGGTCTGGGGCATTTGCTATTTCTTGGTGAGCTTTTATTCGATTTTGAAATTTTATAGCCTCTGGAAGGGATAATTTAATACTGATGCTGAATTGTTTAACAGCTTGTCGGAAACGTTGAACAATAGAACGAAATTTTCGTAAAATCTGAAAAAAGTCATATTTTCCCCATATAAACACACTTGAAATTTTCAATCGCTTCGCGCCACGACTAAACGTTTTTCGATTGGCCCAAAACTTTGCATTTCTCAGTTTTTTTGCTATTCGCATATTTCTAGGGGGTGAGACCGACAGTTTGAACACTTTTTTTTATTAAGGGCCACGCTGTTATTACATCCATTAATCCGTAGACCAAAAATAAACCCTATATGTTGCTGTAAAATATAAGTGAATTTACCACATATGGTTAGAATCGGTCCAATTTTCGACGTAGATTTGGTTTATAATTTTTTTAAACCCAATTAGTTGGCCCTAAGACCAATTCTCTAAACGCATGGTATAGGGTATCGGTCTAGACCGACCATCATTTTCTTACTTGATTTCTTAAGAAAATGTACTTGTAAAGGAAAATTTACCAGTTGAAAAGTATCAGTTTTTCCATTTTTTGGCCATTTTTACCCCCCCAAAGGCTCGAATTAAAACAAATTTAATTCTTCTCCGATGTTTGTGTCTCTGTTGGAATCTACACATCCAATTTAATATTCATAACTTACTTTGTAAAGAAAATACAAAAAGGTACACTTTTATATTTAAGGGCTGTTTTTGCCCACCCCCCGCCCCCTATCATCTGATTTTGAAAAGATTTCGTGTCATTTGATGTTTCTATCTTGAGGGGAATCCACAAACTATATATTATATTCGTTTGTTTAGAAGATATCAGATGTATTATTTCTCCCCTCTTTGGCCGTTTTCTTCCTTTTCACCCTTGACTGATGCCCAATTTTTGGGTAGGGTCTGTATACTAAAATTCATAAATGTGGACTAATATGTTAAGAATATGTAAAGGTATCATTTTTACCCCCGTTAAGATCCGAATTTCCAAAAGTTTTCCTCTCATCGTTTGTTTATATCTCTAGTGGAATCCACAAACCATATTTTATATTCGTTTGTTTAGAAGATGTACACCTATTCCCCATTTTTGCCGTTTTTCCTCCCTTACATGCTAGAATTAACAATTAATTCATCCCTGACTGATACCCATGTATTCGGTAGAGTGTGTATGACAAAATTCACACACAGA